>JBBGZY010001129.1:3277500-3620000 GCA_037952925.1 Lithobates clamitans | reverse complement strand
TGGTGGCAACTGCACATGCTCAGTTGTCAGTGAGTTTCTATGCTGAGCATTTCCTCCCTATTACAGCAGCCCATGCGATTTATAGAGGGGCATGACTCAGCCTGTGACGGGCAGAAATCCACCCGCACCATGTTCTTTCCACAAAATAAAAGATTTTTATTTCAAATATATATTTGTATGACTATTTAAAATGGCTTGTTGATTTTATTTATTTTTACTCTGTATTCCAATCTTTCTCTCTGTATCTCTAGTTTTTATGCCTGCTTTTCTTATATATCTGCCTTTATTGTAAACAGGGTGGTGATAAACTGCAGGACGCCTACTATATATTTCAAGAAATGTCTGACAAGTACTCATCTACTCTCCTGCTACTAAACGGACAGGCCACTTGTTATATGGGACAGGGCAAGTGGGAAGATGCGGAGGGGGTCCTTCAGGAAGCCCTGGACAAGGTAGGGGTCACAGTGGAACTCTCCTAAACGTGTGCAAACTCAGACTGTGTGTGTGTATAATAATAATAATTAAAAAAAATTCTCATGAACCAACAAGTACATTGCTGGGTGTTCATTTTGGATACATGCTTATTGGAATATTTTATACTGTGTTATGATTACGTCTTAATCAAAGAGATAATATCGATCCTTGTAGATCCTTTATTGCATGCATGGCTATGAGTGAGGTGTCTAAAGAAAATGACTATAACATTGTTTGTTTATGACTTGTAGGACAGTAGCCATCCTGAAACTCTGATTAATTTTATTGTACTCACTCAGCACATTGGCAAGCCACCAGAGGTAAGAGAATATTGGTGTTTTTTGTGTGTTTTTTTTTTTTTAATTTGTAAGCTGCATCTTTGCTGTGCCTAATACCTTAACAAAAACTTGTTTGTATTCACCCCATCCAGCTTGTCATGCAAATCTATGGAATATTTGATCCAGGAGCAATATGGGAAAGCAGCCACTGAACTTTAAAGGATTTTATATTCCCTAGTTTAGACCTTCTTAACTATGGGATGCTAAAAGATTAGAAATTGCCACACGCAGAAACAAATATTCAGCTTTCTGCATATGGAGTTTTAAATACACACATCACTCAGTTTAGCTATTCTATAATAGGTAGTTATTTTTTGTGATAATCCTCTGCACATTTTTAGGCAACACCATTTACACGACAAGCATAAGAAGGCCATAAATTATGCAATTTGTGGTTGCAAGAAAGAAAATAGCTCAATTTCTCCATCAATGCAGTCCATGTTGATGGGTGGGAATCCCTCCCGTGGAGCTATTGGGTTGTCCTGGCAGGGGGTGGGTGGTGCAGGGTGCCGTCCCATCCAGGTGAACACAGTGATTATTGCTAGGGGCTATAGTCTCTGGCAACAATCGCATGCTAGAAATTCAATATGCTGGTTGTACCCAAAACGATCGATGGACTGACTTGGGTACAATAGGCCTACCCATACATGGATCGAAGCTCAACCGGTCCCTGCTGAACCGGCCAAGATTCAAACCATGTATGACCGGCTTTATTCCTGTATGTGACCATCGCTGGAAAAAAAGGCCCAGGTTCTTCTATTTGAATGTATGAAGACCTTTTGTTTTTTATAGAGCCCCTTCACCAAAGTTTCTTCTAGCTTCACTACTTCAACATCCTTGCCTATATACATTTACAATAACTAGTGAGGTGTGCATGAGAAACACAGTTTACAGTAATATGTCCCTTTACCCCTAGGTCACAAACCGTTATGTATCTCAGCTGAAGGATGGACACAGAAATCATCCATTTATTAAAGAATTCCAAGCTAAGGTAATAATCACAGCCCTTTATATGACATATTTGTTTAAAGCATATGGGGAAGATCAAGAAGATAGTGGGCCTACAAAGGTCCTATATAGTCACTTAGTAGCCGTTAACAAGTAGCTACTACTCCATGTCTTATTTTACTGATCGCACCAGGCTCTAAACAACTAGGATTGCATTTTTGCTTTTATCATGTTTATTTAATGCCATTATCGGTTGTGGGGGAAGCTTTTAGCTTTATGTAAATGATGGATCCCATGTGCCTTTTGTACATTCAAGCCTAAACAGTGACTTGGGGGGGTCATTTGTGCGCCATTTCTTTGGGCAAGAACGCTGTAGCTTCTTATGTTAAGGTAACATTATTAACTATAATTAAATTACTTAAAATGCATTCCTATAATCATTATATTTCAATTTTTTTTTTTCAACAGGAAAATGAATTTGACCGCCTTGTCCTTCAGTATGCTCCCAGCTCATGAATTGAACCTGATTAATTTTATATTTGTGAGCTTTGGAAACAGGCTAAAATGCTTTCAAGAGAAATCACGATCTGCTTTACAACGATTTGTGACTTTGTAAAGTTAATATAGTTGGCTTACAGTGGATACTTCCCAGTGGAGAACATTTCTACAAACTTTACATTGTAGTGTACTCATACGTTTCCTTTGTTCCTGTCAACATTCCCAATAAAACAAATTTTTTTTTTTTTTTTTTTTTCTACCAAAGGTATCTGTGCAGTGAACGTTTTACACCCTTTATCCAGTTTTCCTGCTTGTTGTGTAAATAGACTTCAAACAAACTATTTAGTACGTTAATTCAACTTAAGTTAAAAGCAGTCTGTCATATAATCTATTCTTCTAGTACGTGCACAGGAAATATTATTTGAAGAAAATCACGTGTAGAATTTATGTTTAACAGACTTTAATATAAGTTTAATGGTAATGTAGAAGAAATGGACAAAAATCCAAGCAGTGCAGAAAGTTACAAAGTTACAATAACAGCTATCAACAGTATGGTTTACAGCGTTACATAAAAAAAAAAAATAAACCTAAATGGAATTAGGTTGATAGAGTGAAGTCTAAGACTTTGTTATATATATATATATATATATATATATATATATATATATATATATATATATATATATATATATATATATATATTCTCAAATCCAGCCTAAGTGTGGGTGTTGCTGGTTGTAAAAAAATAAAAATGGACAAGCACATTGCAGACCTGTACCACAGAATCAGAGGTGCTGCTTAAACAGCATTCCATGGAGTAGATGAAGTTATTTAACGAGGTAATAAGGATGCCTAGTGAATACGGCTAGTAAGTAAATCAGAGGGACAACTGATTGAGAGTATAAGAAGAAAATGGAGAGAAAAGGACATCTAAAAGATGGAGCGGAAGGCAAAACTTTAAGTAATGTAGAATTTTCCATAGGTAGCCACAACTCCTATAATAATGTTCTAAAGCCCTGGTACCCAACCTGTGGCCCTTTTGGTATATAATATGAGGCCCTTGGGCCTCAGCAGTCTGTAGTGGGAACATTGATTAGGGTAATGGCATTCATCTCTACCAGCCCCATCTAACATGTTCTCAGTTTTGCGCTGTTGTCTTCTCCAGCATATCCCCAGCCAAAAAAAAGTAGCATGTCCCCAAACTCTGATATCCTTTTATTAGGTCTGCAATTTCTCACAGTCCTCTAAAGCAGTACATATATTGAATATTATGTGAGGCCATTTACTGATGTCAGGGGCTGCATTTGAGGCCTCCTTAAGCTCATAAGTTGACAACCACTGTTCTAAGAAGTAATGAAAAAAGACTGTAAGATATTTCATCTGTTTAACATCCTATATCCTTTCATGTAAATCCACAAGGGATGGCGTAACCCTGCATTTCCAATTAAGTGCTACTAGACATCTGTAGCCATAAGTATATGCAAGAGTAGTATTTTCACCAATTTGGGAAGACCAATATGATTTTTTTAAACGTTTGGGGGGTGATTTAGCTGTGAAACTCCCAGATGGATCAGTGTGTTTACAGTTTCTCAATATCCTTGAATAAGTGGACACTGTTAGTAGATATGATCTAGAAAGCCTAGTTCCACTCTACACTGCCATTATCTATCCATGGCTGTAAGGTATGATTTCATGAGCTCTTCTTACTCCACAGGAGGCTCTGCCTTAACGTATACCATATGTGTTTAGTGTATTCCATTAGCTAAAACTAATAGAAGCAGCTAAGATTTTTTTTTTTTTTTTTTTCATAGTTACATAGTAAGGTTGAATAAAGACACCAGTCTATCCTGAGTGAGCACCCACAATTGTCCCCATCCCAGCACATTGCATCCCATCAAGATGCCCATCCACTATATTATTATTTTTTTATATATTTAAGGTACCCATGTAGCACTCCACACACCCCCACACCAGTCCTCACCCCCAAGGGGTCTGCAATCCAAGGTCCCCAACTCACACCCATACACCAGGGCCATTTTTTTTTGGGACAGAACCCAATAAACCTACCAGCATGTCTTTGGAGTGTGGGAGGAAACCGGAGAACCCAGCGGAAACCCACGCAGGCACAGGGAGAACATGCAAACTCCCTAACTTATTTGGATAAACAGACAGTGACTTGATCCAGATGACACATTGTTGATCTTGTGAAGTTTGATCCATAAACTATGAGGATCTTACAACAATGAACATTGGATAGGTCAAAAGATCATAATGTGATCCAGTCCACATGTGTGCAGAAATGCATTACTGGGAGAAGGGTGGGGCTAACTATACAGAATAAGCTGATATACAGAAAGGGGAGGGACCAGGGACAGAATAATACATATAACATTTAAAGGCATGTGAAACATGACAGAAGGCCTGGAAAAAGAAAGTGTGGTATATGTTCTTTTACAATGATAAATAATATATCTATGATGTGGTATTCAAGCTATATAACAGGAACACCTTAATGAAGATTTCTAGGACTTTATGTAAAGTCTTCAATTATTGCAAGTTCTCTCAGCTGAAGACAAGCAAATCCTGGAATACAATTCAAGTAACACTGTACTTCTCACTGCAGTTCTCAAACAAGAGAAATATGCATATCGGCCACTAGGGGGCACTGCAGGAGAAAGGCTCCAGTTTTGTTTGTTTGTGGGCTCCACCTTGTACCTCCTACAGTTGGCTGACTGTTGGGATACAGTAGTTGATAGTTTCTGTCCTCTCAGGCCTTAATTGACAGGTAAGAGGGTAAATTTGTCTGACAAATGAGTTTATCTTTATAACCTTAAAATAATTCCTAATCATTTTCTCCACCATCGCAGCATAATTGTTTACTTATAGTCTAGTCGATAAATTGATGTTCCTTCTCCTCCTCTCAGTAATATGGTGAGACCAAAATCTAGAGTTTGGAAGCGTCTCCAGTGCAATTTCTGCTGAGAGCAAAGCTGCAATTTGCAAATATTGTGGGAAGAAATATAATTTTCCAAATGCTACAAGGATGGCAAACACATTCTGACATGCCAGAGGTGCCCTAAAGACATTAACAATACTTTTTTTTTTTTTTTTTTTTTGTAATTCTTTTATTGCTTTCAAAGACATCACATGTTAATCAACAGATACAAATGTAACAAATGACAGCATATACAGAGATGATTAAGTCATAGGCATGTCACATACAGGGTTATAGACCGAATCAGAAGTGGCAAACAAACAGACTCCTTAATTATATGTTCAATGTGGCGTATGGAGGGTTATAACCTTATGGTGGGGTAGTCTGAAAACCCAGCCTGAGATAAACAGAAAGAAACGGAAATTTCTCAAGTATCAACTTAATAACCCGTTCGAATCTACATAGCAACCAAGACTGACTAGTGATAATAAGATAAAAAATTTCCAGCTGGCCGGGAGGGATACCTCCCAAGCGACCAGCTGAGTCCAGTTGTGGGAGCACTGATAGGCAATGTGTATCAAGATATTCTCATTATCTGACTAAACTTTCCCCACAACTGGAGGGGATTGGGAGAGAAATAGAAGGGGGGGGTAGAAGAGGGAAAAGAGGGGGAAAGAAGGAAAAGAAAGAGATTACAGCGGCGGTGGCGCCCCCAGGCCAAGCAGGCAGCCCAGTCCCCGGAATCATTCAGCCTGAGCCATCTCCTGGAGGTATGATTCAGAGTAAATAAAGTGTTGCCAAGGTCTCCAAGTCTCCCGAAAGGCCTCCTCCCTGTCGTACAGCGTGGCAGTTAGATCTTCCATATCTCGAAGTTCGTTCACTTTAGCATACCACTGCGTTTTTGTAGGTAGGGACTCCGATCTTCAACATAAGGGTATACATGCCTTGGCTGCATTCAATAGTTGAATGGTTAGAGAGGCTTTATATTTCTTGATCGGACGTTTAGAGAGATGCAGCAAACAGGCCCCAGGGTCCCCCTCCAAAGCAACACCAGTCAGGTGTTCAACTGTGCGTGCCACCTCCAACCAGTAAGGTTTGATTTTGGGACAATCCCAGAAAACGTGAAGCATCGTTCACTCTCCCTCCCCACATCTCCAACATGAGCTAGGGACCTGTGGGAAAAAACGGTGCAGAGTAGAAGGTACTCTGTACCACCTAGTCACAACCTTATAGCACGTCTCTTGAACCCTGGTAGCCAGGGATGATTTCTGGGCAAAATGTAGGATCTTTTCTCTTTGTGATTCAGTGAATTGTAAGCCTAGTTTTTCTTCCCACTTAGAGAGAAAGGGGGGTACGAATCCCTCTGCTGGTGATATCAGTGAGGAGTAAATCAGTGATAGACAATGGCGGGTCGGTTCTTTACGATGACAGATTTGTTCCAGCTCTGTAAGCTGGCGCGATATACCCGGAGTCCGTGCACAACGGCGTAGGAAATTGTGAAGTTGGAGGCCGCTCAAAAAGTCTAATGGAGGGTCAGAACCTGCCAACCCGGCGTCCGCCGTAAGCTGGCCAGTCGGGCCTAGAAAATCGTGGAGGTGCGGCCATCTGCCCTCCCTCGTCAAGTGACGGAATACAGGACCCCCGCAACCGGGTGGAAAATCAGGGTTGCCAGGAATTGGCACCATAGGTGAGGGTATAGGGGATATCAAGGAATGCCTAAAGGCATCTCTCGCCACCTGAATCGTGCTTCCTAGAGTGGGGTGGGCAGCGATGGCCTTCGGTATGTTAGTGGTGGTCCACGGCCAGCTCTTGGCCGTGCCTTCGGAGTCCTCAAACTCCATCGTCACCCACTGCTTTGCCTCCGCATGACAATGCCAATCCACCACCCTGGTGAGGTGAGTTGCCCTATAGTACGCTTTCACATCAGGGAGACCGATCCCACCTCTGTGTTTTGCCATGTGGAGAAGTTGCAGTTTAATACGTGGCTTTCGGTGTGACCAGATAAAGTCGCGGAACAATGAATGGATCCGTTTGAAGAAGGGGGGAGGGAGACGAATGGGGAGGGCCTGTAGCAGATAGAGCACCCTTGGCATGGCTGTCATCTTGATGGCATTACATCGACCAAACCACGTCAGGGTCAGGGAATGCCAGTGGAGCAAATCCGTCTTGAGGCGAAGGAGAAGAGGGGCAAAATTCGCCTGATATAAATTGGCAGGGTCAGGGGTAATGTCAACTCCCAGATATGGGATAGTATCAGTTGCCCAATGTAACTGGTATTCTGCGCGCAGACGGCGTACTATGTCTGCGCCCACCGTGATATTAAGTAGGGAGGATTTTGTTAAATTAATTCTGAACTGGGAGAGATCTCCATAGATTCGGAGGGAGTGAAGTAGAGTAGGGAGTGAGGCCAGTGGGTCCGTCAGGAAAAAGATGAGGTCGTCGGCGAAAGCGGCTACCTTATGTGACCCAGAGGATTTGTGGTAACCGATGATGCCCAAGTTCGCCCTTATCCTGCAAAGGAAGGGCTCCAACGTGAGTATAAAGATTAGCGGAGACAGGGGACAACCCTGTCGGGTGCCATTGCGTATGGTAAAGTAGCTCGACCTTGTTTCGTTTACCTTAACTGCTGCTGTAGGATGAGAGTAGAGGGATAGTATCCAGCTGAGCATTGATGAGCGGAGACCGATATGCTCCAGGGTGGCCTGTATGAGGGACCAATCTACACAGTCGAAAGCCTTCTCCGCGTCTGTAGACAGCAGGAGAAGGGGTCGCCGTGATGTCCTGGCTGCGTGAATCAAATTGATTACCCTGATGGTGTTATCGCGGGGTTCTCGCAGTGGCACAAAACCTGCCTGGTCCTTATGAATCAAGCTTGGCATATGCAAAATTAGCCTATTGGCCAGTATCTTGGCAAACAATTTCAGATCAGTGTTCAGGAGGGCTATCGGCTGGTAGCTTCCACACCGCAGGGGATCCTTCCCCTCTTTAGGGATAAGGGAAATATAGGCTCTTAAGGTGTCAATGGGAAAAGAGTTGCCCTCAGTGATCGAGTTGAGTGCAGATATCAGGGGTTTAGAAAGCGTCTCAAAGAATGTCTTGTAGTACGCCGGTGTAAAGCCGTCTGGGCCTGGGGCTTTCTTAGGCTTTGAGTTCGCTAGTGCCACACCCAATTCTTCTAAGGTGATGGGTTCCTCTAATTTTTCCTGGACCGCAGTCGGGAGTGAGGGCATACCCGACATGGTGATGTAAGACCGGGGGGTAAATCCCCCAGTAGAGTTAGGGTCTCCCGACGGTCGCCCGTCAAGGTTGTAAAGGCCTTCATAGAAGGACCGAAACTCCGCTGCGATATCAGAGGATGTGGTCATCTTCCGACCAGAGGATGACAGGATGTGCGAAATATAGGTTTTGGTACGTGGGCCACGTAGCGCTCTGGCTAGGAGCGAGCCAGGTTTATTGGAGTACTCGTACATCGTTCGGCGTGCCCACGCCAATTTTTGTTTCGTTTTATGGAACAAGAGGACACGAAGCTCCTCGCGAGCTTTAAGGAGGTCCTGGTGGGTGGAACGGGCAAGACTGGCCTTATGGGCACCCTCCAGAGTACGGATCTGGGCGAATAGTTCATCAATGCAGCGTCTTCTGTCTCGCTTAAGGCGGGCACCTATACTAATTAAAGTGCCCCTAATAACTGTCTTGTGGGCCTCCCAGACCATTAACGGGTTGGGAACTGAGGCTTCGTTGACAGCAAAGTATTCCCGCAACTTGGCCTGTATTTCTGAACAAATCTCTTCTGATTGCAACAAGGCTTCATTAAGCCTCCAGGAGGGTGGAGTCCTGGTCATTGGCCCCAGCTGAAGTGTCATATGAATCGGTGCATGGTCCGAGAAGGAAATGACATCTATGGAGGTATTCACCACCCTAGCTAGGTCTTTATGTGAAATCAGCAAATAGTCCAGTCTCGAGTAAGAGTGGTGGACTGAAGAGAAATATGTATAGTCCCTATCTTGAGGACGCGACAGACGCCAGGGATCTATTAAGCGTAGAGCATAGAGGTCTGCTTTTAATCGTTTGAGGCGTGCATAGGAGAGATGGGATGAGCCGCGTGAGGCATCTAGCAAGGGATCCATTGTAAAGTTAAGATCCCCCCCAAAGATAAGCACTCCCTCCGAGAACTCCAGTAACTGCGGTAGCAGCTTCCGCAGGAATTGTGGGTGGTCTACATTGGGGAAGTAAACATTGGCGAAGGTAACCTGCACATCAGACACCCTTCCCTTTAGGAGGAGAAAACGACCCTGGGGATCCACCCGCTGCGCCTCGAAGACCCATGGAACTGATTTTGCTACAAGGATGCTGACCCCCTTAGATTTGGAGATGGGCGATATGCTGTGGTATGCCGTCGGGAACGTTCCATTAGTCAATTTAGGAATACGATCACCATGGAAGTGTGTTTCCTGTAAAAAAGCAATTTGGGTTTTGCCTTTACGTAGATCAGTTAGTAACTGGGAGCGTTTTTCTGGTATATTGAGACCACGTACATTAAGGGAGGTGACCTTTAGGAGACCCATAACGTCAGCTATCAGTCCGGTAAGCAAGGACAGTAATGTGATGTAGATAATCTTCTCCAGTTTCAGTCCCCACCCAACCAGGGGGCAACACCACCGACAGAAAGAAAAGGGGAACTGAGGAGGGGGGGAGCAAGCAGAGGGGTTAGGTGGGGGGATAGCAGGCAGGAAAAAAGGGGGGGGGGACGGGGGGTAGGGGAAAAAACAATCTAATAAGACAGTTACTCTTTGGTCCTCCGATTAGCACTAAGAAGTCCAATCGGGTGACCGCCCTAAATGGGGGTGAACAGGGCAGTGAGGATTATTTGGTCAGAGAATTCAATGACCAAGAATTAAACAAAAACGGGGGTCATTGAATGAGGAGATGCACTAGGTAGGGGTTATGAGAACCAATAAAGACAAATAGAATGTTAGAACCAACTTAACATCAGGTATAGTCGAGCGGACATGAAGTAAACATACCATAAATAGATACCAGTCCGTTGTAACCACAGGGTGTTGCTGCATCGGGAGGAGGGCTCTGTGATTCAGGGATCCGACTTAGGTCATGGATGTCAATAGGTGGAACCTGTCGGAGTTTTCTACGTCCCTTCCCCCGGTGCCTCAAGACCGGGACACCATTTTCCTGGAGAATAAACATCTGCAGCAATTGAATGTAAAAAATAAGGTTAGGTGGGTTATAAAAAGAGGAAAGATAACATTGGCAGCAAAAATGCTGCAACAACCTGAAGAGCATCTCAACTATCTGGAACCCATCATAGTCTGCTGCAAATAAAATACTCAGGTCAACTCTTATGGGGCATACACACGGTCAGACTTTTCATCTACAAAAGTCCAACGGACGCCGACGGACTAAAGCTGGCTGGTAATCCGATCGTGTGTGGGCTTCCCCGGACTTTCAGCTGACTTTTTCAGCCTCAAATCCGACGGACTTTAGATTTGAAACATGCTTCAAATCTTTACGTCGTAACTACGACGGACCCCGAAATCCGCTCGTCTGTGTGCTAGTCCGACGGACAAAAACCCACGCTAGGGCAGCTATTGGCTACTGGCTATGAACTTCCTTATTGGTGTACGTCATCACGTACGAATCCGTCGGACTTTTGTGTGGTTCGTGTGTAGGCAAGTCCGTTCGTTAGAAAGTCTGCCACAAGTCCGCCGAAAGTCCGCCGGAAGTCTGTCGGACAGGCTGTCGGACTTTTGTAGACGAAAAGTCCGACCGTGTGTATGCCCCATTAGTGCAAGCTGGCTATCCGAGATGCACAACATTTCCCCCCTCCCCACCAAGGTAGTCCCCAAATATAAAAAAGAAGAGTAAAAATAGAAGAAAAAATAGGCACTCAAGGTGAATGCAAAAAAGGTGGAGAGACGTCCTCTTCTGTTGCGTATTTAGTTAACCAGCTATTTTCAAACCCTGTCCATGGGACAACAAAAAGAGGGAAATGATAGGTATCTTCTCTTAGGTTTAACAGGGGTCTTGGTGGTTGACGGGGCAGTTTCAACGGAAGTCATAGAAGCAGTACCGCTAATAGTAGAAACTGCTGGGAGGGAACATTGCACAACCTTACCAGACCGTGCGGAGGAAGAGGCGGTCAATCTTCGGGTGTCGCTGGATGTGGTCTGTAAGTGTTTCGATTGGGTGGACGGGAACGTGGTCGTCTGATCCTCTGTTGCCTGGGCAATGCTGGACTTGGGGTGTCCTGGGACAACAGGTAGTCGAACCAGTTAGGTACACTGACAGCTGGTTTGGCAATCAATTGGAAGAGGTCTGGTAGCTGATCTGGCGTGCGGAGGTGAAACTCAGATCCTTGCTTCCGGACAATCATGTGAAAGGGATGACCCCAGCGGTATGTGGCTTCGGCTTCCCGTATCACCTCCAGCAATGGTCGCAGCAGGCCTCTCATAACACGGGTCTGTCTGGATATATCAGGGAAGATCCGTACAGGTGCCCCATCGAAGTCAATCGTGCCCTTCTCCCATGCTAGGCGCAGGATCTCCTCCTTAATTGTGAAGAAGTGCACCCTGCACAGAACATCACGGGGGAGATCTCGGTCTGCTGGGGCCCGCTGCGCTGTGGGGGGGGCCCGGGTATACGGTGAACTCTATCCAGCTCCAGGTCTGCGGTAGGTGGCTTACCTAGAACCTGGTTCAAGATCGCCACGACAGTAGAGCGGAGATCTGGGCCCATGGTAGCCTCCGGGATACCTCTGAGGCGTAAATTGTTCCGCCTGCTTCTGTTTTCGCCGTCATCGATCCGCAGGTGGACATCCACAAGATGGCGGCGGTAAACTTTATGTTCCTGCTCTAGGGAGGTGATGAGTGCGTCTGTGGTTGTCTGTGAGGCCTCCAGCACAGTCACCTTTTCCTCAACCGTATCCACCTGCTGTTTTAAGTCATGCAGTTCGTTTGTAAGTGCATTAACTATGGAGGCTGCCATAGCATTGAGAACTTGCTTTGTAAGTAGGCCTGAGACTATGTCTTTCAGGGATTCCTCCAGGAGGCTGCTCGTTCCCCCTATGCTCTCAGAGAGCAATTGTGAGTTCAAAAAGGGGTTGGCAGGAGACTGTATGGGAGAGTGAGACCTAGGGGGGAGAGGGGGAAAATCTTCCTCCGCTGCTGCAGCGTCCGTCTGTCCCCCCTTCTTACTTGCTGACACAGCGGTGCCTCCCGGCGGGACTCGTGGCGGCGCCATCTTGCCTCGTGTGGCCGGTAAAGAAAGCTGGTGTTGCCGCAGGAAATAGTGAGAGATCTCAGGTCCCCTCCGTTCCTCACTGGCCGGCGGGTGTTTACGATCCCCTGGCATGAGAAGCTGGCTCGTCTGAGCGGTTATATGGTAGATTCTCAGCCCGTTCTAGTGCAGAGCTCCGGTCTGAGCGTCCTCACGCTTCCATGGTTTAGCCACGCCCCCCCAACATTAACAATGCTTTATGGAATTAAATGATGAGGACCAGAATGAAAGTGCGAGTAGCTTTTCCCTCAAGAGTTCTCATTTCAGAAACAACTCCTTCTACTGCTTCTGGATCATCACAAAGTGTTTCTTTACCAGCATTATCTTCAAGTTAGAAAGTGTTACAAACCACAGCCCCCCAAAAATACACAATCCCTTTATTTATAGAGAAAATTACACCTGAAAAGCAGGAGAACATTTATCAAGCTCTTCAGAGAGCAATATATGCTTTTGGATCAGCATTGTCAATTCTTGAAAATGCATATTGGCAAGAAGCTTTTACATTATTATGAGGGAAAGGGGGTGTTCTCATGTATAGTTGAAATATTCATTTTTTTTTCTCAAAGAAGTTTATTAGAAAACAAAATAAAGCAAAACAATACAGCTTACAGAGAAACATCAGTATCTGTCATAAATTCCGATTACAGAGAATACCTTTACTCAGTCATCACAAATAGCATACACTGTGCAATATGAGTTACTTCAGTCCTAAACACCTCCTGTACACAGCATAGCATGAAAATCTGAACACCGCTATACAAAGGTTTTTCCCAAGCGCCCACAGTTATCCTAACAAAATGTATTAGATCAACAGTCTATCTCACACAAGGTCTACAGGAGAGAGGCCTGGGGTATCCAGCCAGGGTGACCATAGTTCATCGAACTTCCCAGGACGTCCCCTATGTTGGAAGATATATTTCTCTAACCGTATAGTGTCTACCATCTGAACAATCCATTCCGTCAACGTTGGAGGGTCGAATGCCTTCCAGTGTCTGAGAATTAGCTTGCAATCCTGAAACAGGGCTCTAGCTATGGCCTGTTTTGGATTGTCATCAATGGGGATGTCATCCACAATCCTCAATACACACGGCTTCGGGTCTGTCAGTATAGTAACCTGAAAGACTCTATTAATGGTGGACAGGATCCCTGTCCTTTACAAATGTAGCTTGGGGCAGAGCCATAACAGATGTATTAGATCCCCATGGTCTCTTAAACATCTAGGGCAATTTGAGTCCGGTCTCACTCCCATCCAAAACAAACTGGCAGGTGTAAAGTGTACTCTGAGTACTATGTACAACTGGGACAGGCGCTGAGCTACATTCAGGGAGCACATCTGGACCGACTGCAGAGCCTCCTCCCACTGTTCATCCTCGAAGGTGCCTACATCCCACTTACATAGCACTCCCAGAGTGAATCCGTCTAGGTAGATATGGAGAATCATGGAGTAGCATCTAGAAATAAAGCCCTTGAACTGAGACACCTCAGCCATATAGTGGAATATGGGGGTTGGAGATAGATTTCACGAAGTCCCGCCTGACTGTGCGGCGAACTCATGTTGAAGCTGCAGACAGTAAAAAAGCATTGACTGCGGGAGGCAAAATTGCTCCCTTTAAGGAAGAAAAAGGGCACAAAAATGGCGGCAAAAATGTGCTGCAGGTGCGTAACCCCATGCCTTCTCCACCGAGCCCCGCACTCCAATGACTGCAGCTCCTCATAATAGCCATTGGTCCAAATCGGGCTATAACTGGTAAAGCCATCGACTGCCTGTAGCTGTCTGAGCTTGTTCCACACTTTTTGCAACAGGACTTATGTCAGGAATCATTTACTGGATTTAGCATAGGCCAAGGCCTCCAATCCCATAGCATCCTTGGACTTATAAAAGCCCTCTATCGAGTTAACAATTCGGAAAACTTTAGGAAGAACCACCATAGGGGGATTATGCAAAATGTATGAGTTGGGGCATTAAAATCATTTTCATAAGATTCACCCTGCCTACCAGGGACATCCTAAGGCGTGACCAAACTTTGGCCCAATCCCGAATCCTATTCAGTACAGATTGAAGGAAATATAATCTTGTGGCTCAGAAGTGATCTGGACACCCAAGTATTTAAAGCAGGACATCACCGGCACATTATGAACCATTTGTTCCCTACTATCAGGAGCTGCATCTAGCAACATGAGTGAGGATTTGGTCCAATTAATTACAAGCCCTGAATACACTCCAAAATGCTCAATCACCGACATGGCTTCCCTCAGGGAGTCAGCAGTGTCTCCCAGAAGTAGCATTGTGTTGTCTGCATATAACATGAGTTTCTCATGGATTTCTCCACGTTGGAAACCCCTGATACTCTGGTTAGCCCGAATCAAGGCTGCCATGGGCTCTATGGCAATGGTGAAGAGGGGACAATGGGCATCCCTGACTGGTACCCCTGTGCAAAAGAAATTGTAAGGAAATATGACCCGCCTATTGTATGACTGCCTGTGGTGAACTGTACAGCAGTTGGACCCAAGACAGAAATCCATCGCTAAAGCCAAATTTGCCCATGACCGCCCAGAGGTACTACCACTCTATACTGTCGAAGGCCTTATGGGCGTCCACCGACAACAGTGCTCTATCACCCTAATTTTCTGGTTGTGGCTGTAGATTAAGGAAAAGCCTACAGAGGTTTATGTCCGTGGATTTTTG
Source organism: Lithobates clamitans (assembly GCA_037952925.1). NCBI lineage: Eukaryota > Metazoa > Chordata > Amphibia > Anura > Ranidae > Lithobates > Lithobates clamitans. The sequence continues at coordinate 3,604,834 of JBBGZY010001129.1, read as the reverse complement.
GGGCATGAAGGCTGACTGATCTGAGTGAATCATACAGGAGATAACCCTATTAAGCCGTAGGGCCAAGACTTTGGCCAGGATTTTGATATCACTCAGCAAGAGAGATATTAGTCTATATGATCCCGGATCCAATGGGTCTTTGCCTCGTTTCAGAATGAGAACAATGTTAGCCCTAGTCATAGAGTCAGGTAAACATTGACATCTCCTGGCCGAGTTAAGGACTTTAACCACTTGCCGCCCGCCATATAGCAGAATGACTGCGGCAAAGTGGTTTCAATAACCTGACTGGGCGTCATATGACGTCCGCAGGATATTGAGCCGGGGCGCGCATCGCGGCGATTGTTGTTGCGGGGTGTAACTCTGACACCCCGCAACACCGATCTAGGTAAAGAGTCTCTGACGGATGTCCAATCACGGCTGATCACGATGTAAATAGAAAGAGTTGGTGATCGGTATTTCCTCACTCGCGTCTGACAGACACGAGTAGAGGAGAGCCGATCGGCTGCTCTCCTGACAGGGGGGTCTGTGCTGATTGTTTATCAGCACAGCCCCCCCTCGGATCCCACCCGGGACCACCAGGGAAGCTGCCCAGGACCACCAGGGAAGCCGCCCAGGATCACCAGGGAAGCCATCCACACTGGACCACCAGGTATGCCCCCTAGACCCCCAGGGAAATACTAATCTGTGCCCAGGCAGCTGCCAATCAATGCCCAGGCAGCTGCCAATCAGTGCCCACTCACAGTGCCTACCACTGCCAGTGCCACCAGGGATGCCGCGTATCAGTGCCGCGTATCAGTGCCCATCAGTGCCGCGTATCAGTGCCCATGAGTGCCACCCATAAGAACCCATCTTTGCAGCCTTTCAGTGCCCATTAGTGTCGCCTATCAGTGCGCACCAGTGCCACCCATGAGTGCCCATCAGTGCCGCCTATCAATGCCCATCAGTGCTGCATATCAGTGCTGCCCAGTGGCGTAGCGTGGGGGGGGCAGGGGGTGCCGTTGCCCCGGGCGCAACATTTGGGGGGGCGAAATCCCACACAATTGTGTGTCACTTCGCTTCAATCCTCCAAATTACTATTTTCCTGTGTCCCCTGCGATCCGGCGGCCATGTTTAATAGATGGTGTCCTGTGATTGGGCGAATGGGGTCATATGCTGCGGCAGGCCTGGGCGGTGCTAATGGGAAGGCTGTTCCTGGAGTCCCGTTCCGCCTCCTTATTTGTGCCGCCGCCATCGTCTCCTCCTCCTCTCCATCTGACCGCGCCGGATCTGGAACTGGGACGTCATCTGGTAATCGGCATGATCAATGAAAAAAAGCAGGTTAGTTGTCTCAGAGGAGGGACGGAGCAGCCGCCAGCCAGCGAGCAGTTAGGGAGAGTCACGCTACATCCATGCATTCATTTCAGCCAGCGAGCAAACTTGCAGCATGCCTGACAGTGTAGTGTTAGTGGGGTGGGCAGTGTAGTGTTAGTGGGGTGGGCATTGTAGTTTAGTGGGGTGGGCAGTGTAGTGTTAGTGGGGTGGGCAGTGTAGTGTTAGTGGGGTGGGCATTGTAGTGTAGTGGGGTGGGCAGTGTAGTGGTAGTGGGGTGGGCAGTGTAGTGTTATTGGGGTGGGCAGTGTAGTGTAGTGGGGTGGGCAGTGTAGTGTTAGTGGGGTGGGCAGTGTAGTGTTAGTGGGGCGGGCATTGTAGTGTTAGTGGGGTGGGCATTGTAGTGTAGTGGGGTGGGCAGTGTAGTGTTAGTGGGGTGGACAGTGTAGTGTTAGTGGGGTGGACAGTGTAGTAGTAGGGTGGGCAGTGTAGTGTTAGTAGGGTAGGCAGTGTAGTGGGGTGGGCAGTGTTAGTGGGGCGGGCATTGTAGTGTTAGTGGGGCGGGCATTGTAGTGTTAGTGGGGCGGGCAGTGTAGTGTTAGTGGGGCGAGCATTGTAGTGTTAGTGAGGCGGGCATTGTAGTGTTAGTGGGGCGGGCAGTGTAGTGCTAGTGGGGCGGGCAGTGTAGTGCTAGTGGGGTGGGCATTGTAGTGTTAGTGGGTTTGGCAGTGTAGTGTTAGTGGGGTGGGCAGTGTAGTGTTAGTGGGGTGGGCAGTGTAGTGTTAGTGGGGTGGACAGTGTAGTGTTAGTGGGGTGGGCAGTGTAGTGGGGTGGGCAGTGTTAGTGGGGTGGGCAGTGTAGTGTTAGTGGGGTGGGCATTGTAGTGTAGTGGGGTGGGCATTGTAGTGTAGTTTTAGTGGGGTGGGTAGTGTAGTTTTAGTGGGGTGGGCATTGTAGTGTTAGTGGGGTGGGCATTGTAGTGTTAGTGGGGTGGGCAGTGTAGTGGGGTGGGCATTGTAGAGGGGTGGGCAGTGTAGTGGGGTGGGTAGTGTAGTGGGGTGGGCATTGTAGAGGGGTGGGCAGTGTAGTGTTAGTGGGGTGGACAGTGTAGTGGAGTTTAGTGGGCAGTGTAGTGGGGTGGGCAGTGGAATTTAGTGGGCATTGTAGTGTTAGTGGGGTGGGCATTGTAGTGTTAGTGGGGTGGGCAGTGTAGTGGGGTGGGCATTGTAGAGGGGTGGGCAGTGTAGTGGGGTGGGCAGTGTAGTGGGGTGGGCATTGTAGAGGGGTGGGCAGTGTAGTGTTAGTGGGGTGGACAGTGTAGTGGAGTTTAGTGGGCAGTGTAGTGGGGTGGGCAGTGGAATTTAGTGGGCAGTGCAGTGGGGTGGGCAGTGTAGTACAGTTTAGTGGGCAGTGTAGTGTGGTGGGGTGGGCAGTGCAGTGTAGTTTAGTGGGCAGTGTAGTGTGGTGGGGTGGGCAGTGCAGTGTAGTTTAGTGGACAGTGTAGTGGAGTTTAGTGGGTAGTGTAGTGGGATGGGCAGTGTAGTGTAGTGGAATTTAGTGGACAGTGTAGAGGGGTGGGCTGTTAGTGGGCAGTGTAGTGTAGTGGAGTTTAGTGGGCAGTGTAGTGTAGTGTAGTGGAGTTTAGTGGACAGTGTAGTGGAGTTTAGTGGACAGTGTAGTGTGGTGGACAGTGTAGTGTAGTGTACAGTGTAGTGGGGTGGGGTGGGCTGTTTAGTGGACAGTGTGGTGGGGTGGGCAGTGCAGTGTGGTGGGGTGGGCAGTGCAGTGTAGTTTAGTGGACAGTGTAGTGGAGTTTAGTGGGTAGTGTAGTGGGATGGGCAGTGTAGTGTAGTGGAATTTAGTGGGCAGTGTAGTGGGGTGGGCTGTTAGTGGGCAGTGTAGTGTAGTGGAGTTTAGTGGGCAGTGTAGTGTAGTGGAGTTTAGTGGACAGTTTAGTGTGGTGGACAGTGTAGTGTAGTGTACAGTGTAGTGTTAGTGGGGTGGGCAGTGTAGTTTAGTGGACAGTGTAGTGGAGTTTAGTGGGTAGTGTAGTGGGATGGGCAGTGTAGTGTAGTGGAATTTAGTGGGCAGTGTAGTGGGGTGGGCTGTTAGTGGGCAGTGTAGTGTAGTGGAGTTTAGTGGACAGTGTAGTGGAGTTTAGTGGACAGTTTAGTGTGGTGGACAGTGTAGTGTAGTGTACAGTGTAGTGGGGTAGGCTGTTTAGTGGACAGTGTGGTGGGGTGGGCAGTGTATTGTGGTGGGGTGGGCAGTGCAGTGTAGTTTAGTGGACAGTGTAGTGGAGTTTAGTGGGTAGTGTAGTGGGATGGGCAGTGTAGTGTAGAGGAATTTAGAGAACAGTGTAGTGGGTGGGCTGTTAGTGGGCAGTGTAGTGTAGTGGAGTTTAGTGGACAGTGTAGTGTGGTGGACAGTGTAGTGTGGTGGGCAGTGTAGTGTACTGTACAGTGTAGTGGGGTGGGGTGGGCTGTTTAGTGGACAGTGTAGTGGGGTGGGCAGTGTGGTGGGGTGGGCTGTGTAGTGGAGTTTAGTGGACAGTGTAGTGGTGTGGTCAGGATAGGAATCAGGTTGGTCAGTGTAGTGGTCGGTGTAGGAATCAGGTAGGTCAGTACTATTGTAGGAAAGGAAGCGACTCAGGCAGTGCTAAAAGTCCGCAGGTTAGGGGGGCGCAAATTACTTGCCTTGCCCCGGGCGCTGACAACCCACGCTACGCCACTGGTGCTGCCTACCAGTGCCCATTGTCAGTGCCCGCTTATTGGTGCCACCTCATCCGTACTGCCTTATCAGTGCCCATCAGTGAAAGAGAAAACTTACTTATTTACAAAAATTTTTAACAGTAACAAAAGCAAAACTTTTTTTTTTTTCAAAATTTTCGGTCTTTTTTTATTTGTTTAGCAAAAAATAAAAACCGCAGAGGTGATTAAATACCACTAAAAGAAATCTCTATTTGTGGGAACAAAATGATAAAAATTTAGTTTGGGTACAGTGTTGGATGACCGCGCAATTGTCATTCAAACTGCGACAGCGCTGAAAGCTGAAAATTGGTCTGGGCAGGAAGGTGTATAAGTGCCCTGTATTGAAGTGGTTAAGTAATTGCGGCAAGATGAGTCCTCGATGCTGCTTAAATATTTCCATTGGGAGACCATCATCACCAGGGGCCTTGGAATTAGGGAAAAGGCTAATCGCCTCCTGCGGGGCAACTCAATTCCCCGCAAGTATTCCTGTAAGTCATTGGGCGAGTAGCCCAACCCCCCCTCCCCGGTACTTGTACAAATCAGAGTAGAATCCCACCAGCTCCTGTATAATGTGTACTTCCCCTCCCTTGTACGTAAAGCACCGATTGATGGGGAAGTCTGAGAAGCCTTCACTATCTTTTTGAGCATTTACGTGTAATACCTGAAATACGGTGCAATACACAGGTAGTAGAACTGATCCACATCACAGTCCTTCGTGACTGCGTGTTTGCTCTCCCAGTGCTGGAATCATGACAGTAGAATATTAAAACGATAGGGAAAAACATTTAAAAAACTAGGGTCCCCAACTCTGCATGAATGCCGGTGAAGCCTCAGACCTGCAAGGACTAGCCCTACAGGTCAGTAGGTAGAGGGGTGGGAGTTGCAGAAAAAAGGAAATTGGGTAAAGAAGAAAAAAACATAGGGTCGCTCCGGGCAACACAACTTGTAATCCACTCGGAAAACTCCAAGTTCTTTTTGGTTTGAACTGGTAGACAACAAACGGTAGGCACTCACTAAATGGTTTGCAGTAAACTCACTTGCTCTCAGCGCTTGTGATGTATCTGTAGGTCACGGCTTCCCAGCCAAACATGGTAAAACTTCACTTTTTAGATCCGTTGGGATGCTGTGTCAGTCACCCTCTGCGGCCCCTCTTCTGGCCTGGCGAAGTACATTTTCGTTAGCATCCAGCCATGAAGAAGTATCAGCAGCCGACTCAAAGAAATGTGCCTGGCCTCCCGCCGTGACCCGGAGTTTCGCCGGAAACAGCATGGCGTAGGTGGTACGAAGCTTTTGCAGCCTTTTCAGTCAGCGAATCTGGCTCTGCGTCTCTGTACTTCTGCAGAGTAATCAGGGTAAAATGAAATGCGAGCTCCATTAAACTGTATATTGCGCTGTTTCTGTGCCTGGCAAAGCACAATTTCCTTATCTTTATGATTAAGCGGCTTAGCTAAAAGGGTGCTTGGTGGGTGACCGGGTGGAAGGGGCCTGGATGATACTCTGTGTGCTCGCTCGACTGAGTACAGCGGGGTAAACACCTCCTTTCCAAAGACATCAAGGAGCCAGTTTTCCACAAACTTAGTGGGGTCCCTTACCTCTGTTTTCTCCGGGAGCCCCACAATGTGGATGTTGTTTAGTCTCGGACGATTTTCAATATCATCGGATTTGAGGTCGTTCGCCCTTCTGAGTCTGGCTGTAATCTGCGTATCTCTTAGGAGCGGGGTCAGTTTGTCCTGTATTTCACTAATGCGGCCTTCAGCTGCTGCGGTACGCTCTCTGGTTTTCTGCAGGTCATGTTGGATGAACCCCAGCTTCTCCTTGAGACCCCCAAAGTGCTCCTGGAGAGTGTGCACCGATGCAGTGCATTTGTGCACTGCTCTGAGGATTTCAGCCAGGGTAGGTTGATCTGCCTCGTCCCCCTCCTCATCTTCCTCCATGTCAGGAAATGTCTGGTCAGTGTCATCAGAGGGGTCTTGTGTCCTCCGGCTGAGAGTGAAATACAGCCGGGGTGGCCAGCATATCCTCCCCAACTCCCTGCCCCCTGCCCTCCCGACAGTTTCTGCGTTTCTGCACTTTCCCGGTCCCATTGGGCATCTTAGGGGGCTTATCCCCATCCTTCTGTTTGTCCATGCCTCATGCATGCTGGAAGAGAGCGGCACCATGTTGGATTTTAGGCTGTCCTCCCATCTCCGTCTGTTTGCGGGTCAGCATGTCACCTGCGTTGCTCAACTGCAGGTCCGGGTGTGTTAGGGAAAGGTGCTGCAGGGTTGTGGATCAAAATCCAGAATGGATCCAGTAGTATTCTAGGGTGGGAACAGGATCAATGTAGGATCAAGGACGGGAGCTCCGTGAGACACGTCCTCTCACATGCCGCTCTTGGCCACGCCCCCCATAACATATATAGTCCTTGCTATTCCATTTGTAATATAAAATAAAATTTTATATACACTGCATTACACCTTCCCAGTGTAATACAGTAAAATGACTTTTTAATTTGTAAAACTACTTCACACTGTTTTTTGGGGGGTTTTTTTCAAATTTTTCCAAAATTTCAATTATTTTCCGGGAAAGAAAAACTGGAAAAAATGTTTTTCCCCCATGGCATAAAAATTTCCTTTAACTTTTACATCTCTAATTGTGACTATTTGTAGAGCATTCTAAACTTCACTACCATGCGTCACATTACTTCCTTATTAGGCCTGTGACATCACAGAAGTCATAAAGGACTTGCTTATTTATTAGGATAGCATCTATAGTACTTCCTTACTACAGCACTAAGGTCACAGAAAACAAATGGAGGTTAAGTGGCAAGAACCCCCATCCAAGTGATGCCACTGGACTAATAGGGAAGTACTACATGTCCTTATGAACACTGTGCCTATATTACTTTCTAATAAGTGCAGTATGTCATGGAGGTGGGAATTCTCACCCTATAGCCCCTCTGCACCTTATCAGTCAGCAATTACCATCTCCTTTTACCACTTCACTGAACAAATTGGCTCATTGGTAAAGAATGCTTCTTGGATGGGGGGGGGGGGGGGTGCTACTTATCGGCCCAAAAGGTACTGGGGCTAGGACTCCTCCACCCCCTGTGACATTACTACTCTAATAAGGCAGAGTTCCTGAGTCTTTAAAGCGCATCTAAACCTAAAAACAAAAATGGAATACATTGCAGCTTGCCAGTCCTTGGATGTTATGGCTGCAATAGTTTCCTTTGTTGAGACTTTTCTATTCTTTTCACCTGGTAATTCCACCTGTAACATACTTATTGTCCCAGGGTTACAATGCTCATTTACTGAACTTATAGAGCTGGGTTTCTCAACCGGGGTTCAACGAGAGGTCCCCAGGGGTTCTCCTCATCAATCGTAGGCAAGTGACAATAGATCGCATCCCCACCACTTACACAGGCAGAGCTAGGCAGAGAAGCAGCTGTGATCGTTCTGGCTGTGCAGTACTATTTCCCAAAGGCCTTTCCTCTCCTCCTGTCAATCGCAGGTGCTTGTATGTGGCATCACATTGGATGGACGAGAGGGGTATAGGGGCCGGCGGGGAACAGCATGCCTAGAGAGGACTGATAACAGCCACTTCCCTGCTTAGCTCTGCATATGAAGGAGACCATTGCCCTGTTGTGTGCCCTGATCACACATAATGTGCCCTGTACCCATGTAATATTCCTTGCTCTCATGTAATGTGCCCTGTGCTCCTATAATGTACTTGCCCTCATATAATGCGCCCTGCTCCCATGTAAAGTGCCCTACTCTCATGTAATGTGCCCTGCTCCTACAGTGAGGGAAAAAAGTATTTGATCCCCTGCTGATTTTGTACCATTGCCCACTGACAAAGAAATGATCAGTCTAACAGACAGAATAACAACAAAAATATCAAGAAAAAAAACGCATTTCAAAAAAGTTATAAATTGATTTGCATTTTAATGAGTGAAATAAGTATTTGACCCCTTCACAAAACATTACTTAGACACCTTTCACACAGGGGCCGCAGCCATGTTAGCGCTAAAGCGCTGCTCATTTTAATCAGTGCTTTTCAGCCGCTAGCAGGGTGCTTTTAACCCCAAAGAAGGCACTGCCTTTCATTTCAAAGATGCTGCTTGCAGGACTTTTCCTAACATCCCGCAAGCGCACCACCCCAATGTGAAAAGACACACTGAAATGAATGGAAGGCGGTTTTCAGGTGCTATTTAGAGGCTATTTCTAGCACCAAAATGCCTGAAAACCACCTCAGTGTGAAAGGGGTCTTAGTACTTGGTGGCAAAACCCTTGTTGGCAATCACAGAGGTCAGACGTTTCTTGTAGTTGGCCACCAGGTTTGCACACATCTCAGGAGGGATTTTGTCTCACTCCTCTTTGCAGATCCCCTCCAAGTCATTAAGGTTTCGAGGCTGACATTTGGTAACTTGAACCTTCAGCTAGGCCACTCCAGGACCTTAATGTGCTTCTTCTCGAGCCACTCCTTTGTTGCCTTGGTCATGTGCTTTGGGTCATTGTCATGCTGGAATACCCATCAACGACCCATTTTCAATGCCATGGCTGAGGGAAGGAGGTTCTCACCCAAGATTTGACGGTACATGGCCCCCTTTCATTGTCCCTTTGATGCGGTGAAGTTGTCCTGTCCCCTTAGCAGAAAAACACCCCCAAAGCATAATGTTTCCACTGCCATGTTGGACGGTGGGGATGGTGTTCTTGGGGTCATAGGCAGCATTCCTCCTCCTCCAAGCACAGCGAGTTGAGTTGATGCGAAAGAGCTAGATTCTGGTCTTTTCTTTGATCATTGACAAGATTCTCCAGTGTAGTTCAGGGCTGATTCCTCACCGTTCTCTGATCATTAAAACTCCACAAGGTGAGATCTTGCATGGAGCCCCAGACCGAGGGAGGTTGACAGTTATTTTGTGTTTTTTCCATTTGCGAATAATCGCACCAACTGTTGTCACCCTCTCACCAAGCTGCTTGGCGATGGTCTTGTAGCCCATTTCAGCCTTGTGTAGGTTTACAATCTTGTCCCTGACAACCTTGGACAGCTCTTTGGTCTTGGCCACAGTGGAAAGATTGGAATTCCAAATGATTGATTGCTTCAATCCCTTTACGAGAGTGCTCCTAATCTCAGTTTGTTACCTGGGAGCCAGAAATCTTGCTGATTGATAGGGGATCAAATACTTATTTCACTCATTAAAATGCAAATCAATTTATAACTTTTTTGAAATGCATTTTTCTGGATATTTTTGTTGTTATTCTGTCTCTCACTGTTAAAAAAACCTACCATTAAAATTATAGACTGACCATTTCTTTGTCAGTGGGCAAATGTACAAAATCAGCAGGGGATCAAATACCTTTTTCCCTCACTGTATATAATACAGTGCAGTGCAGAGTATATAATACAGTGTATTGAAGTTAAGGGGATCCCAATGACAGAAGAAAAAAACACCCCCCCTCCCCCAAAACATCAATACCAGGTCCTTTGGCATGGCATCTTCTATTCAATATTAAAAGAAGGTGGAGGTGCCAATATTATGGGGTGATGTGAGGAAGTATAGTAATAACTGCCCAAGTAACAAATGTGCCCAAAATAGAATGAGAAAGTAACTTTTTCTGAGCAAGCCTACTTTACAGGCAGAGTAAGCCCCCCCCCCCCCTCAAGTTACTAGCTCTAGGGCTAGTTCACTCCATAGAAACGCAGTCCAGATGCGTTCCAGATGCTTTTCTGCATGTGCGTTTTTATGCAATCCAGTGCGTTTATGATACGTTTTTGGTGCATTTTTGATGCAGTCCTGTACTTTTTTCCACCTTCTTTTTTCTTAACCTTAAATAAGGACATGCTGGTTGATGTCTTTAATTTTGGACAGGGGGGTGGCTTATTTTGTGCTAGCTGCATTTGGGTTGGTCTGGGCATGCTCAGGGACTTTAGTTTTTTTTTTGTGCTTTTTGTGTGTGAACAGCACTTGGATGTTTCTGGGCATGCTCAGAGAGTGTGTTTTTTTGAGTTATTAATTTAAGGACATCCTTAACAGGTGTACCCACTTTAAAGTTCTATCTCTACATTGGGTGAACTTGCATTTTGTGCGTTTCATGGACTGTGCATGTGTTTTCAATGGCCTCATTAGCACACAAATCTATGTTATATAAAGCTTGCAGATAGCATGCTTTACCTTGCCCTGAAAAGAGCCAAGATTGTGTGATGGTCTGAATTTTTCTTTGCTGAGCTCAATGGAGTGAAAGGGGATTCAGAACACCCTGCGGTTTCAGGTTATGCCTGGTCATCTGCATAAAGTGAGTTTGGAGTTCCTTGTTCAGGATTTGCTGGAGAAAACAATTGCAGTGGAACCACATCACATCTATTGTATCCAGGACCATGCAGCACCAAGGTACTATGATGTTTCTTTTGTGCATAGCAATTTTTGCATGGGAGTTATTGAGAAGTGTAAGGAATTGGAGAAAGCTAACCATGAGTCTATAAGGCCTTTCATAGTGGAACCCTTGTATGCTATGGAGGAGAAACCATTGGTTGTTCACCTGTTTAACCCCTTCATGGACATTGCCTTGGTAGTGGCCTTTTTGAAGAGATACTGCTCTGCAGTGAAGGGAGGTGTCAGAGGAATAACAGAAACTTTGTTTGCCAGTACTGGCATTTCCCTGTACGCCTGCGTGGCAGAATGGCTAATAGGCGTATGCGGGTACGCGATTCAGCAGACCACGTCACGGCGTAACGGCACACATAGACGTGCAAGTCAGCGGACGGCGAAACAGCGAAATGGCGTAAGCACGTACGCACGTACGCATCTTAGCCGCACACGTGGGTTCCCCTATTAGCCCTATAAAAGGCAGCCCAGCTCTCTGGCTTATTGCTGGTTTGTCATTTCAGCTTCTGTGTTCCTGTTCCTTGTTCTGCTATTGACTCCTGCCTGTTGTGACCCGGATTTCCTTGACCATCCTTGAACTTCTCCTGCACCTTGACCTCGGCTTGCTTAACGGATTCCTCTTCAGTCTGCTCCAGTGTTTGACCCCCGGCTTCTCTTTAAAGACTTCGCTACTGCCTGCTCCAGTGTTTGACCCCCGGCCTGTCTTGGACTCTCCTATTGATTGATTCCTGTGTATGACCTTGGCTTGTTTAAACTGACTTCCTTCCTACCGGCTTGCTGTGTTTGACCCCCTGGCTTCTCTACATACTTTGTTCCAGTTATCTACTTCAGGACCAAGGTGTTGGAGCCCCAGTCTGATTCCTCTGCTGATCACCGTCCGGGTGTACCCTGCATGGACTACTACCAGACAGAAGTTCAACACGCAGGCTCCTACTAGTGCCTGGCAACCCGTGCCTCTCTGTGCCCGATACCCTCTGTGCCACCTCCAGGGGTATAGTGCACTCAGCTGCAAGGGGAGCCGCTCTCAGCATCTCGGCCCTGGTGAGTACCCTGACAGGAGGCTTCAGGCTGACTACTCGCCTGTGGATCTTTAATGGCAAATTAAGGTTTTTTGTCAAGCTGAAGGTGGATTCTGAAGGGATTGGTGGAGTGCGGCATCCACCAGCTAATTTTTCAATAGCAGGAAATAGAGGGTTTCTCTACTACCCTGGTCAACCGACATACTGCAGAAGATGTCATAAGTTTGGGCATACCAGAGATGAATGTAATGTGGAGATGCACTGCTGGAACTGTGGGGAGGAGGGACATGAGGCTGGGGCTTGCTTGATTAAGCGGGCCTGTGATATACGTGGACAGCGTGATCATACAGTGAACAATTGTCCAAAAGTAAGAAGGGCGTATGTCTCTTATGCTGAAGCTGTCAGGCGCACCGCTGAGAGTGGACGACCAGTGTCCACACAGGTGCTGTCTGACTCTCCTGAAAGACAGGAAGAGGAGGAGGAGGAGGTGGTGGTGAAAGAGGAAGAAAGTGGGCACCTGGGTGTGGAGGAGAGAGTGGAGGAAAGAGTAAAAGTGCCACCCACTAGTGTGGAGCCATTAACAGCGGAGAGTGGAGCAGAGGTGGAGAGGGAAGTGGAGGAGGCTATGGAGGAGTTGGCAGCAGCCTTACAGTGGGAGCCGGAAGTGCAGGAAGCCCAAGAAAAGGAGGTGGAAAAGATGGACTCACTGGGTGCCAAGACCAAGGTGGACGCTTTGGGGAGCCCTAAGAAGAGAAGGGCTAGGAAATTGAAAGTAGAGACAACTGGGATTGAAACACCTAACCCCTTTGAGGTCCTAGGGGATGTTGGAGTGGAGGTAGAATCACCAGCACTATGACCAGGGACTCCAGAAAATTTTCAGCCGGCCACATTGTCGCCTAGTCAGGAGTTTTTGGATGATGAAAGCGTTATGGCACTGTGTAATGTATTTCAGTTTTCTGGCTTAAGTGATAGGTCTGGGGGTGAATGATGCACATCTTGATGTGAACGAGCATCAAGCTGGAGTCCCTCAATGTGAGGGGTTTTGGGTCTCCTGCTAGACAGTGTGCTGTTTTTGAGGACTTGAAGGTCAATGGAGGAGGCATCATTTGTCTACAGGAGTGTTTTTTTAATCGACCGCCCAAGCCTCCGGAGTGGGTGGTGGATTACATATGGTCGGCAGTTGGGGAAAATAGGAATGCTGGGGTAGGCATTATCATTACAAATAGAAATATTCGCATTATGTCTCATGTTGTGTTAGTGCCAGGAAGATTAATTATGGCAGATTTAATTTTGTTTAACCAGAAGTTTAGGCTTTTTAATTTATATGCTCCTGTGAATAGCCAGAAACGTCTTGAGTTTTTTGAAGTTTTGAAGTTACATGCAGTGGGAAGGAGACCTAGTGTGATCATGGGTGATTTTAATATGATCCGATTTGTGAAAGATCGGATAGGAGTAGCGGAGACTAAGTTAGATGTAGGTAGCACTATGCTGAATGGGGTAATTCAGGACTTGTATCTCAGTGAGGCTCATACTGTTCTGGGTTTGGTGGATCCATATTTCACTTTTTTTTCGGGATGTGGGTGCACCAAATCCAGAATTGATTTACGTTTGTTTTCTGATGCGTTCAAATGTGCTAATGTTAAACACAGGCCGGTAATTTTTTCAGACCATGTGGCAGTGTATGTTGATTTGAGTATGGGAGATAGTATTAAGTTTGGTTTAGGGGTATGGAGGTTAAATAGTTTATTGTTGCAGGACGAGCATGTCAAAGCCCATTTTAGTAAGGTATATAGTAGATGGGTTAATAGGAAAAAAGATTTTAGTAATATTTTGGGGTGGTGGGATTGGGTCAAAAGGAAAATTAAATTCTTTTTTCAAAAAAAGAGTAGGGATAAAAGTAGCAGTGAGAAAAGGAGATATTCTCAGTTACAAGTCAGGTTGGCTACATTATATTCATTTAGAAATATGGGCTATGACATGGCCGATGAAATAGACCATGTTAGGAAGAGGATTAAAGAGGTATTAACTGAAAGAGGAAAACAAATTATTTTTCAAGCGAGAGTTAAACACCTGGAGCAGGATGAAAAATGTTCTAGATTTTTTTTCAAGAAGGTTTGTAAGGAAAAAGGAGTGTTTGAGGGTGTGTATGAGAAGAAGGTAGGGAATGTAAGGGAGAGAATGTGCTGGAATGCGTGACTAAATTTTATGAACGATTGTATGAGGGAGTGTGTGTTGATGAGTCAGATACTAGAATGTTTGATATGGTAGAGGATAATTTAGATGAGGATGATAAGGTTTTTTTGCAGAAAGCATTGAATGAGGAGGAGGTGTGGGAAGCTATGACAAGCATGGGGGCGAATAAAACCCCGGGAGGGGATGGCTTACCAAGTGAGTTTTTTTAATTGTTTTGGGATATTATTAAGCGGGATGTGGTTGAGGTATTTAGTTACATGATGAGGGAAGGCATTATATCAGAATCTATGAGAGAGGGGGTAGTGGTATTAATTTATAAGAAGGGGGATAAGATGGATATTCGAAATTGGAGGCCTATCTCCTTACTAAATTCAGACTACAAGGTCTTTGCAAAGATGGTGGCGAGGAGATTATCTAAGGTCATTAGTAGGATGGTTAGCGAGATGCAGGCCTGTGCAGTGCCGGGTCGAATGATCTCAATGAATTTAATTTTAGTTAGGGATATAATTAATTTTTGTAAAGATAGGAATAGTTCGATTATCCTGACATCATTTGACCTTGAGAAGGCATACGATAAAGCAAATCATGGGTTTTTGTGGGAGGTTTTGAAGCGGATGGGTATACCACAGCTGCTCATTAATGTAATAAAAGGGTTGTATTGGGGGATCAGTAGTCTTGTTCTGGTTAATGGAAGTTTGCGGCGGGCTTTTTTGGTTAAATCTGGGGTGAGACAGGGGTGCCCCCTGTCCCCTATTCTCTTTATTTGTTTTATTGATCCACTTTTAAGGATGATACAGAGGGATAAGGTGGTGAGGGGCTTTTTGGTGCCTGGGAGTGGGGGGAAAATTGTGAAATGTTTAGGTTATATGGATGACGTGGTGGCAGTGTGTCAGTGGATGGTGGGTGTAAGAAGGGTGAAGTTACTTTTGTCAATTTTTTGTGTATGTGCGGGAATGAGTGTGAATTGGAATAAGTGTAGTTTGGGTGTGTATGGAAGACAAGTGGAATGTGTGGATGATCAGATTGGGAAGGTTGAGGATGGAGTGAGGATTTTGGGTATTGTGTTTGACTATGGAATGAAAGGGGAAGTGTGCTGGAATGAAGTGGGAGAAAAGATAGCCAAGAAGTTGAGGTTTTGGTGTCTAAGAAAATTGTCGATTTATGGGAAAGTTTTAGTAGTCAAGGCAGTAATCTTACCTTTAATTTTGTATGCAAGTAATATCTTCCCTCCTGGGGAGATAAGATTAGGGAAAATGAATAAGTTATTGTTTACCTTTTTATGGGGGTCGAAAATGGAAAGAGTTAAGAGAGAATATGTGTGTAGGTGTGAATGTAATGGTGGGTTGAGTTTTCTGAATGTGAGAGTGTTTTTGTTAATGCATTATTGGTTCTGTGTGGTGAAAGTTTTGAGGAACGGTGAAGTGTGTGCTAGGATGATAGCTTTTTCAGGTGGGTGGTTGTTTAGGAGATGGGGGTGGTTGGGAAGGAATTCAAGGATACCGGTGGCTTACGTGGTGGCACGCGACTACTGGGTATTGGAAAAGATTAGGGTAGAGTTTAAGTTGGCAGATTTAGGAGAAGGGGAGAGGGATAAAGTGAAGGTGAGAAAGTGGTTGATAGAGAAGGAGTATGTGTGTATCCTTAGGGGAATTAATGCGTCAGTGGCTTGGGAAGTATGGAAGAAAATGAGTATATATGGGGTGACAAATGTGCAGAGACAGATAGTATGGATTAGTTTGCATGACTGTCTAGCTACGAGGATATTTATGAAAAGGAGGAATTCGCGTTTGTCTGATATTTGTCCGAGAATTAATTGTGGGGGTGTAGAAGACAGTGAGCATGTGTTCTGGGGGTGTGGTGTAGCGAAAGATGTGATCAATAAGAGTCAAGATCTGGTGAAAGAAATAACAGGAGTGAAGGTGAGTGAGTAGAAAATGATGATGTATGGCTTGGGGAAACTGGAAAAAAATAAACAGAGAGTATTGTGGTTAGTGCTATGTGCATTAAAGGAAGTGTTGTGGGATGCACGCAACTTGTATGTATATAAAAATGTTTTGTTAGACAGTAAACAATGTATAGGATTATGGCTAAGCAAGCTATACTTTTTTTTCGTGTTGAATAAAAAGAAGGGTGTGGATGCCGAAGGCATCTGGAAATGTAAAAAATGGGGAATGTTGCGATGATGCAAGACCTTGTTGGAGACAGTGAATGAGCGTCAAGCTGAATAGTCTCTCGAGAGTTTTCTGAAGTGAAATAAAAAAAAAAAAGAGAGAACATTTGGGTGTCCTTATCGAGTTTGTAACACATGTATTTTCTCTTCGTATTTTGTTATGTCTTTGCAAATCAGATGTGTTTTCGAGCAAGTTTTTTGGTTTATTTACTTTGGTTTATTGTATTTTTTTTACTTTGGTTTATTGTATTTTTTTAGACAGGGGAGGATATTTTCCCCTGAAATATGTTTGATGTTGTCAATGCACAGTGGTGTAGTGGGTAGCACTCTCACCTAGCAGTAAGAAGGGTCGCTGGTTCGAATCCCAACCACGACACTACCTGCCTGGAGTTTGCATGTTCTCCCTGTGCCTGCGTGGGTTTCCTCCGGGTACTTCGGTTTCCTCCCACACTCCAAAGACATGCTGGTAGGTTAATTGGATCCTGTCTAAATTGTCCCTAGTATGTATGAATGTGAGATATTGACCTTAGATTGTAAGCTCCTTGAGGGTAGGGACTGGTGATTGTACAATGTATATGTAAAGCGCTGCGTAAATTGACGGCGCTATACAAGTACCTGAAATAAATAAAAAAATGTGTGTCGTTTGTAGGTTGTTCACTTTGATTTAATTGTCTGTGCTGCATTATTTTGCAAAATCTTCCTCAAGATGTGACTAATGTTTAAATCCTTAATAGATATCCATTTGTGGGCACACTCCTTTTTAACTCATGTTAATCATATTCTGTTAGTGTCTCAAATTAACATACATGTGTTTTCTGCTTTCCTTGCTCTTTTCCAAGTCCTGTTTTGTTGACTAATAAAATTTGTAGCAAATTTTTATGTTTTGTGTTTTTTGTTACTTTTCATGCAACAGACTTCACAGATGCAGCTTAACTAGGTGGATTGGCATGGCAATCAAAAAAATGTGTGATTTGTCTAAGTTACTTTCCTGGTGCCTTCATGGTAGCATATAGATGGATTGTGCGTATGCTGCCATGGATAGACACCAGGAAAGAAATTACAGAGAAGGAAGTATTCAATTTTCCATTTTAGCGCAGTGGTTCCCAGCCTCAGTTCTCAAGTACCCCCGACAGGACATGTTTTGGGAATTTATCTTAGTTAAAATAGCTGTCCAAAATACCAAGCCACTGACTGTGATTTAAAGCACCTTGGGAAAGATGAAGGAAAACCTGCAAACATGGCCTGTTGGGGGTACTTGAGGACAGGATTGAGAAGCACTGATTTAGAGCACTGCACCAAAATCTAGCTCAAGACCATCCTATTCTAATTGTGGGCATTTGAGGGAAACCAAGTAAATGTTAGAACCCCTGCTTGTCTTTTTTAGGTTGGGCTTTGTGTCCCTTTTTTTAAAATTGTCTTCACTTCCTGTCACATAGCCAAACTTTCTGTTTGGCTATGTGACAGGAAGTGAATAAATTTGAAGGAGAAAGTGGCAAAATTTGGGAGGTGTCTTCACCCTATCAGGGGTACAGACATCCCCAAAAACTGACAAGACTTCTACTCCCTCTGCACTCTGTCCCCAAGCAAAAATAAGAGAGGATATCATTTAGTTTAGTTTAAGACACATTCCTAAGTTCAACTGTGATGCATGTCAATGGCCCATTTAGACCTTGTTTAATAGAAAACACCAGTTGCCTTTCATTAGAGACATTTGTTAGTCCAGTCCTGGAAATCTGCATCTGCTTTACATCCAAATATGGATTCCTGCAGCCAGATGCGCAAGTGCCGTGTGCACATAGGTTTGTGTCTATGGCGCATATCTGTTTCCCGGAAGTGGTGAACAGCACACAGGAATTACATCATGCCCCTACAGGAAGTTTCTTGTACTGCTGCTAATTTCTTCCCACCACCATGTCCTGCTCACTGTTTTCTGAGGAAGAGATGATCCTTATTTGCAAATTATGAAAATAATTTTATTTTTTTAACATGGGGTGGTGTTTGTGTGGGTCCCTACCACACATTCAGACATACAGGTGATACTTGAAAAATTTGAATATCGTGCAAAAGTTCATTTATTTCACTAATGCAACTTAAAAGGTGAAACTAATATATGAGATAGACTCATTACATGCAAAGCAAGATAGTTCAAGCTGTGATTTGTCATAATTGTGATGATTATGGCTTACATCACATGAAAACCCCAAATCCACAATCTCAGAAAATTAGAATATTACATGCGATCAATAAAACAAGGATTGTACATAGAACAATATCGGACCTCTGAAAAGTATAAGCATGCATATGTACTCAGTACTTCGTTTGGGCTTGGGTTTGCAGCAATTACTGCCTTAATGCGGCATGGCATGGAAGCTATCAGCCTGTGGCACTGCTGAGGTGTTATGGAAGACCAGGATGCTTCAATAGCGGCCTTCAGCTCTTCTGCATTGTTCGGTCTCGTGTCTCTCATCTTTCTCTCGGCAATGCCCCATAGATTCTCTATAGGGTTCAGGTCAGGTGAGTTTGCTGGCCAATCAAGCACAATAATCCCATGGTCATTGAACCAGGTTTTGGTGGTTTTGGCAGTGTGGACAGGTGCCAAGTCCTGCTCGAAAAAATGAAGTCAGCATCCCCATAGAGCTCATCTGCAGAAGAAAGCATGAAGTGCTCTAAAATTTCTGGGAGACGGCTGTGTTGACCCTGGACTTAATGAAGCACAGTGGACCAACACCGGCAGATGACATGGCTCCCCAAATCAACACAGACTGTGGAAACTTCACACTGGACTTCAAGCATCTTGCAGTGTGTGCCTCTCCATTCTTCCTCCATACTCTGGGATGCAAAATTTGTTCTCATCAGAAAAGAGGACTTTGGACCACTGAGCAACAGACCAGGTCTGTTTTTCTTTAGCCCAGGTAAGACGCTTCTGACGTTGTTTGTTGTTCAGGAGTGGCTTGACAAGAGGAATACAACATTTGAAGCCCATGTCCAAGATCCGTCTGTGTGTGGTGGCTCTTGATGCACTGACTCCAGCCTCAGTCCACTCCTTGTCAAAGTCCCCAACACTTTTGAATGGCCTTTTCCTGACAATCCTCTCCAGGCTGCGGTCATCCCTGCCACTTGTGCACCTTTTTCTGCCACATTTTTCCCTTCCACATAACTTTCTATTAATGTGCTTTGATACAGCACTTTGGGAACATCCAACTTCTTTTGCAATTACCTTTTGAGGCTTTCCCTCCTTATGGAGGGTGTCAGTGATGGTTTTCTGCACAACTGTCAGGTCAGCAGTCTTTCCCATGATTGTGATTCCTACTGAACCAGACTGAGAGACCATTTAAAGGCTCAGGAACCCTTTACAGGTGTTACGGCTTAATTAGCTGATTAAAGTGGGACACTTTGAGCCTAGAATATTGCACCTTTTCACAATATTCTAATTTTCTGAGAATGTGGATTTGGGGTTTTCATGAGCTGTAAGCCATAATCATCACAATTATGACAAATCACGGCTTGGACTATCTTGCTTTGCATGTAATGAGTCTATCTCATATATTAGTTTCACCTTTTAAGTTGCATTAGTGAAAAAAAATAACTTTTGCACAATATTCTAATTTTTCAAGTATCACCAGTAGTAGGGCCAATTTAGACAGGATCCGATTTACCTACCAGCATGTTTTTAGAGTGTGGGAGGAAACCGGTGTACCTGGAGGAAATACATGCAGGCACAGGGGGAACAAGCAAACTCCAGGCAGATAGTGTCACGGGCGGGATTCAAACCAGCGACCCTTTTTGCTGCTAGGTGAAAGTGCTAACCACTACACCACTCTGCTGCCCAAATATATATCTATAGATGTAGATTCTTCTGTTCACCAGCAGAGAGAAGTTAGGTAGATGCCACGCTCCCAATTCTGGAGGCATAATAATGGTCTAGCACAGGGATCTTCAAACTACGGCCCTCTAGTTGTTCAGGAACTACAATTCCTATCATGCCTAGTCATGTCTGTGAATGTCAGAGCTTTACAATGCCTCATGGGATGTGTAGTTCTGCAACAGCTGGAGAGCCATAGTTTGAAGATTCCTGATCACTCTAGCATGTCTTGAAAAAAGGTGGTTTCTCATGTGCCTTGTATAATGCCCAAGAAATATCAATAGGAAAATACAAGTGGGTCATGGCACATCTACATTCCAAATTTGGCACTTAAGATGGTCATGCACTATGCAATCTGATTGGCCAATCTCTGTACAACTCGATATTTTGGCAAAATAGGTAATAGGAAGATACACTTGAACAATTAATTCAAATTATAGGAAAGCAAACAGGCTCTTGCACTAAATCTATTTTTTTTCAAGCTCTAACTGATTGCAGTGTATGGTCACCTTTAACCACTTCAATACCAGGCACTTTCTGTCCAGGACAATTTTCAGCTTTCAGCGCTGTCACACTTTGAATGACAATTGCGCGGTCATGTAACACTGTACCCAAACAACATTTTTATCATTTTCTTCCCAGAAATAGAGCTTTATTTTTGATCACCTCTGGGGTTTTTATTTTTTGATAAACAAACTAAAAAAGACCAACATTTTTGAAAAAAAAAAGTTTTTCTTAGTTTTTGTCATAAATTTTGTTTTCCCCTTCACTGACGAGGCACTAATGAGGCGGCACTGATGGGCACTGATGAGTTGGCACTAATGGGCACTGATGAGGAGGCACTTATATGTAGAATTGATGGGCACTGATAGGCGGCACTGATATGCAGCACTGATGGGCACCAATAGGCGGCACTGATATGCCGCACTGATGGGCACTGACAGGAGACACTGTTGGGCACTGACAGGAGACACTGTTGGGCACTGACAGGTGGCTGTGATGGGCACTGACAGGTGGATGTGATGGGCAGTGACAGGCGGCACTGATTGGCACTGACATGTGGCACTGACAGGTGTCACTGATTAGCAGCACTGATGATGAGGTACTGATGTGTTTCTGACAGGTGTTACCGCTGGGCACTGATTGGCACTGTGGTGGGCACTGATTTGCACTGTGGTAGGCACTTGACGGCTTTTTTATTGGGGGAATGCTGGGCACTAATTGGTAGCCTTTTTTGCACGGAGGGGGCTGTGCTGATAATCAGTGTGCTGATTATGGGCACAGACTCCCCTTCTGACAGCTCCGATTGGCTCTCCCTGTCAGCGTGAACTGAGGAATGCCATTTACCAGTACTTCCTGGTTCACACTGTGATCAGCTGTGATTGGTCACAGCTGATCACGTGGTAAGAAGCCTCTGACAGAGGCTTCTTATCACGATCAGAGATGCGAGAGACAGGATAACATGCGCGCGCCGGCATGTTATCATGCTGGATGTCATATGACGCCCAGTCAGGATAACAGAACCACTTCCCTGCCATCATTCTGCTATAGGCCGGGCGGGAAGTGGTTAAAGATCAAGATCGGAAAATATTAATTTATTGGATTTAGAAACACTTCTCTGTTCTTTGTAATGTATTGAAAGATTTGGGTACAAATAGAAAAAAACACATTTCAAAAATATATTAGAAGTAATAGGCATGAGATTAGCATCAAAAGGGTTAATTCACTGAGAACACCTACTAATTGCCTAACAAGACACATCCAATGAGATTAAATTAACCAATTGTATTGGGTGTGCGCTATTATTAATGAGAAAACTGTGGTTACCCTAACACCAGTTGCAGTTTGCATATTTATTATCGTCTGCGTGCGCCGGTTCGCGTGTTCAATCAGTGACGTTTCTGGCGCACCAATTAAGGTGTGAACCGGCGCAGCACATTCATCTTAGTAAATCACCCCCAAAGTATTTCATTGCCAGCGGCTGCTGGAAATGAGGAAGTGTTACAAACCATGGCCCCCCAAAATTACACAATCCCTTCGTTTATAGAGAAAATGACACCTGAAAATCAGGAGAACATTCATCAAGCTCTTCATAGAGCAATATATGCTTCTGGGTCAGCATTGTCAATATCTGAAAATGCATATTGGCCGGGAATTTTTTTAATTATTATGAGGGAAAGGCGGTGGGGTTACCTGTTCTCATGTATAGTTGAAATGTTCTTAACATATAAAGTCCATGGTATTCCATTTGTAATAAAAAAAATACATTTTAACTACCTCAATACTGGGCACTTTCACCCCCTTCCTTCCCAGACCAATTTTCAGCTTTCCGTGCTCCCGCATTTTCAATGACAATTACTTCGTCGTGAAAATTCGTTTTTTTACTGTGTTGGGGACACAGTTTGGGGACACTGGGGACACTAGCTGGGTGATCAGTGTGTAAAAAACTGTACAAAACAGCTCATACACACTGATCCCCAGCTCGCAGCACATATCCGTTCTCCTCCTCACTGACAGACTCTGTGTGAGGAGAAGTAGAGCTGATCGCCTGGCAATGGCTGTGTTTACCTTACATGACAGCTGTGATTGGACTCAGCCGTCATGTGATCAGGAGGGCCAATCACAGAGCCCTCCTGCTGAGCGATGTTGCCCTGTCTCTGGGGGACACAGGCAAGTCGGAATTGCACCGCTGCGTGGGCACGCGGCCGCGCGGTCCCACTTCTTGTGATGTCACCAGGTTGTATTTGCATCACATGATGGCTGTGATTGGACACAACCATCCTGTAATCCGGAGGGAAAATCACAGAGCCCTCTTGCCAAAACGAGATACGGCGTGTCCGGGGAACATGAGAGCATTGGTAAAGGCGGCTGCGCGATCCGGCTCCTTCTTAAGGACGATTGGGAACGTCCCCTCAGAAGGGCAAAAAGGCTGTTAATACGCAGTGGGTGGGAAGCAGTTAAAAAGCAAGTTTAGTTTATCTACTGAATAAGCTGTACTTTTATTTCAAGCGTAATACTTATATATAAACGCTGCATTTCACCTTCCCGGTGTAATAAAAATGACTTTCAATTTGTAAAACTACTCCACGCTGAATTTTTTTCAATTTTTTCAAAAGCTTAAATTTTTTTTGCAGAAAAAATCAGCGCAAAAAAAAACTTCCAAAAATTTTACATCTTTACATAACATACATTTTAAGTAGTAGCATGCTGAGAAGAGAGTAGCTATACCAGGGGGCCTCAGACATCTTGTTTAAGCCATTTGTGTTCCTTCTTTTCTCTATTTGTACTTTATTTGTAGTGCCATGATGTGTAAGTGTAATATCTCAGCTGATATTTCTAGGTCAGTAAAACCCCACAGCATTCACATTGCAAGCTTAGATAAAAGTGTGTAGTTCAATTACCCATAGCCGTCCAGGCAAAAGAAAGTAAAACTGCTTTTACAGGAAATCAGGTTGAGTTTATCGAGTTTAGGCAATGTTTTGCCCCAAAATGACATTTTGCAAGCTATTTTTGTGCTATAGCTTTATGTATGTGCTATAGCTTTATACTAACCCTCAAGCTCCAACCTACCTTGGTTGTGCATTTACTTCTAGTCATTAAAACGAATGGATCATTATTTTTCTCTATGTTTCACTGTCAGATCTGTATGACAGGTATCTCCTCTATACCTGTCATACAGATCTGACAGTGAAACAGAAAAATAACGATCCACTAGTTTTAATGACTAGATGTAAATGCACAAGCATGGTAGGTTGTTGCTTGAAGGTTTGTATCCAACTTTGTTTCCCTTTTTGCCTATTTTACCTATCAGTAACAATCCCATATTTTGCCTGGGCCTGGATCAACCTCCGGCGTTTTCCTGTTGGGTTTCCCATGGGTTTACGTTAGGGTTGCCACCTCATCCCTTTAAACCCTGAACACATGAAATACACACGTTCTGAGGCCAATTTAATGCAGATAAGGCACCAAGTTAGTTTAATTACCACCTTAATCAGCCACAGAACCTGTGTAATTAATATGTGTTCGGGTTTAAAGGGATGAGGTGGCAACCCTAGTTTACGCATTTATGACATTTTGAGATTGTCCGTCAACATTCTCCGGGGTCACTGGGTCTCAATTCTACCATTTATGCTTCTTTGAATCGTCCTGCGACTTCCATCCCTCTTTCTTATGTAACTCAGTAGAAGCGAGACTTGGCAAACGAAATAGACCCTGCGGACTGGAGCAAGGCCTGGTCTTCCGTAGCAAAATGTTCATTTTACACTGCTACAATTGAAGCCGCATACAAAGTGCTGTTGCGGTGGTACTGGGTTCCAGCCTGGATCGTCCATGCCAATCCTAGTTACAGTGACTGCTGTTTGAGGTTGTGGTCATTGTGGGGATGTTTTTCAGACTTAGTGAACGTGTCCACGATTGATAGGTTTTTAGTCTCGGGTCTTTGGCTTATTGTATACTCTGTTCCATCTGACTATCTGAAAGGATGCCAAATTTGCTTAATTACATTGTCCCATCCCCAGCCTGTTTGCCCACCAGCAGAAATTAGCATTCTATTTATTTTTGTAGGCTAAGCAAATAATTGCTCAGGCCTGGAAAAAAAACATGGTCTCTTTCTTGAAAGACAGCATGACAGCTTTAATGCTCAATGAACTAATGGCAAGCACCCTGAAGGACTCTCATGTCAAGTTTCTCAATATCTGAGAGTGACTAGCTGTCACATTCTAAAATCAGTGCAGCTGTGCGGGGCTCCGCCCACGTGACCGCGTCATTCATTCACACAGCTCTGTGTGTGAATGAACTACAAGCCCCAACATCCTTTGCGGTTGTTGGCTTGTAGTTCTCAATTAACTACCATGGTACTATGAAGCGCCGTGGTAGTTCATTGATTCTTCCTGTTAGATTGTATCTGCTTGCCTGTACAGGATGTACAGCCACACAGATACAGTGAACTTATCCTTTAAAAGTGAAGTACAGCCAAAGCTCGTTTGGCTGTACTTCTCCTGTGGATCATAGGCGTGCAGTTTGTTCTACACTCCTGTGACCCGTTTTCAGATGACAACGGGCTGAAGCCTGCTGTTAGCTGATGTCACAGAGCCGGTCCAGGCCCGGGAAAGATCGCGACCATATGGTCGAGATACGCCCACATGACTGGGTGACCTGCTGAGAGCCTGAGTAGGCCGCTCCTGCCCTCTCCACAGCCCAGTGCTCCAGGGAGCGTGTGTGTGTGTGTGTGTGTGTGTGTGTGTGTGTGTGTGTGTGTGTGTGTGTGGGGGGGGGGGGGGTGTAGGGATGGCAGAGCAGGAAGCCGATGACTGACAGTCACCAACTCTCTGTTCAGGGAGCTCTGAGAATTGAGCGATCGGAGGTGTTTGATCGCTTTGTCCTCAGTCTTAGAGCCAGCGGGGGACAGATGCAGCATCGGACTAAGGCTGCATTCAGCTAGGAAAGTATGATTCTAAAAAAAACAACATTCCCTTACTTCTCCTTTAAAGCAGTGTTCCACCCAAAAGTGGAACTTCTGCTCATTTGTCTCCTCTCCCTCTCTGGGGCCACAATTGGCACCTTTCGGGGGGAGGGGGGACAGGTATACTGTTCCCATTTCCGGGAGTCCGAGCTGCGGCCCATGACATCCCTGCGGGGCTCCCTCCTCCTATCTCCTCTCCTTGTTGCCGGGCCAGTAGGAGAGAGGAGCGGGGCCTCGCACATGCGGAGTAGGGTTCCAGGCGTGAAGCCTTAAGGCTACACTGCTGGGTACCTTTACCCACAATGGCAGCAGCAGCAGCAGCACCCAACAGCTGATGGAAACATCAGCTATGGTGCCGACATCACTGGACTCCAGGACAGGTAAGTGTCCTATTGTTAAAAGCCAGCAGCTGCAGTATGTGTAGCTGCTGGCTTTTAATTTTTTTTTTATTTTTTGGGCAGAACACCGCTTTAAGGTCCAAAACCCTTCACAAGAGTTAACTGACTAAGCTTAAAGGATAAACTCACTTTTATGGGGAAAAAAAGCAATTAAATAAAAATAATATAGCATATACAATTACTACACAAGTCATATGGCATGAAAGAGTTGTGATGAACCGTGCTCCCTATTACCTTATAAAAGACACTGCAATACAATTATCTACATAAAAGAGCAAATAGTGCAATGTCATAAAGGACCACTAGATGTCACTAGTGGATTCAAAATGGATTGTGTACCATGAAATAAACATACAATAGTGTATGCAATATACAAATAAATCCAAATAAAATTATACTTTAAAGTGCAAATAAATGTTCATATGGTTACCACCAGATATCTCCAATGGATAACACATGTTTTTATATTAAAGTGCAGTGTCCAAAATCTTCCATTAAGTAACTTCCAATGGTGCATAAAAATTTCATTGATCCAGCAATGAAGTGACTGTGAATCTTCCTCCAGCAACACCTGTCACCCAGCCTACTCACCAGATTTATACGACCCCTATTACAGGTAGTCATATACAGCAGATAGTCAAGGATAATGCTCCTCGTGCTCGTCTCAACGATTCCGCAGAGGAGGTCCCACAATGGATTGGATCAACCCACCAGGTCTCCAGACATCAACTTCAATCCACAGGTGGCCTGCAGCATGACATTGCTGGATCAATGCAATTTTATGCGCACTATTGGAAGTTACTTGATGGAAGTTTTTGGACACTGCACTTATATATATGTGTGTGTATGTATATATATATATATATATATATATATATATATATATATATATATATATATATATGTATGTGTGTGTGTGTGCGTGTGTATTTGGATTTATTTGTATATTGCACACACTATTGTATGGTACACAATCCATGTTGAATCCACTAGTGACATCTAGTGGTCATTTATGACATTGCACTATTTGCACTTTTATGTAGATAATTGTATTGCAGTGTGTCTTTAATAAGGTAATAGGGAGCGCGGTTCATCTCAACTCTTTCATATAATAAAGGTCATTAGCCTTACAATGAGCAGCTCCTATAAATATAAGAAATAAACAGGTAAGGGAGTCATTTTCAACTTTCTCCATTTTTACATACAAGTCATATTGTAATTTAATGTGATTGAAGTGTAACTAAAGGCAAAACCTTTTTTTTTTTCATTTTGGATAGGGAGGGTCATAGCTCCATAGCCAAAACAGGAAGAGATAGGAAATCCCTCCAAAGAAAGGGAATCCCGGTCTGTTACCAGAACTAGTGTCCCCATTGGACACTACTTCTGGAGAAGGCTTTATTACTGTTCTAGTGTCAACACTAAATTTGGGATTTTCTTTCACTTTTACTTTCAAAGATAACAGTAAACAGGACAAATAGGGTGAATCTCCCTAACGGTCACAGACAACAATACAAACTAACAGGGGTTCTTATTCCTCTCCACTCTATCCCAAACTAAAAAAAAAAAATCTTTTGCCTTTAGCTACAGTTTAAAAATAACCTTTCCATTTCAATCTGCATCGCTGTAATTTTCTGTAAAATTCAATGCTATATGGCAATACAGTAAAACCTTGGATTGCGAGCATAATTAGTTCTGGAAACATGCTTGTAATCCAAAGCACTCGTATATCAAAGTGAATGACCCCATAAGAAATAATGGAAACTCCAATGATTTGTTCCACAACCATTTATTCATTAGTCCTTCAGTTTATAGTCCATATAAAAAGATTATAGCAATGTGATCGGTTGTGTTAGCATAAAATGTCCATTCACAAATGGCGGCCCCCACAAGGGGATAAGAAGCAAAATCCAGCAGGAGCTACAGAGTATAAAAGAGAAGAGAGGTGCCTCTAAGTGTAGCAATATGATTACATTTAATGAAGGTCCAACATTTAGCAACTCACATGGTTGATGATTAAAAGAGGCACATCTAAGTATGCAGGCATCCGGGGTAAAGCTGTCCACATAGACCATCCTCCGCACCACCGGCTCTCAACGCTGTCAGTCTGCAATTGTGACCAGGAAGACGTCCCTGCAGTAGAGCGATTTTGAAAGCGAGGCTTAAACTGCTCATGGATTGAAGCATGGAATGGAATGACGTCAATGGCAGTGAGGGAGATAATCTATATGGACCACTTATCCCGGACGCCTGCATACTTAGATGGGCCCGTTTTAATCATCAACCATGTGAGTTGCTAAATGTTGTACCTTCATTAAATGTAACCATATTGCTACACTTAGAGGCGCCTCTCTTCTGTTTTATACTCAGTTGTGACATGACGCTACTTGTATATCAAGGCATCGCTTGTATATCAAGTCAAAATTTATTTAAGAATTTTGTTTGTCTTGCAAAACGCTCTCAAACCAAGTTACTCTCAAACCAAGGTTTTACTGTAAAGGTATTCAGTACACCTTTGGAAATGTCATTTCCTGCTTGTGTGAGTGGCTCAATGGTAGAAATAGTTGGTGTCAGTGGGAGGAATAGCATACCTCCCAACTTTTTGAGATGGGAATGAGGGACACCTATCAGCAAAAGTATGCAGGCATAGGACACACCCCCTGCCACGCCCCCTTAAAGGAAAATTGTACAAAAAAACAATATTGGTTAAACCCACAAGTGCTTTTTTTACCACTACTATTCCTTTATTATTGGCTTTTGGAATTTACAAATGCAGCAATTTAGAAATCAGATAAAACACTTTTTTATAGATAAAAAGTGAATTTTATATACAATTATATAGATCAGACCAAAATGAGGGACAAATGAGGAGGAATGAGGGACAGAGGGACAGTGCTCCAAATCAGGGACAGTCCCTCGAAATCAGGGACAGTTGGGAGCTATGGGAATAGTACCCCATTTTTGTTGTTAGTGGAAGGAACTATGCACCATCTTTGGTGTCAGTGGAAGGAATAGTGCCCCATTGTTGGTGTCAGTGGCAGGAATAATACCTCAAGGGCCGGATACAGGCAAGCAAAGGCCAACAACCAGCCCCTGGGCCTCAGTTTGGAGACCCCTACAGTAGAGAATGGTTGAAACCCCTATTTGATTCTTTAAGTAGCACATTAGTCAGATTTCACTCTCAGCAAAAAAAAAGGCCGACATATCACGATAGGGATACGAGTGCTGCCTTTCTTGCATCTTTCTAAAAAAAAAACAAGTTTTTTGGTTGTTATATACTGTATATCCACAACTTCTAGACCCAGGTCAAGTATGCACATCAGTAAAGTCCTAAAGTACTTGATAAAGTACTTGATCTGGATTGGAAACTCAAGGTATTGAAGCCCAAGGGTCAGCATGACAATTAGGGTAGGGTAGTGATGGCGAACCTTGGCAACCCAGATGTTTTGGAACTACATTTCCCATGATGGGCATGCACTCTGCAGTGTGGTGGAGCATCATGGGAAATGTAGTTCCAAAACATCTTTGGTGCCAAGGTTCACCATCACTGACATAGGGGCTATTGGAGCTGCAGCTCCAGGCCCCTTACCTTAAGATAGGCCCATTTGCCAGAAAAAAAAAAAAAAAAAAAGATTGTGTTTCGAGGGTCAAAGAGAAATTTGAGGTATAGGTAGCCAAAAACCTACCCCACCATTGGTCAAAATTTGGGGCTCCTAGGACCTATGGGCTCCTTGCCCAGCCTGTCAGAAGCTACATACAGCGCAGCCAGTTTAAATACAAGCTGGCTGAGCTCACAGTGCCTCACCTTCGGACAAAAGTCTATGGGACATACAAAATTTAAAGTGCTCATTTTAAAAGCTTATATGCAAGTTATTATCATAAAATGTGTTTGGGGACCCGGGTCCTGCCCCAGGGGACATGTATCAATGCAAAAAAAAATTTTTTTAAACGGACGTTTTTTCGGGAGCAGTAATTTTAATAATGCTTAAAGTGATGTAAATGGGCGACCCCGCCTTCCTATGATGTCACGTGGCGTCAGAGGGCGTTTATGTCCCTGGGTGGCCCCACCCTCAGCTATATAACAGCTGTCACTGAGAAGAAGCGTCACTCGGCGGAAGCCTCCAATGGAGACGGAGCTGTTGCGGCTTCCAGATTCCGAGCCCCCCACCCGCAGACCCCCACAACCACCGGGCAAGGGTTGTGGGGATGAGGCCCTTGTCCCCATCAACATGGGGACAAGGTGCTTTGGGGGGCTACTGCAAAGCACCTCCCCATGTTGAGGGCATGTGGCCTGTTATGGTTCAGGAGGGGGGGCGCTCTCTCACCCCCCTCTTTTTCTGCGGCCTGCCAGGTTGTGTGCTCAGATAAGGGTCTGGTATGACTTTTGGGGGGGACCCCTACGCCATTTTTAAAAAAATTTTGGCGCAGGGTTCCCCCTTAAAATCAATTTTTTCATTTGGTGCAGGGTTCCCCTTATATCAGGGCCTGGTATGGATTTTGGGGGTCCCCCATGCAAAGTTACTAGTTCATTTGAGTCTGAGCCGATACCCATCGGATCTATGGTGCGCAAATCGCCAAATTCTTGTGTGCCTCCTGGTCAGGGAAAAAACAGAACTTTACCTAGACTTGCCCGGGGGCCCCATGAGTTATCAGTCCGTCCCTGGACATCACCATGTGTGGAGCCACACAGTACTATTACAGAGACATTGTCTAAAGTTACTAGTTCGTTTGAGTCTGAGCCGATACCCATCGGATCTATGGTGCGCAAATCGCCAAATTCTTGTGTGCCTCCTGGTCAGGGAAAAAACAGAACTTTACCTAGGCTTGCCCGACTACAGAGAGTGCTCACCAAACAAGTTGCTAAAGAGTATGGTCTGGAATTTCCTTATGTTACTAAAGAAGTTATGCAGGAAATTGAGGCTAACCGAGAACAGTGGTACCGTGAAGCTGTTTGGGACTATTTGTCTGTACCAAAACGTTTCCGGAGAGCTGGTTATTCTGCTGCTATGGATGAACATTTCAATGGGTGTCTGCTGCACTGGAACTATGGTTGGCACATTTATGCTGACAAAGTGGTCATTTGCAGACCCGGAAAAGATGACATTGTTTATTTTATCACCACTGTGGATAAACAGGGGAAGAAACTGACTTTACCGGATCCCCGGTTTTATTGGTGATTATGCAAAGGGACTGTTATCTCCTGTCTTGCTAAAGAAAAGAGAACTTTGGGGTATATAGTTGGATAATGCCAGGGTTTAGAGAACTTCATGGTCAAGAGACTTCATTTATCTCAGCCCTTCTACATCCAAAGACTCTTTGCTATGCTGGATTTCTTCTGCTAAATAGCTAGGGATGGACTTTTAAGTTACTTTTAGTTCACCTTGAAAAAAAAAAGTGTGTAGAAGAAAGCCATTCTCTTGGGAGTGAGGCTTTGCTCCCAATTGATTAGCGATGCTAATGTATATTTTGTGTGTTTAACTTTGTTTTTCAGGTATAACCAGATCTTCTGTCAAGCTGTTGGGTCTTACAGTTAGATAGATAGTGAGGTTCTTGTAACATGACTGATGTGAATATGCTGTTGTATTAATGTTTGGAATTGTAACTTTCTTTCTTACTGCCTTTCTTCTTCCCCATCCAAGTTTTTGGTTCAAATACCTACTCTAAGGCTTGAGAGTCATATTTTTGGCAGACGTTGAGGACAACGTCTATTCTAGTGGGGGGAGTACGTAGCGCTGGTAGATTTCTAATCTACCGCTTATATGTAAATTTAGTGGGTCATCTGTACATAGTTCAAAGTTAATCTATGGCTAAATTAGCCTCTGTTCAGGCATTGGCTGTGACCACCTCTGCAACTCGGCAGAGGTGGTCCGCTGCCGTGCATTCTGGGAGAGGGTATTTATGGGCAGACGCCATGTGCTAGGAAGGGAGTTCTACCTTGTGGCCCTCCAGGCTGGAGGGCTGCTACTCTGCAGCCCTGCAAGTAGGCCCAGAAGCCTGTCTTGGGCCTACTGCTGCTGGGATGGTCCTGTGCTGTCTGTCCTGCTGGAAGAAGCTGAACAGTTGAGAGGACCAAGGGGAGGACCCATCTTGGAAGGGACCATGCGGAAGGCTGGTCTAGAGAGGGGCCTGGTGACCTGGTGACTCGAGGACGCATCTTATATCTAATCTACCACACAAGTACTGCCGGGTCAGCTTAAAGGTTCTGGTACTTTGTTGCTGTTCATCTAAAACTACTACGTCCTGTGGCAGAGGATCGTACAGTTACATCGCTCTTCTAAAGTCTGTGGCAGAGACTTTTTGTTCGTGCTACGCTCCGGCTGATAGGTTAGTGAGAGAGACCTATCCGGGTGGGCAAAGATTTAATCCTGGACTGAAAGTATATTCATTCCCGAGATTTCAAATTCCTCAGTGTCCTAAGGAAAAGGTATTTGAACTTTCCTGCAACTCTTCTTCTACCTTTTTCCTGCTATTTCTTCCAGTTATTTCCTATTAAAGCGATGAAAAAGTACTAAAGTGACTGGTGCCTACATTGTCAGATACAAAGCTCAGCATGGACTCTAAGTTCTAGTATTGGTGAAACTACGGGTAAAGAGGTGACGGTAACAGCCATATATAAATCAGCAGCTCCTTCGGGGGTTAGTGCTACATTAGTAAGACCTCATCTGGAATATGCAGTTCAGTTTTGGGCACCATTTGTCAAAAAGGATATCGGGGAACTGGAGAAAGTGCAGAGAAGGGCAACCAAACTGATAAGAGGCATGGAGGAGCTCAGCTATGAGGAATGATTAGAGGAACTGAATTTATTCACTCTTGAGAAGAGGAGAATAAGGGGGGATATGATCAACATGTTCAAATATATAAGGGGTCCATATAGTGAACTTGGTGTTGAGTTATTCTCTTTACGGCCAACCCAGAGGACACGGGGGCACTCTTTATGTCTAGAGGAAAAGAGATCTCCAAATACGCAAAGGTTTCTTCACAGTAATGCCGCGTACACACGAGTGGACTTTCCGGCAGACTTGGTCCGGCGGACCGGACTCCGTCAGACAATTCGATCCTGCGTGGGCTCCAGCAGACTTTTTTTCTCCAAAAGTCCGACAGACCTAGAAATAAAACATGTTTCAAATCTTTGCAACGGACTCGAGTCCGGTCGAAAAATCCACTTGTCTGTATGCTAGTCCAACGGACTAAAACTGACGCTAGGGCAGCTATTGGCTACTGGATATCAACTTCCTTATTTTAGCCCGGTCGTACATCATCACGTACGAATCCGTCTGACTTTGGTGTGATCGTGTGTAGGCAAGTCCGTTCGTTGGGAAAGTCCGCCGAAAGTCCGTCGGTTAGTCCACTGGACCAGTCCTGTCGAAAAGTCCGCTCGTGTGTACGCGGCATAAGAGCTGTGAAAATGTGGAATAGACTCCCGCCAGAGGTGCTTCTGGCCAGCTCAGTAGATTGCTATAAGAAAGGCCTGGATACTTTCCTAAATGTACACAATATAACTGGGTACTAACATTAATAGGTAAAGTTGATCCAGGGAAAATCCGATTGCCTCTTGGGGGATCAGGAAGGAATTTTTTCCCCCGCTGTAGCAAATTGGAGCATGCTCACCTGGGGTTTTTTGCCTTCCTCTGGATCAACTGAGGGTAAAAAATTGGGTATATTGGATTGTACGATATTTTTTATTTTATTCATTTATTGTTTTTAAGGTTGAACTGGATGGACTTGTGTCTTTTTTCAACCTGACTAACTATGTAACTATGTAATAACGGCCCTAAACATACAGCCAGAGCTACAATGGAATGGTTTAGATGAAAGCATCTTCATGTGTTAGAATGGCCCAGTCAAAATCCAGACCTAAATCCAATTGAGAATCTGTGGCAAGACTTGAAAATCGCTGTTCACAGACACTCTCCATCCAATCTCACAGAGCTTGAGCTATTTTGCAAAGAATAATGAGGAAAAATGTGACTCTCTAGATGTACAAAACTGGTAGAGACATCCCCAAAAAGACTTGCAGCTGTAATTGCAGTGAAAGGTGGTTCTACAAAGTATTGACTCAGGGACTGAATACAAGTGTACACCACACTCTTCAGATATTTATTTGTAAAAAATGTTGAAAACCTTTTTTTCCTTCCACTTCACAATTATGTGCCACTTTGTGTTGGTCTATCACATAAAATCCCAATAAAATACATTTACGTTTGGTTGTAACATGACACAATACGGGAAATTTAAAGGGGTAGGAATACTTTTTTAAGGCACTGCATATTTTCCTGGTCTGTGCAATGGTAATGCACAGAGCAGCCCCTTACCTCTTCTTCTGGATTGCCCCACCGGCACTGTCCTCTCCTCCTCCTTTCCTGTGGGCATCCCTTCGGCAAGCTGTATGCTCATGGGGCACCTGTGCAGGTTTTGCTCCTAAACCATGCTTCCCTTCCATAAACGCACCTCGCTCTTTCCTCACAGGATTTGACTGACAGCAGCAGAAGCCATTGGCTCCCACTGCTCTCACAGTCTCCTATGAGACCAAAAAAAGGGGACAGTGCTGAAACGACAGAGGAGGCAGGTAAGTGTTTAGAGACAGGGGGGGGGGCAAGTAGTGGGCAGTTTTACAGAATGCATTAAAGTGAAGTTCCAGCCAAAAGTGGAACTTCCACTTTAAGGACTCCTAACCCCCTGACATGCCACATTTGGCACGTCATTTTTGGGGGGGAGGGGAGTGGGTACCTAGTTTTGACAGGTACCCAACTCCCACTTCTGCTCACGCCACCCAGGCGACTTCTCCCCTCCCCCTCCCTTCCTGTTATCTTCTGGGACACCTCACAGGTGCCAGAGATTGCTCGGCCATTTAGGACATGCAGCGCGACCCGTGCATCCGCAGTGCGCACTCGGCTGTGAAGCTGAAAGCTGTCACAGCTGGGGGCCCACACTGCAATTCTTATTTTGTTTTTTACACCCACGATCAGTGGATTGCTTGTGCATTGTCAGGCTTCTGCGCATTTGTAGTCTATTGAAAACTACAAGTCAGTCTGCCGCAGTGGAAGATGGGATTTGTAGTTTCATCATTCACAGATCACTGTGAATGAATGACATGGCTGTGTGGGCAGAGTTCTGCACAGCCATGCTATTTTTAACTGTGGCAGCGGCTGTGGGGGAAAGGAACCCCCACCTGTTTTTTTACAGGGGAGGGGGGGGAATCAGAGGCGGCTCTCTAATTAGGCAAATTAGGCAGTCGCCTTAGGCCTTGCCCCCACGGGGGCCTCGCGGCCGCCTAATTTGCCCGTACCGCAACCTCGATCATTCGCCGGGACCGCCCTGCATTCTCGGCTCAGAGTCCCAGCGAATTAGATTCCTGCAATGCCCGTGGCTTGTGTGGGGTGTCTCCGTTCCTGCACACCACGAACGCCACTTCACTCCACTGTGCACTGCAGCCGGCATCTCTCCCCAGCTGCCTGACACACACAGTGCACTGCGGAGTGGAGTGGAGTGAACTGAACCTGCCCCTCTTCCTCCTCCTGTGCTGTGATGTTTTCCTGTGCACAGAGGAGGAGGAGGGAAGGAGTCACGCCACTGTACCGAGAGGCGCGCTGGTCTGAGGTCTGTGTAATCTAAAAGTGAGTCTTGGAGGGGAGGAGGGCACGAAAAAGAGGGCGAGGGAGGGGGGACAAGCAAAGAGTTCACTTGAAGTGATTTGGGCGGAGGATATCCATCCCCCCATACCATCCCGGCTCCATCCACCCCGATCCAATCCCAGCTCCATCCATGCCCCCCATACCATCCCGGCTCCATCCACCCCACCCCATCCCAGCTCCATCCATCCCACCCCAATCCCATCCCGGCTCCATCCATCCCCCCGATCCAATCTGATTCCCATACCATCCCCCATACAATCCCAGCTCCATCCACCCCCCATCCCATCCCGGCTCCATCCACCCCACCCCAATCCAAGCCCGGCTCCATCCACCCCACCCATCCCATCCCGGCTCCATCCATTCCCCCAATCCCATCCCGGCTCCATCAACCCCCCATCCCCTCTCCATCCATTCCCCCCAATCTCACCCCGGCTCCATCCATTCCCCCGATCCCATCCCGGCTCCATCCATTCCCCCGATCCCATCCCGGCTCTATCCATCCCCCAAAATATCCCGACTCTAACCAACCCCCGATCCCATCCCGGCTCCATTCATCCCCCGATCCCATCCTGTCTCCCTCCAACCCCCCCCGATCCCATCCCGGCTCCCTCCATCCCCCCCGATCCCATCCCGGCTCCCTCCATCCCCCCGATCCCATCCCAGCTCTATCCATCCCCCGATCCCATTCTGGCTCCATCTATTCCCCCGATCCCATTCCAGCTCTATCCCCCCTCAATCCCATCCCTGCTCTATCCATTGTGGCAGATTAAGGAGGGAGAGCCACACCAACACACTAGCCTGCTAAGTGCAGGGGGGTTACACCATGTTCTACCGCACCAGGTGAAACCAACCCTAGTGACGCCACTGTGTGCTAGGGGGCACTTTAGGACTTGTGCTACAAGGGTGCTTGGATATGAAATCCACCCCAAGCACATATCTTCTCCCCTCCCAAAGCCCCCCTAGCACATATCCTCCCCCCAATCAAACAGATGCTGTCTGCCACAAAGGGGGTGCCATCCATTTAATGGGTACAGTGGCTGCATTTGATGCCACAGTGGCTGCACTTGATGGGCACAGTGGCTGCATTTGATGGGCACAGTGGCTGCAATTGATGGCACAGTGGCTGCATTTGATGGTCACAGTGGCTGCATTTGATGGGCGCAGTGGCTGCATTTGATGGTCACAGTGGCTTTTTTAGTTTGTTTGCACCCCCCAAGAATTGTGAGCACCAGCCACCACTGATCTCTTGTATCATGTCTGCAGCCTCTGACCAACTCTTGTATCATCTCTGCAGTCTCTGACCATCTCCTGTATCACGTCTGCAGTCTCTGATCATCTCTTGTACTATGTCTGCAGTCTCTGATAATCTCCTGTAGTATATCAGCACAGTCCCTGATGATCTCTTGTGTCATGTCTGCAGTCTCTGACCATCTCCTCTGTCATGTCTGCAATCTCTGACCATCTCCACTTTCATGTCTGCACAGTCTCTGACCATCTCCTGTATCACGTCTGCAGTCTCTGATCATCTCCTGTACTATGTCTGCAGTCTCTGATAATCTCCTGTAGTATATCAGCACAGTCCCTGATGATCTCTTGTGTCATGTCTGCAGTCTCTGACCATCTCCTCTGTCATGTCTGCAATCTCTGACCATCTCCACTTTCATGTCTGCACAGTCTCTGACCATCTCCTGTATCACGTCTGCAGTCTCTGATCATCTCCTGTACTATGTCTGCAGTCTCTGATCATCTCCTGTACTATGTCTGCAGTCTCTGATCATCTCCTGTAGAATGTCAGCACAGTCTCTGACCATCTCTTGTTCTATGTCTGCAGTCTCTGACCATCTCTTGTATCATGTCTGCAGTCTCTGACCATCTCCTGTATCATGTCTGCAGTCTCTGACCATCTTTTGTACCATGTCTGTAGTCACTGATTATCTCCTGTATCATGTCTGTAATCTCTGATCATCTCCTGTATCATGTCTGCAGTCTCTGATCATCTCTTGTATCATGCCTGCAGTCTCTGATCATCTCCTGTACCATGTCTGTTATCTCTGATCATCTCCTGTATCATGTCTGCAATCTCTGACCATCTCCTGTAGTATGTCTGCAGTCTCTGACCATCTCTTGTACCATGTCTGCAGTCTCTGACCAACTCTTGTACCATGTCTGTAGTCTCTGATCATCTCCTGTATCATGTCTGTAATCTCTGATCATCTCCTGTATCATGTCTGCAGTCTCTGACCATCTCCTGTACCATGTCTGTAATCTCTGATCATCTCCTGTATCATGTCTGCAGTCTCTGACCATCTCTTGTATCATGTCTGTGACTCTCTCACTCTGCGGAAGGTGCTCCAGAGCCCCCTCTGCATTAGAGTTTCCATTTTAAATGCAAGTTGGAACTCTGTGATGGAAAGAGGAATGCAGTGGAGTGGACTCTGATATAAAGGTAATCTTTGGTCACCAGAGCTCCCCCCCTCCCTTACATTAGAGTTCCCCTTTACACCAAAGTCTGCAAGGGGGAATCCTGCAGACTGTGATATATGGGGGAACTCTGTGCTGGCTGGGTTATATTAACCTGACCTTCGTGTAAATGGATAAATATGCGTGTAATATATAATATATATGTAATATATATATTTGATTAAAGAAGAATTTGAAAATCTTAATATGTACAATTTATACAGTTAATTTTTATCGCTTGAATTATTTTTCCCATTATGGATGTGAATGAGGCCTCATGTCTCAGATTTGCCTAAGGCCTCACAAAGCCTAGAGCCGCCTCTGGGGGGAATACATCAGGGCTGACAAAAAACAAACATATTTCTCCATCCACACAATCAAGGTAGCCTGATGTAAATGGACACAAGTCTTATATCAGGTAGCCCATAGATCGAACACAGGTCCACTTTTGTGACATCCGCCCCATTCTGCTCACTGACCCCCTGCTAAATGGAGCAAAGCATGCCCGTGTGACAAGACCCTTAGCTAGATGGCGGCCAGGTGACTGGTAGATCGCTGTCTGGGCTTACTGACCCACCATTCCAGAGCATCAAACAGAGTTCAATTTAGAGGGACTACTTGTAAAATAGGACATGTAATAGGGAGCGAGAGCCACCTAAGCCGATGCCTGCTCTATAGTGCTAGCTCCTGTCTCATGCGGAGCGATACCAACTGCACTCCACCACTTATCCCGACTAGTGGTCTCCAGAGTGGTACCAGCAGCAGAAAAGAAGAGATCTTCAGGTCAGTGTGATGCAATACACTGGGCATAATAGTACAGGTCTGCTTTCACACTGATGTGCTGCAGTTTACCCATACTGTGGGTGCAGTGCAGTGTACCTGCAGCTTAGCTGCGCTTAGCCATGGGCTTCTATTATATCCTGCGGGTTTGATGCACTTTCTGAATGCAGGAGTTTTGGTACACTTTCAGAAATGCAGGAAATAGAAGTCTATGGCAAAGCACAGCTAACCCAGAAAAGTTGCAGATGCACTGCGCTGTACATGCGGTGCAGGTAAACCGCAGCACATCAGTGTGAAAGCATCCTTATAGGGGGCTCAGAACAGTTAAGGTTCATTTACATGTTCAGATTGAGGGGTAGTAAAACCCCATAGGGCACACAGGCGCCGCTCCCTGTCTCACCTATAGATAGATTCATACATTGCATGAATCTATCTATTGCCGCCGCTGCCACCCTCTATTCAGGCGCCTGGTCCCTTTTCGGGCACTGGACGCCTGAATTACAGTGGCGGGGGGTGTATTTGAAGAACCTGATTAGAGCCATAGGCTCTAATAGGCATAAAAAAATGTGACCTGCGAGCGCCATGCTGGGCGCACACAGGTTACTCAGCTGTGTTAGAAAAGCGAATGAATATTCACTTTCCTAACACTAAACTGCCTCTCCGCCAATAAGGTGCTCAGGTCTGTTACCTCTCACCTGATTGGCTGAAACGACAGGCGCTGCTATTGGACGCACAGCAGGAGGAGAGGCTGGGAGATGAGGTCAGCAGGAGACGCATGGAGGACCCCGCTCGTCAATGTCACCCACTGCCCCACCAAGACAGTGTAAGTGCCAGGCAGACTGTGAGCAGGCGGGGGTCACACTGGGGGCATTCAAGGGCACACTGGCAGCATTTAATGGGCACACTGGCAGCATTCAATGGGCACACTGGCAGCGTTTGATGGCACAGTGGCAGCGTTTGATGGCACAGTGGCTGCGTTTGATGGGCACAGTGGCAGCATTTGATGGCACAGTGGCAGCGTTTGATGGGCACAGTGGTAGCTTTTGATGGCACAGTGGCAGCGTTTGATGGGCACAGTGGTAGCATTTGATGGCACAGTGGCAGCCTTTGATGGGCACAGTGGCAACATTTGGCACAGTGGCTGCAATTGATGGCACAGTGGCAGCATTTGGAGGGCACAGTGGCAGCATTTGAGGGCACAGTGGCAGCATTTGAGGGCACAGTGGCAGTGTTTGATGGGCACAGTGGCAGCGTTTGATGGCACAGTGGCTGCATTGATGATTTTTTTCACATTTTTTTTGCGCCCCCTCAAATATTTTGAGCAACAGCTGTCACTGGTTAGACGTATTTTTATCACGCTCCAACCGCACCCCTTTAGCTGCAGTGATCTGGGTTGTATACATGTTGCAGCTGCAGCAGGAGTTATACACCCTGTCATGGGTGGTGGGTGTAGTACCTGCCAAGCATGACCCATTCAAGTGAATGAGGCCACTCTGCAAATGCCCTGCAACCTTGTGCAGTACAGCAAACAAGGGATTAAAGCAGGCAGTGTTGTGTTGCTTTCTCGCCACCTGCTTTAACCCCTTGGACCCCGAAGAAGCATGCAGCTGCCGGGCACTTGCAGAGTGGCCCCGTTTACTTCAATGGGTCATGATTGGCAGGCAGTAGCACCCACCAAAAGCAACAGGGGGCTTAATTCCTGCTGCGCCATGTACACCTTTGGCTACTGCCTCAGCAGCTAAAGTGGGTAGGGGCTGGGGGTGGCAAAACCGCAACTCAACTGCAGGGTTTTAAACCCCCCAAACTTTCAGTGTAAATGAGCCCTAAGGCCCCATTCACACCTGAGCGTTTTGTAGCTTGAAGCCTGAAGCAACAAAACGCTGGGGGGGAAAACAAATCAATTATTCTCTATGGAGATGGTGCACATCTCCATTCCAAAACGCCTGTAGCCAGAAGCTGCAAAACGCCTGAAGCTGAAACAAGTTCTGGAACTTTTTTTTTTAGGCAGATTAGGCGTTTTTCTGCTTTTTACATAGGTGACCTTTTGACCTGTACAAAATCGCAGCAAAAACGCACGACTTTCTGCCTGAAAACGCTACGCTCATGTGTCAGCGGGGCTGAGGTTTTAATCAGGTGTGAGGAGGCCACACTGTGTCCGGTGATCTTTGACTCCTCCCATGTTGTTCAGGTAGATCTTCATCTCTTTAAGGTTGCCTACCCCTGGTTTACATTATAGACAAAAGGCTCTAAATAAAAACCAATATATAAGAATACAATGTATAAAACGCCAAGATCACAATGTGATGACTGTCTAGGATTTAATAACAAGGTTGAATGTACACAGATCCACAGCTGTTACAGAGTAGCATTTCATCCCTTGTCAGCAGATCCTATGACAGTTGTCTCCTGGTCAGCGCTGAGCCTTGGAGAACACAAAGATCTGACATCACATGACATTTCTGTCCCCCTACTTTCACTCTCCTCTGACAGTGATTGGCTGCCGGACATTCCTTCCCTGGTGGCCCCGCCCCTCCACTCAAACGTGCTCTGAATATATGAGGCTGACAGCTCTTTCTCAGTATCCAGGGCTGGGTGTACCAAGATGCCCACACGATGCCAGCCTAGCCTTGCCTGCTCAGATTTCCTCTCTAGATCTGATTGCCATCTGCATAGAGAGCAGGCAGCAGCCTCTCCTCCCTGCTAGAACCTGCCCTGCTACACTGGATTCTTCCAATCAGAGGGAAAGAGATTCATTGCACCAGCTGCCCCCCCCTTCCTCCTCCCTTATTCTCCAGCAAGAGAGAGAAGACTGGGGGCACTGAGCCTCTCCCTCCCCCCCCCCATCACCCCTTTATTTCTAGGAGCACATCCTGCATCATCAGATCTACAGAGATCAGGCCACAGAGCTACCCTTTGTCCAAGGGGGTCATCAGCAGAGAGCTTTCATGTTTCTGCAAATTCTCTCTCCTAAATGGATGGCTAGGTTCTTTATAGATTTGTCCTTTCGCTGGCATTCTTACTATTTTTTATTGTGCCAAGCTGGTCTAGAGCAGATTTGGTAAAAAAAAACAAAACGCAGTGTCGGCGGGGGTGCTGAATTCAATCGGAGAACAAAGTCATCAATTGTGCCCACCATGGAGCAAGAGCATAAAATTCAAAGCATCCAGATCCCTTCCTCCTTGGGGTACATGGACCTTCTCATTAAAAGTGGGGAACGGTTCCTTGGAGAGCTGAAAGAATGTAGAGACTGTGGCCTGACATCTTCCTGGAATACATTACAAGCACATGCCAAATTCACCTGGATGGAGATGCTGTACGTGGTTGTGTGTGCGCTGGCATGGACAGGTCTCCGAAGAGCGACCACCAAATGGATTTTCCAGGTCAGTAACACCACCTTAAACCAGTAATAAACCCAGAGACAAAAAATGCCTATTCATTCTTAGATGTGATGGCTGCATTTGTTTTCTTTTTAGAGCCCCCCCCCCCTTTATATTCACCTGACAATCTGTCCAGTAAATTTGTTGTTTTTTCAACTTCCTTTAAACAGAGCAAGTTGTCTAGACAAAGTGGCAGTTAGAGGGTTGATGCAAATCATTTAAAATCAAATGAGATTA
Organism: Lithobates clamitans; assembly: GCA_037952925.1. Classification (NCBI taxonomy): domain Eukaryota; kingdom Metazoa; phylum Chordata; class Amphibia; order Anura; family Ranidae; genus Lithobates; species Lithobates clamitans. Next base: position 3,562,826 of record JBBGZY010001129.1, on the reverse strand, counting down.
TTGCAATGGTCAGCTTTTATTTATTTATGTAAAACCTTTACCCTAAAAGGGTAAAAAAAAAACTTTGCTGTAACTTCCTAAAAAGTGTTAATGCCGCGTACACACGGTCGGACTTTTCGTCTACAAAAGTCCGACGGACAAAAGCTGGCTGACAATCCGATCCTGTGTGGGCTTCCCCGGACTTTCAGCGGACTTTTTCAGCCGCAAATCTGACGGACTTTAGATTTGAAACATGCTTTAAATCTTTACATCGTAACTCCGCCGGACCCAGAAATCCGCTCGTCTGTATGCTAGTCCGACGGGCAAAAACCCACGCTAGGGCAGCTATTGGCTACTGGCTATCAACTTCCTTATTTTAGTCCGGTGTACATCATCACGTACGAATCCGTCGGACTTTGGTGTGATCGTATGTAGGCAAGTCTGTTCGTTAGAAAGTCTGCCGCAAGTCCGCCAAAAGTCCGTCGAAAGTCTGTCGGAAGGGCTGTCGGACTTTTGTAGTCGAAAAGTCCGACCGTGTGTACGCGGCATTAGCTAGAGTTCAACATTAGTTTGTTTTTCAAAACCATCTAAATCTGCTAGTGCATCTAAAGTCGCGTACACACAGACGGACTTTTCGACCGGACTGGTCCAACAGAACGAATCCGTCGGACAATCCGATCATGTGTGGGCTTCATCGGACCTGCAGCGGACTTTTTCTGTCGAAAACCAGACAGACTTTAGATTTAGAACATGTTTCAAATCTTTCAGACGGACTCGAGTACGGTCGAAAAATCCATTTGTCTGTATGCTAGTCCGATAGACAAAAAAGGACGCAAGGGCAGCTATTGGCTACTGACTTATTCTAGTCCCTTTGTACGTTCATCACGTTCAAATCAACGGACTTTAGTCTGTTCGTGTGTGGGCAAGTCCGGTCGTTCGAAAGTTTGTCGTAAGTCCGTCGGAAAGACCGTCAGACCTTTGATGCTAAAAAATCAGTTCATGTGTACGCAGCATAACACTGACAATACTGCCGTCCAAAGGTGTCTCTGTTGCTCCTCCATCCAGAGCGGAGACACCCTAAGACAGTATATGTTTTACTGGCTGGATCACCAGGTAAAAATAAAGGAAAAAAAGCCTAAAAAGAAAAATAAATGCAGCCACAACATTTAAAGTAGAACTATAAGCTAAACTTTTTTTTTTCATTTTGGATAGAGTAATAGAGGGTTATAACCCCTGTCCGATTTGTTTTCACCATCTGTGTCCCGCCATCTGGGTGTCCCTTCACTTCCTGTCCCATAGCTGAACAGCAAGTGAGAGGAAATCTCTGCAAATTAAGGGAATTCCTTGGGCACCCCCTGGTCACCAGAATTAGTGTCCCCATTGGAAGATTTCCCCTCTATTACTTTTCTGGAGACAACCCAAAATTTAGGATTTTCTTTGATAATGGTAAACAGAACAAATAGAAAGGGGGGGGGGGATCTCCTTAGTGGGCACACAGACAGCAATAAAAACTGACAGGGGTTCTAATTCTTCTTCACTCCATCCAAAACTAAAAAAAAAAAAAAAAAAAAGTTTTGCCTTCAGTTATACATTAAGGCTGGGTTCACGCCATTGCGAATTATATACGGGTTCCTCCGCATCCAATTCGCAATTGCAGGAGATTTTGACTGCCTCTCTGTGGAGCCGGTTCACATATCTTCACAGCGGGTCTGGTGCATTTTGCATCTTTTGGTCCGTTTCAGGCGCGAATTCAGCCCAAAATTCAGGGTGAAATCGTACCTGAAACAGTGAACGAGGACGCACAGGACCCCTGCTGTGAGATGCACGCGGATCATATGTGAACACAGCCTTAGAATTGGTAAGCTGCAATCAATTTGAGTATTGTTTTTGGGTTTAATACTGCTTTAAAAGTGTACACTGGGCCATGTTCCTGAAGCAGAGTGAAATGTAGGTGGATGGTAACAGGTGGAAGTTTGCACAAGGTTGTCCGTCACAATAGAAAAAGAAGTTCCTTCTAATCTCCTTCCTGTGATATGGAGGAGACAGCTGGACACGCAAGACTCACCACATTCTCACTTTCATATTGTATTGAATCGTGAGAAGAGTATTTCTGGTTGTCATCAATGTTCCTTTAGTAGGCCCATAACCAATGACAGCTGCTTAGAATGAAAGTAGAACTAAAGGCAAAACTTTTTTTATTTTTTGGATACAGTAAGGCTTCGTATACACTTGTGGTTGGGGCGGTAAAAAGAAAAGTGCGGTTGAGCTGTGTTTTCTTGCCCTTCCAACCATTCCCCCTTAAAGTGGTTGTACACTCTGTACAATCACTGTACAACGGCTTACCTGTAGGTGCTGGAAATATCTCCTAAACCTCCACGGCTTAGGAGATATTTACGAAAAAGACGAGTGCCGATGTCATCATGCCGTTTCTAATAGGGGTCATGCCGTGACTTGCGGCTCCCACGCGCATACACGGGAGTGACGTCATGCGACTCCGGCCAGTCACAGAGCCGGAGTTTGCGGCCCACGGAAGGAAGGGGGGCAAAGATGGACACTCCCTGCTAGTGGGGACAACGGTGACATTGTGGGCTTCGGTTTCAGGTAAGTGACACGTAATGAGCTACTATGTAAAGCATAGTAGCCCATTATGCTTTACCTTTGCAGGGAAACAAAGAGGAAGTAAAAACCACCAAGGTTTACTTCCTCTTTAACTGCAAAGGCAGCAGAGGAGTTGCACATATCGCAGAATGACTCCCAACTGATCCCCTTTAAGCTGCAAAGGCAACAGAAGGGGGTGTATATATTGCAGGGAAGCAAAAATTATCCAAATTGTCACATTTAGCAATATGACAATCAGAACACGACCCAGTAAGCTGAACTGGTGCTGGGTTAAGGGGTTAAAACAGGTGGTGAGGAAGAGATATCATGACTTTTCACTGCCTGTCAAACACCCTTTGAAGAGAGACTCCGCTCTGAATGTGGGTAGCTCTTTAGAGGGCACTGCATGTGTGTGCAGGGCCCAAAGAAGGATTAAAACCCATCAGGTTTTTTTTCTGCCATCCATGTCCCTTCGAGGAGATTTCCCTTTACTTCCTGCCGCCTAACCAAAACAGGAAGTGAGAGGAAATTCTTCCAAAGTGAGAGAATCCCTAGTTTCCCCATTTAAAGATTTCCCCTCTACTAATGTTCTGGGGACAACTCTGAATTTGGGATTTTCTTTTACTTTCTCTCTCTGTGGTAATGATTCCTTCCCTCACAGGTACTCTTTATGGAGTACATTACACCCCTGATATCTCCTCTGATCTGCTTGATCAGATGCTTCCCTGGCTGTAAGGGCCAGGGAAAGACAGCACTGAACCCGGAGGTGATGATAATTACTTCTAGCTTCATTCATCAGAGGATGTTCCTCCATCTCCTCTGTGGTCAGCTGACCCAACCAATTACAGTGCTCCCAAATGGAACAGCAGAGCCCAGGAACGATGGCTGAAGGGGAGAGGGCTCCACAGCTCTGTAAAAGTGATCGGGCGGCTGTAAAAAAAACACTTTGCCGGTTGGAGCCATGATCCTGGTATAACCGCCTGCTGTCCAGGATGGTTATATACGTATGCTGGGCAGTAAGCGGTTAAAGTAGTACTAAATGATACACTTTTGAAAATAAATGCATTCTATAAAAATAAACGCTTTTTCATTTTTTTTGTTAAATGTATGCAGAAACACTTACGTTCCATTCACACCTGAGCGTACTGTAATTTGCAGGACGCAAAACACTGGACAGGTTTGCGATGCCATTATTTCTTAACGGCACCCCAAATGCGATGCGATTTTGCTGCGAATGTCGAGCGACAAAACGCACTAATATTGTGCAAAAACCACAATGCCAAACCAAAATTTGGTACATGAGCTTCTTTGGCGTGTTTTTTGGAGTGGATGAATGATGCCGCTCCATAAATGCGTCACAAAAACACGGTGCAGCAGGTGTCGCAGTACACTTGGGTGTGAATGGAGCCTTACTGTCCTGGTCACTGCCGTGGTAGGTCCTACAGTGCCCCTTCCCCTAACTTCCAGGTAGGGCAGCACACACCTTGTGCCCTTCAAAGCACAGACTCTGGCAGATGGGAATCAAGGGGCTATCTGTTTGCAGGGATGCTAGAGAATCCTCTGCATTGTAAGATGGGAGCGCATATGCAAGGGTGGCTCCATGGTCCTCATAAGGGACAGAGCCACCCTAAATGGGACCCAGGGAAGGGAAAAAAAAACATTTGGAGAGCACAAATTTACAGCAAACAAACTCATCATACAAAAGTAGTAAGTGCTGAAGTTTGCAGCACTGTATATATATATATTTTTTAATTGAGTTTAATAATAGTTTAAATGCACTGGATAAAATAGTCACTCCTGCTATTATCTTTAGTTTACTAGTCAGGATGAAAAAAGATGCTCAACACAATAATATAAAAAAAACTATATTAGATGTTCTCCACTAGGGTTCCTCCAGGGGTTGCTAGAGGTTCCTTGAGTTGTGGCTAATTAACCTCCCATCTGTTGGGTCAATGCTTTTTGGCAGTGCCAGCAGCAGTGTTAATTTTGACATTAAATTAACATTTAGTTTTAGTTATAGTCTTTTGACTAAAATGCCATTTTAGTTTTAGTCATATTTTAGTCTACTAAAATCTCCAGTACATTCTAGTTGACCAAAATCTAATGGGTTTAGTTAAATGCATTATTTCTTTAGAACTGCCAAACATTATACACTCCTGGAGTAAAAATCTAATAACATGTTTATTATTTATAGTATTAAGGTTTGAATATGCACTACAGACACAGATTTAGCCGTTGTGATATGAATTCAATTTAGTTGTAGTCATAGTCTTTTGCCTAAAATCCTATTTTAGTTTTAGTTGTATTTTAGTCTTTTGCCTAAAATCCCATTTTAGTTTTAGTCGTATTTTTGTCTTTTGCCTAAAATGCCATTCTAGTTGTATTTTAGTCATCTGAATTGTTTTAGTTTTAGTCGTATTTTAGTCAACTAAAATAGTATTAATTTAGTCGACTAAAATATTTTAGTTGACGAAATTAACACTGGCCAACTGGGTGACACTAATGATCTTTTTAGCTGTCTGTAAAGAAGGCTGTCATCCTCAACACCATTGAATGGACATTCTTCCCACTGACCGCCAACGTAAGGTGCATTTTTCAACTCCCCCCCAATGAATTGGTTATTGCAGGGGTTCCCTGAGACCTGATGAGGCTCCTCTGGAATAAAAAGGGTTCAGAAACTACACAATATATACAGCAGACAGGTATTTGGTAAGGCCTGATTCACACCTATGCACTTTTAGTGCTTTTTGCATTTTGCAGATTTGCACTACAGTCCATTTAACATGGTTTCCTATGGAAAACGTTCTGTAGTGCAAATCTGCAAAATGCAAAAAGCACTAAAAATGCATAGGTGTGAACCGGGCCTTAGGCTCGATTCACACCTATGCATGTTGCTTTTGAGCGTTTTTGGAGGGTTTTTTTTCATGCTTGCCACGTTTTTTAGCCGCGTTTTTGCCGCGTTTTTGCCGCGATTTGCGTTTTGCGTTTTTTTTTTTTTTTTTTTTTTTTACAGTTTTTTTTACAGTCTAAAAAAAAATGTAAAAAAAATTAAAAAAAAAAAAAAAAAAAAAAAAAAAACGGCAAAAACGCACCAAAAACGCATCAAAAACGCATCAAAAACGCTGCAAAAAAGGTGCACTTGCGTTTTTGATGCTTGTCCATTGAAAACCATTACATGCAAAACGCTGCATTTTGCATGTAAAAAAGTCCCCGACCCTTTCCAAAAACGCAAAAAAACAAAAAAGCATTGATGTGAACATGTTCCATAGGAACCCATGTTAAAAAATTCCCGTGCATTTCTGCAAAATGCAAAATGCATCAAAAAACGCGCTAGTGTGAATCGAGCCTTACAGACTTTTTACTTCCCAATAGCAAAGTTGCTTCCTTTCTCATCACTTTATGTAGTGTTCAGTTTACTTAGGGCCACTTCACACCATATTCAGTCCAGTCCATTTTTTTTTCTGCATAAAAAGCACATGGAAAGTACCGTAGGTTATATGGTTTCCAATAACATAGTTCATACCAGTACGGCCAGTTCCAAGGCTTTCCAGGTCCAGAAAAAAAAGTAGAACATGTTGCATTTTTCCTGCACTGGACTGTACTGGAACGCAGTAAAACGCACAAAAACATACCGAAATGCACTGGAACGCATAAAAAATTCACCAGACCCCAGTACAGTGAAAAAAAAGGGAAAAAAGAAACTGGAATGCACTTTGAAATGCACCTAAAACGCGCATACAGAAATGCATGCAGAACGGATCCTGGAGTGCATTTTTGTGGTGTAAACCAGCCCTTATAGCAACAATTACGGCTCCTAATTTTTCTGCATATCATGTGTGTTTGGAACGCAGGTCAGCAAGCTTCCATTGACTCTAACTGAGCAGCACACATGGCAGTTCAAAGACTGCATCTGAACCTCCCTGCGGTTCAATGCAAAGCAGGTGAAACGCAGCCTGTTCTTGTCAAACGTTGCAATTACCATTAGTGATCTTGACTCATATGTGCACACTAGTGCTTGACTGCGTTTGCACCATGTACCTCTTCCCACCCAGCTCTGACATCCCTTTAACTGAGTCTTTACTCCCAAGGGGGGGGGGGGTCAGGAAGAACTGCCCAATCACATGACCACTTTGATTGCCTGTCTCAGTGATTACATGATCAGGAGTCATTCCCACTGGCTCCTGATCATTTAATAGAGACTGGGTCAGCTCGGTCACTGCGTTGTGTGCATGCTTTCAGCACAGAAACCTCCTCTGTCTATGGACTCGTATGTGTGAAGAGTGGGTGATAAAGCCCACCCTCTTTGTTGCCGCACATATGCATTACGTAGGCAGCAAGAGGTTAACCTTCATTGTAAATGTAGTAACAGCAGATGCTGCTTCATTTAATTGTATTTAAAACTGAATTGTGGGGGACAACAATATTTTGATGCATGCTTTGTAATAATAAAAAACATTTAACAGTTGCTGTATTAGGTAAAACTCGTACCATCATGAATCCTGTGCCACTACTGGCACTGAAACGTAGCCATTCATAAAATGTTTTGTATTCTTTTCCTAGAATACAAGATGTTCTGTGAATGGACAAAGGGAGGAGTAGATGAATGTCATGATCTCCACCTCATCCAGTCACAGAATGCCTTGTGAAAATAATACAAGGAATTTTATGAATGGCTGAGATGATGACTGAGTGACTGACTATAAGAACCATACTAAAGCTGTGTCCGTAGGGTTCAGCACTGGAAGTTTGCTGATTACATTGCTGTACAGGATTTATGACAGTCAGGGTTCGTTTATACGAGACACACTAAATGTTTTTAAAGGCAGTACATACAGTACACATAAGAAAGAAAAATAAATGTATTTCATTGAGCCATTGAGTACACGATTGCATTGCTTTCAAGTGCATTTTAAGAACAGCATGCTGCATTTTTAGGTATGTAAACATACCAGAATGTACATGAACACAGAACACATAAATACAACTTCGTAAAAATAAATAATGCAAAAAAAAAAAAAAATCCACCACAAACACAATTTAAATATACCACCGTCCCTGTTGGGAGAAGACACTGATTATTGCTAGAGGCAGCCGCTAGCTATAATGAAAAGGAAATCTGGCAGGCTGGTTGTACCCAAGTTGATTGATCGGTACATTCAGCCTGTCCATTAATGATTCGAATCTCGGTGTATGACCGGTCTAAGCAGACTCCTGGACTTTGGCGCCGGCTGACATACACTACATGGGACATGTCACTGGTGTGCCGCTTGCTTCATTTGATTGCAGAGCCCTAAGCCTAGGTTCACACTGTATGCAGGTTTGAAATTGTGCAAGTTCAGATTTCAAACCGGCATTCCAGACTTCGGGGGCGATTTGAGAGACATCTGTGCGGGTTCATGCACAGATGTCTATTGAAATCGCCAAAAGTAGTGCAGGAACAACTTTTGGGAAACAGTGCAGCGCCGCAAAGTTGGCATCTCGCTGATTCAGACAAATTTTTGTAACTTTAGTAAACTCTTCAAGTTCAATATATGACTAGCATGCAAAAAAAACCCAAAAAACGGACGATCTGTCTTCCGATTTTCAGATCGTGTGTACGGGGCATAAGTTCAGGCGAGCAACAGCCCTATGTTGTGGATCACTTTTTAAGGCCTTTGACAGGCGATGCTTCAAAGGCCACTGTGGCACATCCACTTGAATGGGTCACGTTTGCCAGTGGTACTGCCCACTGAACACAGCACGGGGTATCAGTTTTGTCATGACTGTGATGCTTTGTTTGAATACAACCACGTCTGGCTGCCTTTGCAGTTTCAGGGGGTGGCTAGGGGGTGGTAAAAACATGGGTCAACTGCCTGTTTTTTACTGCCTCCATGACTGCAAGTGTAAATGAGCTGTAAGGGTCTATTCACCAGGTGTGATAAGACTCATTGGGCGGCTATTCCAGTGCAATCCCACTGGAAGACAAGGCAAAAATGCCTTGTCTCCTACAAGTCCGGTTCACATGGTGGTGTGGCTGTATTTTGTATTGTATTTTGTTGCAGCACAAAGCAAGGCAACCCACCACCTTGCGCCACGTGGTGGCCGAAAGAACTTGATGAAATGCAATTGTGTGACATGTCAATAAAGTTCATTAAAAAAAAAGTAAACAGTGCAAAGTGCTACTAATCAACACTGCAGCCATCCCACTGCATTACACTGCATTGTACCGCAGCGGCTGGTGTGAATAGACCCTAAGAACGTTACCAAATGAAAGAGCAACCAGATATGAGACAGAAATCATTAGAGGTATTTTAGTTTTACACAGCAACTGTCAAAATATTGTTTTCTCTGGTATTTTGGCTTTAAACACCCTTGAATAGAAGATGTAGTGTTGAAGTGCATTTCCTTTAAACTGATCTGTATTTGACTGGACTGTAAGCTGATCCCGGATAAGTGTGCTATAGCACAAAGGCAATATAAACATGATCCAAATGCAGTTCAGCTAAGAAACTAGGGATGTGAGTATAGCTGGAGGTCTGCAGCTGCAGAAGAGTTCCCCGCAGAAGCACTGTCATCCTTCTGTGTCTCCATAGCAACCCGGTTTACTCAGCGGTACCAACCTGATTTGTAGAAAGGTTAGACTAGAACATGGTTTTTTTTCAGCGCTTCTTATTTTCCAATAAAAGGTACACTTAAAAAAAAGACCATTTGTGAGGATTTATAATAAAATAGCAGCATATAAAAAATGTAAAAATAAAGCCTTTACAATGGAAGGTTGGGAGGACAGGATACTGTATTCAGAAATCTACTATACTCAGGACTTCTTGGAGAAAGGGAGGATCCCAGAAGGGCTGAGCAGGTCATTTTTAGTTTAGTGCTGAAATTGGCAGCACAGCAGCTTAGTAATGTTGGAGCCCTTGGTTCCATTTCCACCAGGGCCACTACCTGCATGGAGTATGTATGTTCTCCCTGTGTGCACGTTTTTCTATTGCAGACCCCTTTTACTTGAATGGGTAACTTCCAGCGCCAGTCCTGCCCTCTGAACACGACAAAGGGTTTCATATTTTGGCATAGCCAGAACATGTGTACAGCTGTGAGCAGCTGCATGCCCTTGTTTAGTTGAGCATTTGGGGGGACAGTAAAACTGCAGCTCAACTGTCTGCTTTTACTACCCCCTGGTTGCATATCTGATTAAGCCCTAAATCCCCTTTTTCACTTACCATAAGCCGTGGTCATGTGATTATCCAGTGCCAGGTCCCCATTTTTCATACTGGTGTCCAAGCCACAGTCTTCATAACGGGGACAATACCCATGGGCTGTCACCTTTAGAGGTTCTCTTGGGATTCAGAAGACTACTGACGTCGCCCACAAGGCGAATGAGGGGGGCCAGATAGTAATGATTAATTTGTGACTTTGGATTAGTGATCCCTGCAGGCGTAAACTGCTTCAGCGAGGGACCTGGATGGGGGGACTCAGGTGAGTATAATTTGCTTCACCAGGTAAGAAAACCTTAACCGCTGGTAGAATGGGTTAATGGGGGTAGGAAGAGAGGGATGGTAGGGGGAATTTGGGTGGAGTTGTGCTTTAAAGGTAAGCTCTGGGAAACTACTACATAAAAGTTGAAATACAAATATGAGTGCTGGTTTACCTGCCCAAGGTTTTGTATTTCTGTCCATCCGGTCCTGCCAGGTTGTGGTCCTCACTTTTTCTCTACTGCAGTTAAAGGCTTAGTCCACCTTTGGGATCATGCTTTATATTAAACCCATATTTAGGATGTAACATAAAACATGGTCACATTCCTGACCCCCCCCCCCACCCACAACCTGAATCATGGGGTGTTTCTCCCTTTCTGCTTCTGTGTTTTGAATTTGACAAGGCTGTGTGTGGCTCCATCCACAAAGCTGCATTATCTATTCACAGATCCATTCACAGTTATCTGTAAAAATAAAGAACTACAAGTCCCATCTGCCGATGCAGCAGAGAGACTCAAAGATCTCAGCGGAGCAGCATGCAGTGATATCAGCACCCTTGTAGCCCATTGTTTACTTCCTCCAGTCCCATAATGGATTTTTCATACCTCTGTACTGACCTGGGGCTGGGATGTAAACAATTCAGGAGCCGGTGCACAGCACCTGCAATGCACTGATCACTGTTGCAATACTATGCAGGCCTGAATGTAAAAAAAAATAAATAAATAGTAAATACACATTTTTCTTTTCTTTCTGTGGGTCACTTACCTGCCCTCAGCCTGTGACTACACAGTACTGCACACTCATCAGGTCTTCTCCATTCCCATTCTCTTATTTCCTGTTAGCGTGTTTCCTGTCAGCACATGTGAATCATAGCTCCCAACTGTCCCTGATTTTGAGGGACTGTCCCTGATTTTGAGGGACTGTCCCTGATTTGGAGCAATGTCCCTCTTCCCCCCTCATTTGTCCCTCATTTTAGTCTGATTTAGATAATTGTATATAAAATGCACTTTTTATCTTTCAGAAAGTGTTTCCCAGTGCTAATCTTTCATCTAATTTCTAAATTTCTGCATTTGTACATTTTTAAAGCCAATATAAAGGAATAGTAGTGGTAAAAAAAGCCCCTGTGGATTTTATTAACCTTTTTTTTGGTTGATTCTCCTTTAAGGGGTGTGGCAGGGGGCGTGTCCTCTGCCTACATACATTTGCTTGTAGGTGTCCTTCATTCCCATCTCAAAATGTTGGGCGGTATGTATGAATGCAGGATGGCTCCCAGTGCTGCCCCCTCCCTCTAGTCTTAAAAATCTGTCACAAATAGAAGCAATTTATTTCAGCATATGGGTAAAATGTATAGTTTAAGAATACCTGCAGTGAAAAAAAATGCACGCCAAAGCAATTAGTAGGCCAAGAGGTATTGGAAGAACAAGAGCAACAAAAATCCCAACTTTTACTGTAAAAGGTGGTGGGAGAGGTGGAGCCAAATTAGACTTTACAGGGAAAAATGTAGATTTACTTAGAAATGTAGCTGCCCAGGGGGACCTAATTAGAAGCTCTTAATGTTAGTCTATGGGCAGGTGGATGTAGACAGACCGTATTTATCGGCGTATAACACGCACCTCAATTTAGGAGGGAATTTTAAGGAAAAAAAACTTTTAGGAGGGAAGTTGAAGGGAAAAAACTTACATTTAAATGCCCATCATTGCAGCCTTCTCAGTGCAGCCTTGCCAGTGCAGCCATGTCAGTGCAGCCATGTCAGTGCAGCCATGTCAGTGCAGCCATGTCAGTGCAGCCTTGTCAGTGCAGCCATGTCAGTGCAGCCTTGTCAGTGCAGCCTTGTCAGTGCAGCCATGTCAGTGCAGCCTTCCCCAGTGCCCAGTCCAGCCTTGCCCCAGTCCAGCCTTGCTGAAGCCTGTGAGCTTCAAAATCGCCGACCGTGATTTGAAAATGGCGCCGCCGGCGCCGAAATACACAGAGCCGGTCCTCGGCTCTTCTCGGCGGCTCTCGTTTACTTTCGGTTTCACTCGGACGGTGAGCGGAGCTATCCGAAACTAGCCGAGTATACTCGGCTAGGTTCGGGCGGCGCTCGAGTGAAACCGAAAGCCGCCGAGAAGAGCCGAGGACCGGCACTGCGTATTTCGGCGCCGGCGGCGCCATTTTCAAATCGCGGTCAGCGATTTTTTAATTCTGACAGGTCAGGATCGCAGGGGATCGGCGTATAACACGCACCCGCGATTTTCCCCTGATTTTAAGGGGAAAAAAGTGCGTGTTATACGCCGATAAATACGGTAGTAGGTGAGGTTGAAAAAAGACACAAGTCTATCAAGTCCAACCTATGTGTGTGATTATGTGTCAGTATTACATTGTATATCCCTGTATGTTGTGGTCGTTCAGGTGCTTATCTAATAGTTTCTTGAAACTATCGATGCCCCCCGCTGAGACCACCGCCTGTGGAAGGGAATTCCACATCCTTGCCACTCTCATGCCCTGTACACACGGTCGGACTTTCCGACGTAATATGTGCGATCGGAGCTTGTTGTCGGAAATTACGACCGCGTGTGGGCTCCATCTAACTTTTTCCATCGGAATTTCTGACACACAAAGTTTGAGAGCAGGCTATAAAATTTACCGACAACAAAATCCGTTCGCGTAAATTCCGACCGTGTGTGCACAATTCCGACGCACAAAATGCCACGCATGCTCAGAATAAATTAAGGGACGAAAGCTATTGGCTACTGCCCCGTTTATACGTGTTTTATGTCACCGCGTTCAGAACGATCGGATTTTCTGACAAGTTTGTGCGACCGTGTGTATGCAAGACAAGTTTGAGCCAACATCCGTCGGAAAAAAACATGGATTTTGTTGTCGGAATGTCCGATCAATGTCCGACCGTGTGTACAGGGCATTACAGTAACGAACCCTCTACATAGTTTAAGGTTAAACCTCTTTTCTTCTAATTTTAATGAGTGGCCACGAGTCTTGTTAAACTTCCTTCCACAAAAAAGTTTTATCCCTATTGTGGGGTCACCAGTACAGTATTTGTATATTGAAATCATATCCCCTCTCAAGTGCCTCTTCTCCAGAGAGAATAAGTTCAGTGCTCGCAACCTTTCCTCATAACTAATATCCTCCAGGCCGTTTATTAGCTTTGTTGCCCTTCTTTGTACTCGCTCCATTTCCAGTACATCCTTCCTGAGGACTGGTGCCCAGAACTGGACAGCATACTCTAGGTGCGGCCGGACCAGAGTCTTGTAGAGCGGATGAATTATCGTTTTATCTCTGGAATTAATCCCCCCTTTTAATGCATGCCAATATTCTGTTTGCTTTGTTAGCAGCAGCTTGGCATTGCATGCCATTGCTGAGCCTATCATATACTAGGACCCCCAGGTCCTTTTCCATCCTAGATTCCCCCAGAGGTTTTCCCTCCAGTGTATAGATTGCATTCATATTTTTGCCACCCAGATGCATTATTTTACATTTTTCTACATTGAACCTTGTTTGCCATGTAGTTGCCCACCCCATTCATTTGTTCAGATCTTTTTGCAAGGTTTCCACATCCTGCGGAGAAGTTATTGCCCTGCTTAGCTTAGTATCCGCAAATACAGGGATTGAACTGTTTACCCCATCCTCCAGGTCGTTTATTAACAAATTAAACAGGATTGGTACCAACACAGAACTCTGGGGGACCCCACTACCCACCCCTGACCATTCCGAGTACTCCCCATTTATCACCACCCTCTGAACTCGCCCTTGTAGCCAGTTTTCAATCCATGTACTCACCCTATGGTCCATGCCAACGGACCTTATTTTGTACAGTAAACGTTTATGGGGAACTGTGTCAAATGCTTTTGCAAAATCCAGATACACCACATCTACGGGCCTTCCTTTATCTAGATGGTAACTCACCTCCTCATAGAAGATTAATAGATGGTTTGGCAAGAATGATTCTTCATGAATCCATGCTGATTACTGCTAATGATACCGTTCTCAATACTAAAATCTTATATATAGTCCCTTATCATCCCCTCCAACAGTTTACATACTATTGATGTTAGGCTAACTGGTCTGTAATTCCCAAGGATGTATTTTGGGCCCTTTTTAAATATTGGTGCTACATTGGCTTTTCTCCAATCAGCTGGTACCATTCCAGTCAGTAGACTGTCAGTAAAAATTAAGAACAATGGTTTGGCAATTATTACTTGACTGAGTTCCCTAAGTACCCTCGGATGCAAGCCATCTGGTCCCGGTGATTTATTAATGTTAAGTCTGCCAAGTCTAATTTTAATTCTGTCCTCTGTTAACCATGGAGGTGCTTCCTGTGTTGTATCATGAGGATAAACACTGCAATTTTGGTTACTGAAGCCCCTCGATTCCCTTGTGAAGACTGAGGAGAAGAATAAATTCAATACTTTCGCCATCTCACCATCCTTTGTAACCAGATGTCCTTCCTCATTCTTTATGGGGCCAATATGGTCTGTCCTCCCTGCATCTGTTTACATCGGATTACTTCCGAGGATGTAAATGGATACATCTGCCTGGTCATACTCTGATTCAGCAGAGGATCTGTTCATGGATATCAAAGTTTGACAGCCACACAGGAGCAGCTGCTGTCTGCCTTCATGGAGTTCCCCCTAAAGATTCATACCAGACACAGTGCCTGGTATTGTCAGGAATCAAAGTCAAATCCCTGTTCATTGAAGTCAGACGCATGTCGCAGGGCAAAGTCGGATCCACAGTCATACGACTGTCGTGTCGTACCAGTCTGAAGCTAACATAAAGCTTGTATACTTATATAAGCTTGTATACTTATATAAGCAGTGTTTAAATTTTGGTGCAGATTTAAAAAAAAAAAATACTTGCATGAAATGGTTTATTGTATATCTGCAGTTCATCTTACAAATTCAACTTTAGCAGTGGCAGACATGGGTTGCAGCATGCTCTTGTGTGAGGAAAAGTAAATTGTTACATGACACTGCATTCACTGTATCTGGTCTCCCACAGTACACAGAACATGGAAATGCAATTATTTTAGTAAATATAAACTGCTAAATACCTTTTCTCATCAGCAGTATATAGCAGTCAGTGTGCAGCCGAGCAATTGTAGGAGGAGTTTTCATTCTCCTCTGACTGTCCTATGAGGCTGCATGACCCCTGACCCTCTGTCTCGACAGTTCTGATTGGCCCTGTGCTAATCACATGTACCACCAAAAAAAAAAAAAAAAATCTCTAGCAATACACCCCAAACTGAGCATGTAATAATTTCTAGCAGGATACTGCACCATTAACCTCTAAATTGTGCAGCTACAAGCACCACAACTCGACATATCGTTGTACAATAGCAAAGAAAGATTAACAAGTGCTGCGCTACAGTGGATATAAAAAGTCTACACACCCCTGTTAAAATGTCAGGTCTCAGTGATGTAAAAAAAAAAATGAGACAAAGATAAATAATTTCAGAACTTTTTCCACCTTCAATGCGACCTATTAACTGTTCAATCGAAAAACAAACTGAAATCTTTTAGGAAGGAAGAAGTAAAAATAAACTAAAATATTGTGGTAGCATAAGTGTGCACACCCTCTTATAACTGGGGATGTGGCTGTGTTCAGAATTAAAGGGGTTGTAAAGGTAAAAGTTTTTTCACCTTAATGCATTCTATGCGTTAAGGTGAAAAACATCCGTCAATACCGCCCCCCAGGCCCCCCCGTTTTACTTACCTGACCCCTTGAAAGTCCCGCACTCGCTCCCGACATCCTCTTCACTGCTCGCCTGGCCGTTGATTGGCGAGAGTGGATCGATTAAAAGCAGCGCAGCGATTGGCTCGTGCTGCTGTCAATCACATCCAATGATGGGGCGCTCCAGGGGGCGAGGCCAAGTGATACAGTGAGCGGCTATGGCCGCCGGCTGTATCACGGGGGCGCGCCCAAAGCACTCATCACCATGCAAGGGAGCTCGCATGAAAGTGTTGAGTGGGGGAGCCGAGACAGCCGCGGAAGGACCCCAGAAGACCAGGTTCGGGACCACTCTGTGCAAAACAAGCTGCATAGTGGAGGTAAGTATAACATGTTGTTATTTAAAAAAAAAAAATAGCTTTAGTGATCCTTTAAGCAATCACATTCAAACTCATGTTAAATAGGAGTCAGTACACATCTGCCATCATTTAAAATGCCTCTGATTAACCCCAAATTAAGTTCAGCTGTTCTAGTATGTCTTTCCTGACATTTTCATAATCGCATCCTACAGCAAAAGCCATATTCCGCAGGAAGCTTCCAAAGCATCAGAGGGATCTCATTGTTAAAAGGTAACAGTCAGGAGAAGAGTACAAAAGAATTTCCTAGGCATTAGATATACCATAGAAAACAGTGAAGACAGTCATCATCAAGTGGAGAAAATATGGCACAACAGTGACATTACCAAGAACTGAACGTCCCTCCAAAATTGATGAAAAGACAAGAAGAAAACTGGCCAGGGTGGCTGCCAAGAGGCCTACAGCAACATTAAAGGAGCTGCAGGAATATCTGGCAAGTACTGGCAGCGTGGTACATGTGATAACAATCTCCCGTATTCTTCACATGTCTGGGCTAAGGGGTAGTGTGGCCAGACGGAAGCATTTTCTTACGAAGAAATACAACCAAGCCCGGCTAAATTTTGAAAAACGCATCTGAAGTCTCCCAAAAGCATGTGGGAAATGTGTTATGGTCTGATGAACCAAGGTTGAACTTTTTGGCCATAATTTCAAAAGATATGTTTGGTGCAAAAAACAACATCGCACATCAACAAAATAACACCATACCCGCTGTGAAGCATGGTGGTGGCAGCATCATGCTTTGGGGCTGTTTTTCCTCAGCTGGAACAGGGGCCTTAGTCAAGGTAGAGGAAGTTATGCACAGTTCCAAATAGCAGTCAATATTGGCACAAAACATTCAGGCTTCTGCTAGAAAGCGGAACATTAGGAGGGACTTCATCTTTCAGCATGACAACGACCCAAAGCATACATCCAAATCAACAAAGGAATGGCTTCACCAGAAGAAGATTCAAGTTTTTGAATGGCCCAGCCAGAGCCCGGACCTGAATCCGATTGAAAATCTGTGGGGTGATCTGAAGAGGGCTGTGTACAGGAGATGCCCTCGCAATCTGACAGATTCGGAGTGTTTTTGCAAAGAAGAGTGGGAAATATTGCCTAGTCAAGATGTGCCATGCTGATAGACTCATACCCAAAAAGACTTATAGGGCATACATACGTTCGGACTTTGTTCGGACATTCCGACAGCAAAATCCTAGGATTTTTTCTGACGGATGTTGGCTCAAACTTGTCTTGCATACACACGGTCACACAAAGTTGTCGGAAAATCCGATCGTTCTAAACGCGGTGACGTAAAACATGTACGTCGGGACTATAAACGGGGCAGTGGCCAATAGCTTTGATCTCTTTATTTATTCTGAGCATGCGTGGCACTTTGTATTTGTGTACACACGATCGGAATTTCCGACAACGGATTTTGTTGTCGGAAAATTTTATCTCCTGCTCTCCAACTTTGTGTGTCGGAAAATCCGATGGAAAATGTCCGATGGAGCCCACACACGGTCGGAATTTCCGACAACACGCTCCGATCGGACATTGTCCATCGGAAAATCCGACCGTGTGTACGGGGCATTAGTGTTGTAATAAAATAAAATGGTGCTTTAACAAAGTATTAGTTTAAGGGTGTGCACACTTATGCAACCATATTATTTTAGTTTGTTATTCAACTGAGTGTACAGTTAGGTCACATTAAAGGTGGAAAAAGTTCCGAAATGATTTATCTTTGCCTCTTTTTTTTACATTACAGAAACCTGACATTTTAACACTTTTTTATAGCCTCTGTATACATAAACAGTGATATAAAGTGACATTGAATCAGATTGCAATATTGAAAAATATGTATCAAACAAATGTTATATCATATCAAACAAATCAATCAAATAAAGTATCACCACCTGTACAGTGTATATGAATTGACAAAGTGAAAAAAGACCATATGTGACATCAATAAAGAAATGTCTATAAAAAGGTGAAAAAAGTTAATTACGGTAGATTTTAATATTGATAGAAGAAATGCCTTGTTGATCCAACCAAGAAATCACCCTGGTGTGTAAGCCGTCACTGATATAGAGGATTAAATGTGCTTACCAGATTGTGTGAACTCAAATGCTGTTAACATTGAGGCAGATAGGCATCAGGAGAATAAGCTCTCCCACACTAAATGCTGTATGGAAGGTCCAACATTTAATTATACATCAATCACGGTGAAACTTCTCTCTTATTTAGTGGTCAGTCATCATGAAAATAAAACAATTCTTCACATAGTGTAAAACCATTCAAATAGTATTTATTTAAAAAGAATATTGCACTCACAAACAGGAATTAGGCAAGCATATCATCATAAAATCCAGTAGAACTCAGTATTGAAGCACAGTAGTTAGATGAGCGTCAACTCGACATGTTTCGTCTCAATAGACATCATCTGGGGTTTGAACGCCCCATCTCACCCCGCGTTTATATAGAGATAGACTTCTAAAATCATTGTAAAACCTGTAACTCAAATCCGATGACACTCCATATTCCGGAAGTCACTTCCAAGATGGCATTCTAGTGTGCATGTCAAGCACACCAGAATGTGTGACTGCGCATGCGCGATACCAAGCCGCGTTCTCATGAACAGACACGATTGGTTAAAACCGCGCATATATCCATTTATCAACAGCACGTACATCAGAAAGACTTGGTATATTGCATAAGAACCAGAAAGGTTCCACAATCGTTCCTAGCCTCCTTTTGAGAGCGGATGTGTCTCGCAACACTACAGTTATGCTCATAAGTTTACACACAATGGCAGAATTTATGATTTCTTTTTTCCATTTTTCAGAGAATATGAATGATAACACAAAAACTTTTCTTTCACTCATGGTTAGTGTTTGGCTGAAGCCATTTATTATCAATCAACTGTGTTTACTCTTTTTAAATCATAATCACAACAGAAACTACCCAAATGACCCTAATCAAAAGATTACATACCCCAGTTCTTAATACTGTGTATTGCCCTCTTTAACATCAATGACAGCTTGAAGTCTTTTGTGATATTTGTGGATGAGGCTCTTTATCTTCTCAGATGGTAAAGTTGCCCATTCCTCTTGGCAAAAAGCCTCCAGTTTCTGTAAATTCTTGGTCTGTCTTGCATGAAGTGCACATTTGAGATTTCCCCAGAGTGGCTCAATGATATTGAAGTCAGGAGTCTGAGATGGCTACTCCAGAACCTTCACTTTATTCTACTGTAGCCAATGACAAGTCGACTTGGCCTTGTGTTTTGGATCATTGTCATGTTGGAATGTCCAAGTACGTCCCATGCGCAGCTTCCTGGCTGATGAATGCAAATGTTCCTCCAGTATTTTTTGATAACATACTGCATTCATCTTGCCATGAATTTTGACCAAATTTCCTGTGCCTTTTTTTAGCTCACACATCCCCAAAACATCAGTGATCCACCTCCGTGTTTCACAGTAGGAACGGTGTACCTTTCATCATAGTCCTTGTTGACTCCTCCAAATGAAGCATTTATGGTTGTGGCCAAAAAGCTCAATTTTGGTCTCATCACTCCAAATGACTTTGTGCCAGAAGGTTTGAGGCTTGTCTCTGTGCTATTTGATGTATTGTAATGTGATACTTTGTGGCATTTGCGTAGTAATGGCTTTCTTCTGGAGACTCGACCATGCAGCCCATCTTTCTTCAAGTGCTTCCTTATTGTGCATCTTGAAACAGCCACACCACTTGTTTTCAGAGAGTCCTGTATTTCAACTGAAGGTATTTGTGGGTTTTTCTTTGCATCCCAAACAATTTTCCTGGCAGTTGTGGCTGACAATTCAGTTGGTCTACCTGACCGTGGTTTGGTTTCAACAGAACCCCTCATTTTCCACTTCTTGATTAGAGTTTGAACATTGCTGATTGGCATGCTCAATTCCTTGGCTATCTTTAAAATAGTTTTATACAGTTAAACTACCTTTTCCCGCAGATCCTTTCTTTTGCTTTCCCCATGACTCAAAATCCAGAAACGTCAGTGCAGCACTGGATGAAAGATGCAAGGGTCTGTCAGGAGTCCAGAAACTCATTGACCTTTTATATACGCACAATAATAACAAGCCAACAGATCACAGGTGAGGATGGTTACCTATAATAACCATTCAAATCCCTTTGTGTCAACTTGTGTGCATGTTATCAGGCCAAAATCAACAGGGTGTGTAAACTTTTGATCAGGGTCATTTGGGTAGTTTCTTTTGTGATTATGATTTAAAAAGAGTAAACACAGTTGATTGATAATAAATGGCTTCAGCCAAACACTAACCATGAGTGAAAGAAAAGTTTTGTGTTATCATTCATATTCTCTGAAAAATGGCCTAGAAATCATAAATTCTGCCAGGGTATGTAAACTTATGAGCACAACTGTAATAATAGTTATCTTATGTTGCGGGGACACCCGCTTATAAAATTAAAGTTAAGTGTAATTCATTTGCTAAAATTAATTAATTTATAGAGATATTTTTGTGGAGATATTTTTGTTGACCTACTAATAATAAAAAGTGGATCAATTCTATTAACATGTTACTGACTGCTATTTTATTATAGCGTGTAAGGCAGTATTTAACCACTTGCCCACTGGGCACTTAAACCCTCTTCCTAACCAGACCAATTTTCAGCTTTCAGTGCTCTCACATTTTGAATGACACTCAGTCATGCAACACTGTACCTATATGAAATTTTTGTCCTTTTTTTCAAACAAAATAGAGCTTTCTTTTGGTGGTATTTAATCACCCCTGGGTTTTTTTTTATTTTTTTGCGCTATAAAAGAAAAAAGCTATGGTGTCAATCTCTGAAAATTGATCACACCTGAATTACTGATGGCCTATCTCATTTCTTGAGACCCTAACAAGCCAGGAAAGTACAAATACCCCCAAAATTACCCCTTTTTGGAAAGTAGACATTCCAAGGTATTTAGTAAGAGGCATGGTGAGTTTTTTGAAGTTGTAATTTTTTTCCCCACAATTCTTTGCAAAATCAAGATTTTTTTTTTTACACAAAATTGTTATATTAGCAGGTTATTTCTCACACACAGCATATGCATAGCACAAGTTACACCGCAAAACACATTCTACTACTCCTCCTGAGTGTGGGGATACCACATGTGTGAGACTTTTACACAGCATGGCCACATACAGAGGCGCAACATGCACGGAGCGCCATTAGGCTTTCTTGGAGCATAAATTACACGTATAATTTCTTGACTACCTCTTACAATTTTGAAGGCCCTGGAGCACCAGGACACCCCAAAAATGACCCAATTTTGGAAAGAAAACAACCCAATGTATAATCTATGAGGCATAATGAGTCTTTTGAACATGTCATTTTTTTCTACAAGTTTTTGGAAAATGTGTAAGGAAAATGAAAACGCATTTTTTTTTTGTTTACACAACGTTGTCCATTTACACAAAATTTCTAACACATAGCATGTACATACCAAAAATTGCACCCCAAAATAGATTCTCCTACTCCTCCTGAGTACGGTGATACCACATGTGTGAGACTTTTCCACAGCGTGGCCATATAGAGAGGCCCAACATGCAGGGAGCACCGTCAGGTGTTCTAGGGGCATAAGTTTAAAATCTAATTTGACTATTACACTTTTGTGAGGCACTGTAGTGGCATGGATGTGGGATGGATGATAACTGATGTGGCATGGATGAGCATGAAGGGAGATGGATGAGCCGTGGATGGGGGTGGCTAAGCATGGATGGGATGACTGAGCATGAATGAGTATGGCTGAGTACAGTAGGGTATGACTGAGTACGGATGGGTATGGCTGGGTATAGATGGGATGGCTGGGTACGGCTGAGTATGGCTGGGTATGACTGAGTATGGCTGGGTATGGCTGAGTATGGCTGGGTATTGCTGGGTATTCCTTGGTATGGCTGAGTACGGCTGGGTACGGCTGAGTATGGTTGGGTATGGCTGACCATGGATGGGATGAATGAGTATGGATGGCTGAGCATAGATGGATGGATAAGTATGCTGAGCATAGATGGATGAGTATGCTGAGCATGGATGGATGGATGAGTATGCTGAGTATGGATGGCTGAGCATGGATGGATGGATGAGTATGCTGAGTATGAATGGCTGAGCATGGATGGGTGGCTGAGTATGCTGAGTATGGATGGCTGAGCATAGATGGATGGATGAGTATGCTGAGTATGGATGAGTATGCTGTGCATGGATGGATGGATGAGTATGGATGGGTATGCCGAGCATGGATGGCTGAGTATGCTGGGTAAGGATGTCTGAGCATGGATGGATGGATGAGTATGGATGGGTATGCTGAGCATGGATGGATGGATGAGTATGGATGGCTGAGCATGGATGGATGGATGAGTGCTGGAATGGGCACATATTAGCGCTGTGGGCACTACACATCCAGCCCACAGTGCCACGCCGGACGCCACGCCGGTTTGTTTACAAATGATCGCTCCGTCATTTGACGAAACGTTCACATGGTAATCAGCCACTATCAGTGGCCATTTAGTGTGATCCGTGATGTGCTGAGTCCGGCAGTCACAGATATTCC
Source organism: Lithobates clamitans (assembly GCA_037952925.1). Classification (NCBI taxonomy): domain Eukaryota; kingdom Metazoa; phylum Chordata; class Amphibia; order Anura; family Ranidae; genus Lithobates; species Lithobates clamitans. Next base: position 3,540,159 of record JBBGZY010001129.1, on the reverse strand, counting down.
CGGGTGCGTGCCCCGGGGGCGTGCGGGAGTGGGATTCTGGGAGGATGTCAATGTACGCCCTCCCAGAGTTATCGAGCCATGCTTTAGCTGTCATTCGGCATTGGTGCGGTTGGCAAGTGGTTTACCAGTTCCCATCCACGCTATAGCCGAATGATGGCTACAGCGCGGACCTACATTGCTGGGAGGCCATCAATAGATGTCCTCCCCTTTACACGCTCCCCGCGCGCCCCCTACAGTGTGTGCGCGGCACGCGCTGTGATCACTGAGTCAGTGAGATTTGGGTGATCACAGATCGGAGTAAGGGGCCGTTCCTGGCCCCTTACCACATGATCAGCTGTCAGCTGAACAGAAGATCGGTAATCGTTTTTTTTTCTCCTCACGCTGACAGGGTGAGGAGAAAAAAAAGCCGATCAGCGGCTTCTGTGTAAGGGACATTGGTCCCGAAGAGGAAGAGGCACAGCCGCCTCATCTGTGCCAACCAGTACCACCTGCCAGTGCCACCTGTCAGTGCCCACACAGTGTAAATCAGTGCTACCAATCAGTGCCAACTATCAATGCCCAGGAGTGTCACCTATCTATGCCCACCAGTGGTGCCAATCAATGCCTCATCAATGCCACCTAGCAGTGCTGCCTATCAGTGTCACCTACCAGTGCCCATCACTGCCACCCATCAGAGCCCATCACTGCCACCTATCATCAGTGCCACCTATTAGTTCAGAGCCGCCCATCAGTGCCCATCACTGCCACCTCTCAGTGCCCACCAGTGCCGCCTATCAGTGCCCACCAGTGCCGCCTTATCAGTGCCCATCAGTGCAGCCTCATCAGCGTACATCAATGAAGGAGAAAAATTACCTGTTTGCAAAATTTTATAACAAAATATAAAATGGTTTTGTTTTGTTTTTTTTCAAAATTTTCGGTCTTTTTTCATTTTTTTAACAAAAAATAAAAAACCCATAGGTGATCAAATACCACCAAAAGAAAGCTCTATTTGTGGGGAAAAAAATGACAAAAATTCCATTTGAGTACAGTGTAGCATGACCGCGCAATTGTCATTCAAAATATGACAGCGCTGAAAGCTGAAAATTGGTCTGGGCAGGAGGGGGGTTTAAGTGCTCAGTAAGCAAGTGGTAATACAAGAAAAGCATATGCCTTATCTACCTACAAGACAAAAGTGAAATGAACATAAAAGCTAATAATATTTTCCTAGTCCCCTCCTCATTAGACTAACAGACATTCTCAAGTTGAACAATAACTAACTAGAAAATTAACGAAAAAGTTGTAATGATCATAACCTAAGAGGTATTTATAAACGAGTTGATGTCCTATGCCACATTCATTCCATGTGGGTAATAGGACCTCAACTCATAAATCCAAAAAGTTTCTAATTTAGAGACACCCCTCGCATTTGATCCTCTCATCCATGGTGACAAGTATTTGTAAATAATTTGAAATTGAGTGCCGCTAGGATTCCTATTGTGGTATCTTAAGTAATGTTTAGGTACACTATGATTTGTTTTCCCATTTTCTCGCATTGGACATTATATTGATTTCTATTTACAGCCATTAGTCAAATAAATACCCTAATATCTGAAAGATACTAAGGAAACTATTACTGTCCTTGAGAGGATTGACCTCCAGGGGGATTACTTAATGGCCACAGCAGATGTGGCAGCACTGTACACCTGTATTCCCCATCATTTGGGTTTGGAGGAAGTTAACTATTATTTGGAAGAGCATGGCACCATTCCCTTATTACAACAATTCATAATGGAACTATCACAGTTTGCCACTGAACAGAAGTACTTCTGGTGTGATGACAAGTATTATATCCAACAAGAAGGGAGTAGCTATGGGGGCACAGTTCGCCCCCTGCCTAGCCAATTTATGGCTAAATGGGAGGAGGATGTCATTATGCCTGAAGGAAACCAGAGCTGGTCCTTTGGGCAAGGTACATAGACGACATCCACCTCCTATGGAATGAAGATCAGGAATCCTTACACAATTTTATTTCGGGCCTTAAAGGGGTTGTAAAGGTTTGTGTTTTTTCACCTTAATGCATCCTATGCATTAAGGTGAAAAAACATCAGACAATACCGGCCCCCCCAGTCCCCCCGTTTTACTTACCTGAGCCCCTAAACCTGCTGCGCTCGCCCCCGATGTCCTCTTCGCCTCTCAGCCTGGCCGTTGATTGGCTAGAGTGGATGGATTGAAAGCAGCGCAGCCATTGGCTCGCTCTGCTGTCAATTACATCCAATGACGCAGTGCGCGGCCGAGTGATACAGTGAGCGGCTATAGCCGCCGGCTGTATCACGGGAGCGAGCCCGAAAGAACTAAACACCATGCGAGATAGCGTGCATGAAGGTGGTTACTTCTTGTGGGGAGGAGCTGGGACAGCTGCCGAGGGACCCCCAGAAGACCAGGTTCGGGGCCACTCTGTGCAAAACGAGCTGCACAGTGGAGGTAAGTATAACATGTTTGTTAATTAAAAAAAAAAAACATTTCCTTTACAACCCCTTTAATGCAAATGACATGGGTATTTCCCTTAGTTACGAGGCTAGTAAAGAAAAAATACCCTTTCTAGATCTGGAGATATCAATCATTAATCAGAGGTTTGAGATTAAAACATACTTTAAACCAACCGACCCCAACGGGTTTATACCTGTGGATAGTTGCCACCATAAGTCGTGGCTCAGTTCAGTTCCATGCAGCCAGTGGCGTAATTGTACCAGCATTCAGGATTTCCATCAACAGGCACAGATCCTGGAACGTAGGTTTCTTAAAAAAGGTTACCAGAGAGTAGAATTGGACAAGGAATCTGAAAGGGTGGGCAATGTTGAAAGGAGTTCCAAACTTCAATAACAGAAAGATGACCATTTTAAATGGTCCTTTTTTACAACCTTTTCAGTTCAACACAAACAAATTAAAGCTATTGTTAATAAACAATGTTTATCTAATAGCTTGTCCGTTCGGTAAGCAATATGTAGGTAGAACTATATGTTAGTTTTCCGTGCAGGTAAACAAACATATCGCAAATATTAAAAATATTAAAAAGGGGAAAACAAATCATAGTGTACCTAAATATTACTTAAGATACCACAATAAGAATCATAGTGGCACTCAATTTCAAATTATTGACAAATATTTGTCACCATGGAGGAGAGGATCAAATGTGAGGGGCGTCTCTAAATTAGAAACTTTTTGGATTCATGAGTTGAGGTCCAACTTCCCACATGGAATGAATGTGGAGTGGGACATGAGCACCTTTGGGGTGGAGGAACTTGACTGGCTTAAACAGAGTCCTGACCTCAACACGACACAACACTTTGGGATGAATTAAAGTGGAGACTGTGTGCCAGGCCTTCTCGTCCACACCAGTGCCTGACCCCACAAATGCACTTCTGGAAGAATGGTAAAATACTCCCAAAGACACACTCCTAAACCTTGTGGACAGCCTTCCCAGAAGATTCGAAGCTGTTATAGCTGCAAGGGGTGGGCCAGCTCAATATTGAACACTACAGACAAAGAATAGGATGCCGTTAAAGTTCTTGTGCGTGTAAAGGCAGACGTCCCTATACTTTTGGTAATATAGTGTATCTGCCACTGACACCAACAATGGGTCCAGTGGCACCAATGTTGGAGTACTATTCTGCTTGCCACTGACCATGGGGACATTTTTCACTCTTATCCACTTCGGATGCAGAGTCATCTTCCGAGTTCCTCTGTAATCTCGTTTGATTAGGCCATTTTACATTGCAAAATAATTCTGTTGTAAATGCTGCCTGCACACATTATGTTTGCCCAGCAGCAGCCGTTAAATTAATACTCTGTAAAAATCAATAGCTGAGGCCACAGCTGTTCACATGCTACCACTCTACTGAGCAGTTACATGTAAATAGAGCCTCTGGACGCATACAGTGTGTGCACAGGGTCGGCATTTCAGCAGAGTTCTGACTGTAAACAAATGGCTGCAGCTAATCGGCCAGCTTGTATGTAACCACAGCAATAAGGGTGTTACCTGCCAAAGCAAAGTATCCACAGATATGAACCCATGTGAATTTAGCCTTATAAAGGTAGCAAAAGCAACATACGTGCATGGTCGTCCCACCCCCGAATAAAAAAAGAAATTTTTTTGAATAGTATTATTTGCACCGCTATGTTCCTGTTACTTGTGAAAAGTAAAGGATTACAACCCAAGGTCTAGGAATGAGGAGATAATATAGAGAATTAAAATCCTGTATGTGCCAATTTCTTAAAGAGGAACTGCAGTCTGCTCACATAATTTGTAATAAAAACATCTTTGCCATTTTGAAGCTTCCCTCCAACCACTTTGCATATTATTATATATATATACTTTGATTCTGTATTTGCCAAATATGCTGCAGAAATCTCCCTGCACAGAGTTTGACTGCATCCACTTTAACTGTGGGCAGCTGAAGCTGCTGCCTGTTTACCTCTAGCTCTGCAGCTCTCATTGGCCTTCTTATGACTCACCCCCCTCTCTTCTTGGCAAACTTTCACAAGAGTTAGCGACAAAGAGCTGTACATGATGTCATAAGCCTAGGCTAATGACCAGACAAGAAACAAGAAGTGGGCTGTATAAGGTATTTACTGGTAGAAAAAAAAATGTTTTACTATCCAAAGCTAAAACAACCAGGGCAGAAGATTTAATAGATGGAGAGATGAAAAAATGACTGAAGTTCCGCTTTAAATACAGATAAGTTGTTTCTTTGTGATTTCGTGAGAAACTGTAACTCCATTGTCCTGACACACTGAGCACAGGCTTTACAACTTGCACATGCTAAGCAGGCTTGAATCAGCTTAAAGCGGAGGTAGTCATACCACAGTGGTTAGCAGGATGTATGCAGTGTTAGCGTGGGCTGTCAGATTCAAGTGTGTAAAGCACAGCAACAATTCATGAGAATTTCCCCTACATCCTTTGACAAATTGTATTTTCCATTTTTAACAATGAGGGTTTTGTATATAAAACTACATTTTATTTTTTTCCTTCTTTCCATTCATTTTTTTTAAAGAAACAACTGTAGAACTATATTTGCATATTTAACCAAAGGAAATAGCTGTGAAGGAACACATGGACATAGTCATGGCCAAAAATATTGGCACCCCTGTATTTCTGTCAGATAATGCACCACTTCGCCCAGAAAATTGTTGCAATTACAAATGTTTAGGCATTCTCATGTTTATTTCTTTTGTTTGTATTGGTATGACACAAAAAAATGGAGAAACAAAAAGCCAGACGGAGATCAGTGCAGGGAGAAGCTGCAGGCAGAGGGAGGGAAATAGAGATGCCGCTGAGAGCAGCCATGGATCAGGGGTGCGGGGGCAGTTGGGGGAGTGATCTGACTGCTGGGGGGGGCACATCTCTCCCCCCCAAGCCCCATGCAGCACCTGAAGATGGCGGGAGTGGAAGAGGAGGGATGCCGGTTAATGATGGTGGCTGCGGGGATCGGGTTTGCAGGGGGGGCCGGATCGGGTGGAGGGGGGAGTAATTAGTGCTGGGGGGTAAGAAGTGATGTGAAGGGGATAGGAGAGGAGTGTGGAGGGGGGGCAGTTTTAGATGGAAGTGTGCGGTGGGGGTGGAGAGGCAGGGGATAGGGATAGGGAAGCGGCGGTATGGGTGGGTGGGGGTTCGTTCACATTAGGGGTTAATAACTCTGATCAGTTGGTTGTAATCCGCTGATCAGAGTTATAGAATTGTTCAGCCGAGTCTGCTGAATGATTCTGTTATAAACTTATGGTCATTGAAGTGACCATAAGCTTATAGGAGAGGGAGAAAAGCGGTCCATACGCCGTAATTACTTAGCCACCTGCAGGCACTTCTGTAGGTCTGTACAGCGTACGGACTTGGCAGTGAAATGGTTAAAGAAAAGAATACAGTCTTTTACAGTTAAACATGGTGGAGGTTCACTGATGTTTTGGGGTTGTTTTACTGCTCCAGGATGTCTTGACTGTGTGCATGGCTTTATGAAATCTGAAGACTACCAAAGAATTCTGGTGTCCAATGTAGTGCCCAATGTCAGAAAGTTGGGTCTTCGTTAGATGTCATGGGTCTTACAGCAGGACAATGACCACACATCAAAAAGCACCCAGAAATTGTTTAAGACAAAGCGCTTGAGAGTACTAAACTGGCCAGCAATGAGTCCAAATCTAAATCCAATAGAGCACCTGTGGAGAGATCTCAAAATAGCAGTTGGGCAAAGGAACCCTTCCAATCTGAGAGACCTAGAGCAGTTGGCGAAAGAAGAGTATTCTACAATTCCAATAGACAGATGTAAGAAACTCATGTCACAGTCCTGCAAAAAAATTGCAGATTGCCGCCATTACCAGTAAAAACATAAAAAAAAAAAAAAAAGTCCATAAATCTATCCCCTATTTTGTAGACGCTATAACTTTTGCGCAAACCAATCAATATACACTTATTGTGATTTTTTTTTTTTTTTTTTACCAAAACTATGTAGAAGAATACATATTGGCCTAAACTGATGAATACATTTGTTTTTTTTATATATTTTTTTTGGATGTGTATTATAGCAGAAAGGAAAATATATTGTTTTGTGTTTTTTTTCAAAATTGTCGGGTTTTTTTTGTTTATAGTGCAAAAAATAAAAAAGCAGAGGTGATCAAATACCACCAAAAGAAAGCTCTTTTTGTGGGGAAAAAAAGGGCACGAATTTTGTTTGGGTACAACGTCGCACGACCGTGCAATTGTCAGTTAAAATGACGCAGTGCCGTATCGCAAAAAATGGCTTGGTCATTAAGGGGGCAAATCCTTAAAGCGGTTGTATACCCGCTGTCTTTTTTTTTTTTTTTTTACACCTGCAAGGGAAAAGGCATAATGAGCTAGTATGCACCGCATACTAGCTCATTATGAGATACTTACCTTAGAACGAGGCGCCGGCATCTCACCTGGTCCACGCCGAGGGAGCCGACATCTCCCCTCGGCGTGTCTTCCGGGTATCGCGGCTCCGGCGCTGTGAGTGGCCGGAGCCGCGATGTCGTCACTCCCGCGCATGCGCGCGGGAGACTTCTGCCCGGCATGCCGGGCTGTCAGCCGAGAGTCCCCTGTGCGCATGCGCCGCTGCAGTTAGCGGCTCATTGCGAGGGGAATATCTCCTAAACCTTACAGGTTTAGGAGATATTTTTTTTACCTACAGGTAAGCCTTATTATAGGCTTACCTGTAGGTAAAAGTTACAAATATAGGTATACAACCGCTTTAATTTTGTCCAGTCCATTTTTGGAGTTTTACATGAAATGTGTCAGATTTGGATTTTTGTTTCTCCACTTTTTTGTGTCATACCAATACAAACAAAGGAAATAAACACGAGAATGCCTAAACATTTGTAATTGCAACAATTTTCTGGGCGAAGTGGTGCATTATCTGACAGAAATGCAGGAGTGCCAATATTTTTGGCAATGACTGTATATTGAGGTATATTGAATTGGGTCAATTAGGGATGGAGCACAGCAGTATATCAAGAGATGCTCTAGTCTCCTGTGCATCGTCCACATCCACCTTAATGAACACAGCTTCTGGGTGATTTTTACTCAATTCCCCAAAGAAAGGTGCAATCATTTTGCATGGTCCGCACCATGTAGCAGTAAAATCTACGACAACAAGTTTGGGTCCAGCATCAGCCAAGACTTGTTTAAACTCCTCATCTCTCCAGGACAGGTGTATTCACCAATTCCTCCTCAGTGAATACACCTTGATATACTGCTGTGCTCCATCCCCAATTGACCCATAAGGGAACGCCTGTATGACCCTCTATAACTAAAGGGTCCCTGGTACCAGGTGAGAGGCCATTCTTTGTACTGGTGGAGGGTACACGGATTAGTCACTGATATCAGCATGCAGTTTCATCTCACTCGAGTGCTTGGATTCACTGGATGACTTATGGACTCTCTGTGCTATATTTGAACTTTGAATGATTTTACTTAATTTATGCTCCACGGACACTGATATAGTACACTGATTAGGTATTGATGTTAGCATGTAGTTTCACCGCATTTGAGTCATTGGATTCATTGGCTGTTTTATGGACTACCTGTGCTGCATATGAACCTGAATGATTTAATTTATTGATTGTATATTTTATGGATCATTTTATTTAGCGCTGCACCATCTGCACATTTGTTTACTTTAGGGATTTGATTGTTGACCCTGGTGTTCAGCTGCTGAGTGCTTTTTATACTCATTTGCGCTGATTTATTCCTTTACAATTTGTATATTATTACCAATAAAGGTGCCGCGGCCTTTATTCATATGTTTGTTCTTAGTGTTTTATTTGGTGTAAGCTGGGGGAGAGGAGGGTTTTTTTACACCCTGCGATCCCATGCATTTATGCATGTTTATGTGTGTAAATTATGCCAGTAAGTGCCTCTCCAAACGCAGGTTTGGGACATTTTTTTATGCCCCCAAACAGTGCTCTGAAAAACGAATCTAAATACCACAATGTGGACATTAGGTTAAAAATGAAGCTGTGAAAAACTCCTCTAAAAGTGGCTTTTTTTCCTGCCTGTGTACACGAGGCCTAATACTACAGCCTAGATTAAAAGAGAAGTATGTGTTTGGGGGTTATTGCAGACTCATACTCGGTCCGATGCTGCTTCTGTCCCCCACCGCTTCTGTACTAAGAACCGAGCGATTGAACATCGCAGATGGCTCCGTTCTCTCACCTCCCTGAGCGCAGAGCTGCTCAATCAGCAGCTCTCCTGCTCTGCTCCTCCACGCTCATTGGAGCGCTGAGCTGTGGAGTGGTGGGGAGCGGCCGTCTCAGTGTCTCGCTGAGAGGCTGAGACCGCCAGCCATTCAGGCAGCTGGCGGAACCAGACTAACTGTGTGACGTCAGCAGAAAGTGGACTTCAGATCGCTCTCTACTGAAAACGGGTCACACGAGTTCAAAACGAATTACACTCCTGTGACCCATAGGAGAAGCCCAGCCAAAACGAGCCCAGGCTGGACTGCTCCTTTAAGTTGCAGTGTACAGTAAAGTCATTATCACATATCCTCCCTCTTCTCCTTATGTGTGAATAGGAAGAACCTTTATTCAAAAGTGCATGTGGTCCTGAGCCTGCCAGTGGTTAGTCATGCATGCTGGGAAAGTGTTGGTTCCCGAAAGCAAAGTGAATATGCTTTGGGCTGGATGTTCATATCTATCCCCATGATGGCTACTTCATCCACACGTAGAAGTGCATATTGATAAAACTTTACAGCTTTGAATATAGTTATTATAACACACATTAAAGGGAAAGTTCGGTGTCTAATTTGAGTTATTATTGCAGCATTTAGGGCTCTTTCACACTGGTTGCCGAGGGGGGGAGGAAAAACTAGTAGCTGGTAGCTGAGCCGTAGTTTTACCAGCCACCTTGGCCTCCCATAGGAATTCTAACATTAGAATGTTAGACAGGGCTTTATGCATGCTGCAGCCACAATGCTTTTCTTCATGGCTGCAGCCATTTTAACTCAGGCTTACATAGTTTGACAGACGGCGCTGCATGTCAAACCTGCCCATTGATATCAATAGGGCTGCATCGCAACCCAAACGCTTGCCAACCAGTTGCAGCACAGTCCTGCAATGTAAAGTTGCCATTCATCAATTAAAAAAAAAGTAAAAAAACAGGTGGTGGAAGTAGCACCGCATAAGTGGCTGCTGGCCACTGCTATACCATTGTTTCCAAAACTCAATTTCATTGGAGCACTGACTGATAAGCTTTCAAAGGGCCGAGTACTACGTTTTGTTGAGACACTCTGAGCTGCAAAGCAAGCTCTTGGGTAACAGTAGTGATGAAGGGTCAGCAGGAGGAACCAAGGAATCCAGTTGGGGGACTCAGGAGGTTGATAGGTTTCCTCACTAGCACTTTCTCTTGATCATAGTGGTGTTTGGTGGCATTAGAGGTAAGTATTTACATTTCTCTTTATTGCTACACCTATAATCAGTATAGGGTCACTAATATCAAATTACATACCTACTAAAAGAAGAGACTTTATACACACCTTTCTTGTGTCCCATTTGTTGAAATGTTGTCTTTTTCGTGGCTGCCAGGCCACTGTGTGTATTCCACACTTCCGGGTAAGTGGAATACCTGCTTCTCCTGCCGCATGATGTGGTTTCTTCCTCTGGTTCATTCACTACAGGACATACAAGCCGGTGGGAGGAACCACAGTGTGAAGAGGGAGAAACAGCGGCCAGGGAAGATCGAAGGGGCAGCTTCTCAACAAACAGGCTGCTGGAAAGGTAAGTATAGTGCCTCTTCTTTTAGCAGGTGTAACTGTACAAATGTGTTGACAGGGTGACTTTATTTCAAACATACAATTAAAGCAGTATTAAAACCAAAAGAAAACTTTTATTATATTGCAGCTTACAATTTCTTAGACGTGAGGGCTGCATTTGTTTTCTTTTTTAGGCCTTTTTTCATCTGGAGATCCAGCCAGTAAGTGGGGATGCATTTTTTTACCCCTTAACGGAGCTTGATTTGACTGCTCAACATGTCCTTGTACTGAGCACCTGAGTGCTTCCATGTGCGAGGGTAACCTGAAGGAATAAAGTTTTTTTTGTTTTTTTTCTCTGGGGCCAACACCTCATTTACTCGCTCAGCAGATGAGCTTCTGCTGAGCGTTAAGAGAGCCCGACACTCCCCGTTCCACCCAGTCGGTGCTTGTCACACTGCAAGGTCTCTCCCCTCCCTGCTGCTCCCCGGGTGCGGTGCTGGAGACAAGCAGCGAGGTGAGTAGGAGATAAACAGCGCAACATTAAAAACATTAAGGCTGGGGGTTCACATACTGTATATGCAGCTGCGGTTTGCAGTCCAGACTCCAGTGCGTTTCTGTTCATTGGTTCAGGTGCAAATTTTTTCTTGAATTTGCACCTGAACCAAACCCAAAAAAAACGCACAGGACCCTTTTCAAAACCGCGCCGCAGCCGGCCCGCACATGTGTGAACCGGCTCTATTGAAATCCGTTAACATTCACATGTTATGCGAACTGGATGAGGTTAAAAATGCATCTAATTCACATATATGTGAACCCAGCCTAAAGGTTGAAGTTGCCATAGAGCCCCTTTCGTTTTTAAAAACCCCAGACATTCCTAAAAGCACCTCTGACTAATAAAAACATCAACCCTTCACAATACGGTTTTGGTTAAAAAAAAAAAAAGAAATTTTATCAAGACAAGTAGATTGTCATGAGGGACAAGTAGAATGAGATCCTGACTTAGTCCCTTGGACTGTACCTGCTTTTAAAATGTGAACTTGAGTTTGTGCATTAAAAATTGCTAGTAAATGTAACACTCCCCTCCTCCCAGACTGACAACGCTGCTGTCCAAAGGTGACCCCCTGTGAGTATTTATCCAGAGTGGGGGCACTCTAATACAGGAGGTGTGTTACTGGCCAGATCACCAGGTGAAAACAGAGGGGAAAAAAGCCCAAAAAAGAAAACTAACACAGCCACCACATCTAATGATTGGTAAGCTGCAATATATTACATTTTTTATTTCGGGTTTGATACCTACAGATTCAATTTATGGACCCTGTTTTAGGCTAGTGCATGATGGTAATGCATGGTAAAAACTTTACTGCATGCTATCAAAATGCATGCAACAGTGCAATGAATTGCCATTTGTTGGGGTGTGCTGCTTTAAAAAATGATGCATGTCTGTTTTTTCTTTTTGTGCATTGTGGTGAGTTGGAAGCCCCTTCCAAAATTTGTATATTATGCATACCTGTACCTCACATTAAACACATGCAGATTACCACAGCACACTTGTAAATGAAATGATATTGAGGTATGCCAGGACTAGTTTGATTGTAAATAGCTTATATAGAGCATGTTGTAAAATGCAGGTCCTTCTACAGTGGAAAAAGAGTCAACGCCACTTTAAAATAATCACATTTTGTTGCTTTGCACCCTGAAATGAAGACAGACACAGTTTTTGTTTTATCCAGCTGTATTTATTCAGTGTAACTTATAACATCCTAGTGAAAGCTATACCACCAACATGTCAGAAAAAAAAATCAAAAACAGAATCACTGAGTTGGAAAAAGGATTAGCCCCTTATGTCAGTATTTTTTGTTGAACCACCTTTTGCTTTAATTCCCGCCTAAGTTCAGTTAAATTTGATGGTGACCGTTTGTGGATTGAAGTCTTCAAGTCATTCCACAGATTTTCAATGGGGTTTAAGTCTGGTCTCTGACTAGGCCATGCAAGGACATCCACCTCTTTCTCCTTCAACCACTGTGTGGTCATTTTTGCTGTGTGCTTTGGGTCATTGTCATGTTGAAAGGTAAACTGTCTTCCCATTGACAACTTTCTGGCAGAGGGCAGCAGATTTTCCTCAAGAACAAGTCCATTGAACTAGATGGACTTGTGTCGTTTTTCAACCAGACTAACTATGTAACCATGTAATTTGACGGTATTTTGCCCCATCCAGTTTTCCTTCTATCCTGACAAGTACTGAAGCTGAGAAACATCCCCATAACAGGATATTACCAAATCCATACTTTACTCTTGGGATTGTGTTATTTGGATTGTGAGCAGTATTGGATTTTTTGCAAGACATATCGTTTGGCGTTGAGGCCAAATAATTCAAATTTAGTCTCATCTGACCTTTTTCCATGTGGTCTCAAAATCTTCAAAGTGCATTTTGACAAAGCTCAGTCGTGACTGCATGTGGCCTTTCTTAAGGAGTGGCATTTTTCTTGTAACCCTCCCATACAAGCCACATTTGTTGAGAATTTGTGATATTGTTATTCCTGCAACTGCCTCAGGCCTCTTGGTAGCCTCCCTGACCAGTTTCCTCCTGGCTCTTTCATCCAGTTTGGAGCGATGTCCTGATCCAGGGACTGTCTGTGTTGTATGAAATACTTGCCACTTCTTAATAATAGAAGTAGGGGAGACCCTCACCATGCCAACATCCAAAATATATATTCAAGGAATCACCAAGTCAAAAAATTAACAGACTTTTTGGGCACATAATGAGAGAGAGAATCAGTAAAAAAGTATAAATTTTATTACAACATAGTAAAAAACATATAAACAACATACAAACAACACCCTGTATGGACACGGTTACCAGTTACCCAATAATACAGTTATAGAGGACTGGACCTATGGTACAAAGATTAATTTAATACTGTATCAAGGTAAAAGAAAAATTTCTGATCCAGTAATGCCCACAAAAACTTGCTCGTCGACAGGTTTCACTAAAATATTAGCCTCCTGAGAACGTTTGTGTCAAGTTACCGTTTTGATCCAGGACCAGCTGTACCTGTCGAGCCTGTTGTATCCATCGAGCTAGCTGACCAATAAGCCTTTGTGACTTGGGTGGTATAAGCCTCTCTAAGACATTGACATCTGGTAAGCCTCCCCTTTGTTCATCGGTGGTGGCACCTTTAAATATTTCTGCTCTTTTGGAGTGTTACCCTTTGGCTGAATTTTTTGTTCAAGTTTCTTTGGATCACACTTTCAATCCTTGGACTTTGGTTCTTGGCACTTTAAGCACTCTTATTAACCAAATCATTTTCTTTGGTGAATTTTTTTTTTTGATTATTTTTTTGATTATCCAATTTTGGACTTTGTGTTTTTTCACTATAAGCACTTTATTGATCTAGTATCAGTTATGTCATTATAAGCACATTTTATTCACCCAGTACTAGTTATGGTATCTTTATATTAGGACAGATATTTATGTACCCATTTGTATATTGTGTTGTTCTCATAGCACTTTCCATTATAACACCATAATAATGTTACTAATTTTATTGATTGCATTACCGTGTCTTTAGCTTGATTACCTTCAATGGTTACACATTTTTCCTAGGTGGTTTAATAGCGCTACACATTTTACACTTACACATATTGCTTTTAGCCTACAGCTGTGTTGGCAGCTATTTCTCCATTTCCATTTTACACAGCGCGGTATTTTCCCTCTTTTTTTTTATTAAGTATTTAGCATATGAGAAAAAAAACAAACAAACAAAAAAACGCACAGACCCACCTGAATGTGTAAAAGCTGCGCTTATCACATAGGGGGGAGACCTTTTGTTGGGGCTCAAGTTGGTATTGCCGCATACATAGGGGAAACGTGTGCTCCTGTAATAGAAGCAATTGAATGCAATGAATATCCACTTTAGGACATAAAGTCGCATAGTGATTGCTGGAATGGTTGAACAAAGATACAGCTTACCTTTTGGTGCTAAACCCCTGTGGACTGTATTATTGGGTAACTGTGTCCATACAGGGTGTTGTTTGTATGTTGTTTATATGTTTTTTAACTATGTTGTAATAAAATGTATACTTTTTTACTGATTCTCTCTCTCTCTCATTATGTGCCCACAAATCCGTTAATTTTTTGACTTGGTCAATCCTTGAATATTCTTAATAATAGACTTCACTGTGCTTCTAATTGTAGCACACTCTAGTAGTGTGCTAGAGCGGAAAGGTAAATTTAAGTAGGCCAGGCTGGTTGCTGGGCCTGTTTGTTTTCATTCTGGGCTGGGAGTGGCTCAGGGTAGTGCTCAGTGACTCACAGGTGGCATCACTAGGACCTCCTACTTCTTTGTAGAAGCTGGTAGTGCTTTCGGAAAGAGAGGCTGGAGGGGAGGGGAGGCCACCTGGGGTGTTCCTGAGGACCTCTGAGGCCTCCTCAAATACCCAGGGTCAGCCCGGCTGGGGAGGAGTTGGCGGGCGGAAGAGCTGGAGTGAGAGCGTGCTGAGACTGTCGGGGCCCTTGAGGGAGCTCCCGAGTCTGGGGGGGTGACCTTGGGCCTGGGCTAGGGTGCAGTCGGGACCACATTCAGGAACACATGAGGAGGTCCTGGACCGGAGGCACAAAAGAGAGCAAGGATAGAACAGCAAGAGAAAGCACTGCTAAGAGGTTCCAGGGAGGACAACTGGTCGCAGCCAGGGGGGCTGGTGAGTGAGACACAGTCAGGACTGGGGAGGCACGCCTGAGAGGACTGGGCGTTTGCAGTCTGAGATGGGTGCAGAACCAGAAGAGTGGACTGTGGTGGAAGGGGCAGTGGAAAGAGGCAACTGAAGCCAGGAGGGATAGTAGGGCCTGAAGAGGGCGAATTGGGATCAGTAGCCAAAGTTAGGGCAGCTAGCGCAAGGACTTTTTTTGCTACACCTTTGGGGCCCGTAGTCCCAGCCTGCAAAGGGCATTTGCTGAGGCCTGGCTGAGTCAGTGTCAGACCTAACCAACAAATAGTGCTAGCTGTTCTTGGGGAACCAAGTGATGTTCTGGAGGTGACTAGCCATAATAGTCTGGAGTGAGGAGTGATGAGCTTAAAGCAAGTGATGTGCAGGAGGAAGCTGAAGGAGTATGTACAGGGAGTGTACATAGTTGTCCCCAAACCGAGTGCTGTTTTCATTGATCTATGCTGGGCATAGAGTTGCCACCTCATCCCTTTAAACCCGAACACATATTAATTACACAGGTTCTGTGGCTAATTGAACGCAGGTAAGGCACTAAGTGAGTTTAATTACCACCTTAATCAGCCACAGAACCTGTGTAAATAATATGTGTTCGGGTTTAAAGGGATGAGGTGGCAACCTTAGCTGGGCATCCCATATCTTCCATCCCCATTCAAGTTATACCCCTCAATAAAACAAAAAAAGTTCACTGACTGCTTTATGTCTCAGAGTGCCTGAGAGCGAATGCAGGGCTGGGCAGGGTGACAGGCAAACCACAATTCTTAGCAGCCCCTACGGGGGTACCGCTACATAAGCATTGATAAAGCCCTTCAAATTTTTTTCGTATCCATCTTCTGACTTGTGCCTGTCCACAATTTTATCCCGGAGATTTTTTGACAGTGCCTTGCCACCTATAGTTGATTGTTTGCATCAGTTGCACTGTTAGGGACTGAAATGCTCCCGGAAAGCTCTTTTCATACAACAGACAAAATGGTGTTGAAGGGGCACAACATAAAGTTGATTATGGCTAATCCAGCTAAATACTTAGGGCCATCAACCCAGTCCTTTCATCACCATATGCGTTACAGGGCATTTCGTTTGAAGTAGCTCATGTTAACCCGTCCCTTTCTCTATCAACTTAATTAGGATGATGGTACCCACCCCTACTCTATTTAAATATTAAGTGAGGCATTACTTATGTAACCCAGTAAGATGTAATCAAAAGTAGGGAAGTAGAAAATGATGAGTGTTTAAAGACGGCCTCTTAGTATACATTATTTCACCAAATATAAAGCTCTTGTTAATGCTCTTTTCATGCCGAGCTAATCAAAATGACCACAGCTGATCACAGTTGAAAGTCAAATGGCATTGATAAGGTTATTAGCTACACCTGATTGAGTTTACATTTAAGTCAATTTTAGGAGAAGGGTGATCCTTTTTTTGATTATTATTTTTTTTTCTGACATGTTGGTGTTATATCTTTCACTTTGATGTTATGTTGTTAAGTTGCACTGAGTAAATACAGCTGGATAAAACAAAAACTGTGTCCATCTTCATTTCAGGCTGCAAAGCAACAAAATGTGATTCATTTAATTTAAAAAGGAGGGGGGGGGGTGATTATTTTCTATACCCACTGTATATGTGCTGTATGAAAAGTACTGTTATGTCCCTTGTTTATATCTCCTGATAGCTAGTGACTAAATTTAGACCTCAGGGAATAGCACAGGAAAACTGCTGAGGGTTACAAGAGGTACAGTTACCTCCCATCCTAAACATAGCAAACTGACAGCAGAAAAGAACCTAGAGACTCCACGTATTTCCAGGCTCACAAACTGTAAACTTTCATTCACACTACATCTTGACTAGGGGAGGTGTTGACTAGGGGGGTATTTATATAGCTCTGGTTCTCTTTGTAGGGTTATCAATGACATTATCCAGTCAATAGAGAGAGTCTGTTTCATTCCATTTCAGAACAGCTGTGTGTAGATACTGTCAGATTTCTTGGCACAGATGACTTCAATCATTGTGAAGTCTCTGATTCACTGCTTTAAGCGTGATGTGTCCTAATTAATCACTGCAGAGCAATTCCTTAGGCACTTAAAGCTTTCTGAAGCCTCATGTGCATTGTGATGTAGCTCAAAAGCTCTCTTAATGCACATTTTCTTCAGGAGATTTTCTTTTTGTTGCCACAAATGTATCTTATATGTGTTTTGGCTCTGAACCCATAGTATGTGTTTCTGCATCTCTTTACAGCCATTTGGTAAATGGTGCCGATTGCGGCCAAAAGAAGCAGAGAAAGTTCCTGAGAGTGCCTGGAAATTCCTTTTCTACTGTGCATCATGGTCCTATTGCTCGTACCTTCTCTTCTTCACCAAGCACAACTTCTTTCGCAATCCAATCCCTGCCTTCCGCGGTATGTGTAAAGATGTACATATGGAAGATTTTCATGGAATTTTCAGGGAACTCTAGGATTCCTTCAGAGGTTTCTAGGGGTTCCTTGACTAAACTCTATTGAAACCACTAATGTAAAGGACGTTTTTCCTATAGCTGTCCACCAGTGTGAGGACCCTTGTCCTTCTAACATCAATGTATGGGGCTCTATTCTGCTGACCGCCATTGTAAGGGAGGTCATAGATGATGCGATTTTCTTTTCTGCAACCACAGAAATCGCTTGATTCCACTATCATCACAGCCAGTGATGATGAAGGAATCGCTCCCGCCAAGCTATTGTGTTCTCCCAGAGGGGTAGGCACGCGAACAATCCCTGCCGAGAGAACACAGTGATTATAGCCACTGGCAATAAACTTGGGTACAATCAGCCTGCCCATAAATGGTTTGAATCTTGGCCACTCCCTGCTAAACCAGCTGAGATTTGAACCATCTATGGCGGGCTTAATTGGACCCTTCTCCCCTGATCTTCAATATAGATGGCACTTTCTACTGACCACAAGTGTAAAGGAGCGTGTGACCATTTACATTAGGCTACTTCCAATCAATCACACTTAGGTCAAGAACTGAAATCCTTTTCCATTTTTTTCCAGACCTGGACAGACTCCAAGGAAGGTAGATATAAATAGACACAAGTCTATTTACATCCGCCAGCCCATAGACCTACATGGAGCTTCCGATCAGGTCCACCTGAAAAATCGACAGGTGGACCTGATTGGAAAGCCTGTTTGAAAAGGGCCTTAGAGCTTGCATTGAGCAGTCTGATCTCTTAGATATTGACTCATGTCCACACCTCATTTCTGTTTGCTTTATTTTAGGAACATACAGTATCTCACAAAAGTGAGTACACCCCTCACATTTTTGTAAATATTTTATTATATCTTTTCCCGTGACAACGTTGAAGAAATTACACTTTGATACAATGTAAAGTAGTGAGTGTACAGCTTGTATAACAGTGTAAATTTTCCGTCCCCTGAAAATATCTCAACACACAGCCATTAATGTCTGAACTGCTGGCAACAAAAGTGAATATACTCTAAGTGAAAATGTCCAAAATGGGCCCAATTAGGCATTTGCCTCCCTGGTGTCATGTGACTCGTTAGTGTTACAAGGTCTCAGGTGTGAATGGGGAGTAGGTGCGTTCAATTTGGTGTTATCGCTCTCACTCTCTCATACTGGTCACTGGAAGTTCAACATGGCACCATATGGCAAAGAACTCTCTGAGTATCTGAAAAAAAAGAATTGTTGCTCTACATAAAGATGGCCTAGGCTATGAGAAGATTGCCAAGCCCCTGAAACTGAGATGCAGCATGGTGGCCAAGACCATACAGCGGTTTGACAGGACAGGTCCCACTCAGAACAGGCCTCGCCATGGTCGACCAAAGAAGTTGAGTGCACATGCTCAGCATCATATCCAGAGGTTGCCTTTGGGAAATAGACGTATGAGTGCTGCCAGCATTGCTGCAGAGGTTGAAGGGGTACGGGGTCAGCCTGTCAGTGCTCAGACCATATGCCGCACACTGCATCAAATTGGTCTGCATGGCTGTCGTCCCAGAAGGAAGCCTCTTCCAAAGATGATGCACAAGAAAACCTGCAAACAGTTTGCTGAAGACAAGCAGACTAAGGACATGGATTACTTGAACCATGTCCTGTGATCTGATGAGACCAAGATAAACTTATTTGGTGCAGATGATGTCCAGCGTGTGTGGCAGCAACCAGGTGAGGAGTACAAAGAAGTTTGTCTTGCCTTGCCTACAGTCAAGCATGGTGGTGGGAGTGTCATGGTCTGGGGCTGCATGAGTGCTGCTGGCACTGGGGAGCTACAGTTCATTGAGGGAACCATGAATGCCAATATGTACTGTGACATTCTGAAGCAGAGCATGATCCCCTCCCTTCAGAGACTGGGTCACAGGGCAGTAGTCTAACATAATAGGAACCCCAAACACACCTCCAAGATGACCGCTGGCTTGCTAAATAAGCTGGGGGTAAAGGTGATGAACTGGCCAAGCATGTTCCCAGACCAAATCCCTACTAAGCATCTGTGGGGCATCCTCAAAATGAAAGGTGGAGGAGCACAAGGTCTCTAACATCCACCAGCTCTGTGATGTCATCATGGAGGAGTGGAAGAGGACTCCAGTGGCAACCTGTGAAGCTCTGGTGAACTCCATGCTCAAGAGGGTTAAGGCAGTGCTAGAAAATAATGGAAAAATTATTGACACTTTGGGCCCAAGGTAAACATTTTCACTTAGGGGTGTACTCACTTTTGTTGCCAGTGGTTTAGACAATAATGGCTGTGTATTGAGTTTTTTTAAAAGGAAACCACATTTACACTGTTATACAAGCTGTGCACTCACTAATTTACATTGTAGCAAAGTGTCATTTCTTCAGTATTGTCACATAAAAAGATATAATAAAATATTTACAAAAATGTGAGTAGTGTACTCACTTTTGTGAGATTCTGTATGTGTACTGACTAATACCAGACATGGAGCAGCCTGTGCTAGTTTAAAGTGTATTTCTACTCTAAGTCAAATTTGAGAAAGCCCCATTATATATTTGGTATGTGTTCCCATTCACACAGCATACCTAAAATTTTTTTTTTTTAGATTTCTTACCTTTTAGATGTTTCTTTGGAGAAGGTGTCATGGCTGTAAATGGGAGCACAAATATAAAGTAGGTCAGGGGTAAGCAACCTGAACAACATGAAAGAGTTCAAAGATCACTGGGGTTTGGTGCCCCCCATTTTAAAGAAATTACCTAGCAACGCCTAACTAAATAGTAAAAAAAAATGAAAAATATAATAAAACAAATGTCACTGTAAACATATAAAAGTAGCCTACCTTAAAAATGGACAATGTCAGTCAGTACAGTCCAGGCAGTGGACCATGTCAGTAAAGCAGTGGATGTGTCAGTAGGGCAGAGGTTGGTGTTTGTAGGGCAGTGGATGGTGTCAGCCAGTGGACTTTGTCAGTAGGGCAGAGGAGGATGTCAGTAGAGAAGTGGTTTGTGTCCGTAGTTTTTCATGTTTTCATTTTTAAATTTTTTTTATTATTAATACAATTTCTTTCATTTTTGTTTTTTATTTTATTTTTATTTTTTACTATTTTTTTAGCAGCCTTGTTGGGAGGCTTTGGCAAAATATCAGGAGTCTAAACAGACCCCTGATGTCTCACTTCTGAGACAGAGAAAGTAGATTGAGGACACACTCCTCATTCTCTATCTTTGCAGCCTCAACTGCACAGAATGAATGAACAGGAATAGCTCCTGGAGAGCTTCCTGTCCATTCTCAAACTGAAGTAAATTATGAATGAACACAATGAGTGATCAACACCAATTGCTCGCAGTGTTCATTCAGAAAAGGAAGGGGTCGGTAAATTACATATTTACTGGCCCCTTCCCCCACTCTCTATTCTGAAACGATCCCCTGCAGCAACTAATGGGAGAGGAGGGAAGCCGGCAGCACTGCGGGGGGCACAAGGGAGCACACAGTGGGGCTTGGTTGCAGAAAGAGTGGGAATCTGGACAGGAGGAGCGGTGGGCGTGACATTTACTGGAACCTATCCCTGTCAGGTCACCTTGAGGCTAGGTGACAGATGCACACCGTTGGGATCAGGAGTGCACTGCAAGGTAGTGGACCCTACGGCTGACTGCTGCGGATGGAAGTCAGGGTGGTAAGGAAGGCAGGGCCGCTGGAACACCAACACGGATCGCACCGGGGTTAGAGCATAAGATTCCCTGGGGCGCGGAGTCTAAGAGCCAGCAGGTGTTCACCAGAGCCTCTAGTGGTGAGGATGGACTGGGCTGCAACTGGCTCCAGGTCGCGACCCCCAGGGTCCCCCAGTTCACACCCACAGTAGGCAACAGGAGGATAGGGATAGTAAGGGAATAAGCCAAGGTTGGGGCCACAAGCAGACAAGGACAACAAAGTTCACGCCAAGGTTCAGGGTCACAGGCATACAGGGATAGTCGGGGACATGTCAAAGGTCAGGGTCACGAGCAGACAGGAATAGTTGAGAACACGCCAAGGTCGGTAACAGAAACAAATGTAGAGCACATGGCAGGCAGGAAACCGGAAGCCAGAACATACAAAGGTTGATCAGCAGGGCTGGCCTGCAGTGCAGAGGTTAATATAGAGTTCTCTGATAGGAGCTGGGGTGGCGCCATGCCAGAGGAGAGATTATAAAAGCAGTCAGGTGAGAGTCAGCAGGTTTCTAGAGATGAACACATGGAGACAGTTAAGCTGACAGACAAAACTCTATTGCATAACCATGACAGTACCCCCCCCCCCCTCTTACGAGGCCTCCCCCTTCCCCGCCTGGGACCAGGTTTAGAGGGGAACTTCAAATGAAACTTCCTCAACAGACGAGGTGCAAAGACCTCAGAAGCCTTGATCCACGACCTCTCATCAGGGCCAAACCCCTTCCAATGCACGAGGTACTGGAGAATGCCTCTACAGAGTCGGGAATCCAAAATTTGGTTAACTTCATACTCCTGATTATCCTCAGAGACCGGCGCTGCGGTAGAGAGAGGACGAGATAACTTATTGAGGACTAAAGGCTTCAGAAGGGCAACATGGAAGGAGTTAGAGATTTTGAGTCTTTTGGGAATCTGGAGCTTGAAACAAACCGGATTCAGTTTAGAAGTTATGGTGTACGGACCAATGAATCTTGGGGCAAATTTGAGAGAAGGAACACGGAGTCTGATGTTCCTGGTGGAGAGACAGATTTTGTCTCCTCGCTGAAGAGAAGGCGGCTTACGCCTGCGACGGTCAGCAAAACTCTTGAATTTGTTGGCAGCTTTCTGGAGGGAATAATGAACGTCAGCCCACATGGAATGGAATGATTCCTGAACAGTAGCCAAGGCTGGAATGTCAGAAGAACAGGTCATAGGAAGAGGGAGTTGAAGATGTCTTTCATAAACAGTGACAAAGGGTGTTTTCTGAGAACTGACGTTGACATGATTATTGTGGGAGAACTTTGCCCACAAGAGTAGTGATGCCCAATCATTGTGATGAGCCGAGACCAAGGTACGGAGAAAGACCTCCAACTCCTGATTAACCCTCTCAGTCTGGCCATTGGGTTGTGGATGGTAAGAAGAGGTAAAATCCAGGGAAATGTTGAGGGATTTGCAAAAGGCTCTCCAAAAACGGGATGTAAACTGAACACCCCTGTCCGAAACGACATGGGAAGGAACACCATGAAGGCGAAAAATCTCTCGTACAAAAATGGGAACCAAGGCAGGGGCAGAAGGGAGGCCAGGAAGAGGAACAAAATGAGCCATCTTCGAGAACCGGTCGATTACCACCCAAATAGCCGTATTATTCTCCGACAGTGGAAGATCGGTGATAAAATCCATGACGATGTGAGACCAGGGCTCCTTAGGAATGGGCAAGGGCATGAGAAGACCAGCAGGGGCTTGTGTGGAAGATTTAGACTAAGCACAGACATGACAAGCCTTAACGCAATCTTTAACATCCGAGCGGAGATTAGGCCACCAGTGGAGACGACTGATGAGCAGGAAGGATCGGAGGAACCCAACATGACCTGCCACTTTGGAATCATGTCTCCAATGAAGGATCTTAGCTCTTAGCTCCGTGGGAACAAAGGCCTTGCCAGGAGGAATTTTTGATTCCAGGGGGGTAGAATGGGCAACAATGCATGAGGTTGGAACGATCGGCTCAGGATCAGGGGTGGACTCCTTGTCCAAAGCGTCAAATGACCTAGAGAGCGCATCAGCCAGACCGTTGCAGGAACCAGGTTTGTACGTAATCTTGAATTTAAAACGAGAAAAGAAGAGACTCCACCTGCCCTGTTTGGGGTTCAGACGTTTAGCATTCTGTAGGTATTGTAGATTCTTGTGATCAGTAAAGATCGTAATGGAGTGAGGGGAACCCTCCAAGAGATGACGCCACTCTTCCAACGCCAATTTAATTGCGAGAAGTTCCAGATCACCAATGGCATAATTTCTCTCTGCCTGAGAAAATTTTTTGGAGAAGAACATACATGGTTGACATCTCTTCTCAAAGAACTGAAGAATCACAGCTCCCACCCCCACCGAAGAAGCGTCTACTTCGATAAAAAATGGGTCCCCATGATTTGGTCTCCTCAAAAGAGGTCCAGAAACAAAGGCTTGTTTCAGATCGTGAAACGCAGAGAGAGCCTCAGGAGGCCAGTCTTTGGCATTCGCACCCTTCTTGGTCAAAGCGATAATAGGCGCGGCAATGGAATAATTCCTTTATGAACTGCCTATAATAATTTGTGAAGCCAAGAAAGCGCTGTGTGGCCTTGAGGCTAGCAGGAAGGGGCAAGTTGGTAATGACCGAGACCTTTCCGGGATCCATGCGAAGACCCAAACTAGAAACAAAACATCCCAGAAACAGCACCTCAGGACATTCAAAGGAACATTTCTCCAGCTTGGCATCTCTCTAAGGCGCTGAAGTACGGTGTGGACATGGTTTCTGTGAGCAAGCAGATTTTCAGAAAAGATGAGAATGTCATCCAGATAGATGGAAACAAATTGGTACAGTAGATCCCTGAAAATTTTATTGACAAAGTTCTGGAACACAGCTGGAGCATTACACAAACCAAAAGGGATAACCAGGTATTCGTAATGCCCGTCCCTAGTGTTAAACGCAGTCTTCTATTCATCACCTTCCCGTATTCTAATGAGATTGTATGCACCTCTGAGATCCAACTTGGTGAAAATGGAAGCCCCCTTCAACCTGTCGAATAGCTCAGATATTAGAGGTAAGGGGTATCGTTATTTGATAGTCACTGCGTTTAACTCTCTATAGTTGTTGCAGGGTCTGAGGGTACCATCCTTTTTAGCAACGAAAAAGAACCCTGCTCCTGCAGGAGACGAGGATTTCCAGATGAAACCTCTCTCCAGATTCTCGGCGACATACTCAGACATGGCCTGGGTCTCTGGAATGGACAGAGGGTAGGTATGACCCCTGGGGAGAGTTGCTCCAGGGAAAAGGTCAGTGGCACAGTCAAAAGATCTGTGGGGAGGAAGCACCTCCCGGTAATCGCTGTATGCCGCGGGAAGATCAGCAGATATGGATGTGGTAGCAATGGGAAGTCTCTCCTTGGGGGCCACCTTGAAAAGACAGGAGGAGAAACACGAAGGACCCCAAGCCAGGATCTGCCCAGAGACCCAGTCCACATGTGCAGAGTGGAGCTGTAGCCAAGGAAGGCCCAATACAATGGGGGTAGAGGCCTTGGGTAGAATGAGGAAGGAAATCCACTCCTGGTGGAGTATCCCTACCGACATCCTAATAGGTAGCGTCTGGAAACGGATAGGGTCCCCTGGGAGCACAGTGCCATCAATTGCCGAGACTACCAGTGGTGTAGCGAGGGGAGAAAGGGTAAGCTTCATAGAAGAAGCAATTCTCCAGTCCATAAAATTGCCGGCAGCCCCGGAGTCCAGATATGCTAGGACCGTTTGGGGAGAAGGGCCTACATGAAGGAACACCGGAAGAAGAAGACGAGAAGGTGATGTTTCTGGGTCCAATACTCCACCTTCTAAATGTATTAGACCCGAGCGTTTCCTGGATGAAGCGAGCAGGAGTCACGAAAATGACCCTTGCCCCCACAATAAAGACACAAGCCCAGAGTTCTGTGTCTAGCACGTTCTTCGGGGGTTAGTCTGGTCCGGCCCAGCTGCAGAGGATGCTCCACAGGGCGACAGGGGAAGAGTTCTGGCTGACTAGGACCTAGGGGGTGCTGGCGTCTTTTTTCTAGGAACCTCTCCTGGAAACGAATGTCAATCTGATTGCGCAAAGAAATTACATTGTCCAGACCGGCGGGGATGGCTCTTCCTGCTAATTCGTCCTTCGCTCGGTCTGAGAGGCCATGTAAAAAGGTTGCGACCAGGGCTTCATTGTTCCAGCTCAATTCAGCTGTGAGGATACGGAACTGAAGCGCATATTGTCCCACTGAACAAGATTCTTGGCGAAGGCGTAAAAGGGCACTAGCCGCTGAAGAAACCCAAGCTGGCTCCTCGAAGATATTATGAAAGAGCTTCAAGAAGTCGGACAGGCTGGAAACCACCGGGTCATTCTTCTCCCACAGGGGGGCAGCCCAGGCTAAAGCTTCACCAGAGAGGAGGGAAATGATATAGGCTACCTTAGCCTGATCAGACAGAAAGTTTTGAGGCTGGAGCTCAAAATGAATGGCTGAGGAAGCCCCTGTAGGCCTTGGAGTCCCCAGAGAAACGGAAAGGAGCTGGCAGTAAATATGAATGTGTGGCTGCGACTGGTGGGATAGGTGCAGTTGCTGATTGTACTTGAGGCTGCAGGTTCGGGTTTCCCAAGGAGGCCTGAAGCTGCTCGAATCGGGAAGCCAAATCTTGAAGGAGTCTGAGTCTGATTCGATTCCTGGGTCTCCAGTCTGCGAACTATTATGCCCTGCAATGGATCGGCTGCAGGAAGCGGCACGTCAGCCGGGTCCATGGATGATCAAACTGTCAGGTCACCTTGAGGCTAGGTGACAGATGCACACCGTTGGGATCAGGAGTAGGTAGTCAAGGTAGTCGACCCTACGGCTGACTGCTGCGGATGGGAGTCAGGGTGGTAAGGAAGGCAGGACTGCTGGAACACCAACACGGATCCCACCGGGGTTAGAGCGTAAGATTCCCGCGGAGTCTAATGCCGCGTACACACGGTTGGACTTTTCGGCTACAAAAGGCCGACGGACCTAATCCGGCGGACAATCCGATCGTGTGTGGGCTTCCCCGGACTTTCAGCTGACTTTTCCAGTCGCAAATCTGACGGACTTTAGATTTGGAACATGCTTCAAATCTTTACGTCGTAACTCCGCCGGATCCAGAAATCCACTCGTCTGTATGCTAGTCCGATGGACAAAAACCCACGCTAGGGCAGCTATTGGCTACTGGCTATCAACTTCCTTATTTTAGTCCGGTGTACGTCATCACGTACGAATTCGTCTGACTTTTGTGTGATCGTATGTAGGCAAGTCAGCTCGTTAGAAAGTCCGTCGAGGGTCTGTCGAAAGTCTGTGGGACGGGCTGTCGGACTTTTGTAGCCGAAAAGTCCGACCGTGTGTACGCGGCATAAGAGCCAGCAGGTGTTCACCAGAGCCTCTAGTGGTGAGGATGGACTGGGCTGCAACTGTCTCCAGGTCGCGACCCCCAAGGATCCCCCAGCTCACACCCACAGTAGTCAAAAGGAGGATAGGGATAGTAAGGGAATAAGCCAAGGTCGGGGCCACAAGCAGACAAGGACAACAGAGTTCACGCCAAGGTTCAGGGTCACAGGTAAACAGGGATAGTCTGGGACACGCCAAAAGTCAGGGTCACGAGCAGACAGGAATAGTTGAGGACACGCCAAGGTCGGTAACAGAAACGAACGCCGAGCACACGGCAGGCAGGAAACAGGAAGCCAGAACACACAAAGGTTGATCAGCAGGGCTGGCCTGCAGTGCACAGGTTAATATAGAGTTCTCTGATAGGAGCTGGGGTGGAGCCATGCTAGAGGAGTGATTATAAAATCAGTCAGGCTGACAGACAAAACTCTATTGCATAACCATGATAATCCCCTTTCCTCCTGCAGCAGCTGAAAGTTGCATGAGGGAGAGAAGGAGAGACGGCTTTCAGTGGCTGCAGGAGGAAAGGGGATCAGTTCCAGTAAATGCTACCGCTGCTCTTGTCCAGGTTCTGTGGGTCGGGAGGGAAGGGACGTGATCTAGTGTTAAGTGTCCTTCACGCTATCAGTTCCGTATAGTAAAAATAAACATGAAATAAATGCAGCAAAATCTTGAATGTGCACCGTGACACGTAAAAGTAACAAATCAAAATGTGATCTCGCGCAAAAATTTCATAACCTGGGATAAATTACCTCTAAGTAGAATGTATTAGAAATGTGCTAACACAAATCGTGTGGTAAAAATAGTGATGTAAAGTTACCATTTAACCTAGGTGCATAATTATATATACATTCTATAATAAATGTTCTGTAATAATCAGCTAATACACATGTGAATGCTATTACATAGCTAATAAGTGCTACCAAAAATGTCAGTAAATAAAGTGTAATAAATAGTGAATTGTCCAAAATAAATAATAAATGGAACGATATGGTCCTCAAAGATGGATGGACTGTTGTAGAAAGTCCTAAATAGAGATATGATATGGATCCAATAGATGGTTACAGAATCGTAAAGTATAATGCCCCGTACACACGGTCGGATTTTCCGACGGAAAATGTGTGATAGGACTTTGTTGTCGGAAATTCCGACCGTGTGTGGGCTCCATCACACATTTTCCATCGGATTTTCCGACACACAAAGTTTGAGAGCAGGCTATAAAATTTTCCGACAACAAAATCCGTTGTCGGAATTTCTGATGGTGTGTACACAAATCCGAAGCACAAAGTGCCACGCATGCTCAGAATAAATAAAGAGATGAAAGCTATTGGCTACTGCCCCGTTTATAGTCCCGACGTACGTGTTTTACGTCACCGCGTTCAGAATGATCGGATTTTCCGACAACTTTGTGTGACCGTGTGTATGCAAGACAAGTTTGAGCCAACATCTGTCTGAAAAAATCCTAGGATTTTGTTACCGGAATGTCCGATCAATGTCTGACCGTGTGTACGGGGCATTATAGTGTTGCCCTTCAAACTTCCTATAAATATGGTCTCTCAGAACTCTCACCTCAAAAATGTTGTGTCATAGTTTTAATGGGTACTGGTCCATGGATGTTGTCACTGCTAAAAGTCAGTGCTACTGATCGTGGGTCATAGTCTGTTCTCCTTCTAGACCCATAACTTTTAGAATAGATGGACCATAGATATCCACGTCAAGCAAAGCAATCTGTCCCACAGCTCGTGTGTTCCTGTGTGCAGGCAGCTTGTTTCCTCCTCCTCAGCTCAGGGACACACGAGCTGTGGGACAGATTGCTTTGCTTGACGTGGATATCCGTGGTCCATCTATTCCAAAGGTTATGGGTCTAGAAGGAGAACAGACTATGACCCACGATCAGCAGCACTGACTTATAGCAGTGACAACATCCATGGACCAGTACCCATTAAAGCTATGACACAACATTTTTGAGGTGAGAGTTCTGAGAGACCATAATTATAGGAAGTTTGAAGGGCAACTATTATACTTTACGATTAAGAAACCATCTATTGGATCCATATCATAAACCTATTTAGGACTTTCTACAACAGTCCATCCATCTTTGAGGACCATATCGTTCCATTTATTATTTATTTTGGACAATTCACTATTTATTACACTTTATTTACTGGCATTTTTGGTAGCACTTATTAGCTATGTAATAGCATTCACGTGTGTATTAGCTGATTATTACAGAACATTTATTATAGAATGTATATATAATTATGCACCTAGGCTAAATGGTAACTTTACGTCACTATTTTTACCACATGATTTGTGTTACCACATTTCTAATACATTTTACTTAAAGGGACGTGATCTACCCGTGATCGACGGGTTGCCGACCCCCGAAGTAGGTTTTCGCTCAATTTGGCTGCATAAGCAGAAATGCACTTTAAGTCCCTAAAGTCATTGATATATTCAAACACATTTTTACAGAAGTGGATAGATAGCAAGGATGAAGCCTCCCAACACATGACAGTTGCTACACACTGTAGATTTTCAAAGTTACCTGCAGCGTAAAAACAGTATATTCAGTTTTAGAAAACAATACATAAATACAGCTAAAGTACAGGTAAAATAGTTGTTTACAAATTGGTATAATCATTAAAAGCTATAAATTGGACAGGTGATCATTACCTGGACCTATAAGCTAGCCATACATATAGAGTTCAGGCTCCCTATATTTTAAACTTTATAGAAAATGTGCCAGCTGGACTAAAGTACAGGTATAACTTTTAAAAAATAAACAGTATAAGTTTTCCTACTGACCCTTAACTAGTATATCAAAAATTCGGAATGGTTACCCTTAACTCTGCCAGGTTTTCTGCTGCACTGGGCAATGTTTGCATTCACAATCACTCACAATGCCTGTGTTTCACGGTGCAGGAACAATATCCAGTTCCAACTCTTCTCTAATGCCGCGTACACACAAGCGGACTTTACGGCGGACTTTGCCCGGCGGACTTTTCGACGTACTTTCCGACGGACTTTCTGAATGAACGGACTTGCCTACACACAATCCACCAAAGTCCGTCGAATTCGTACGTGATGACGTACGACCGGACTAAAACAAGGAAGTTCATAGCCAGTAGCCAATAGCTGCCCTAGCGTGGCTTTTTTGTCCGTCGAACTAGCATACAGACGGCGGAATTTTCGACCGGACTCGATTTCAACGGATAAATTTGAAACAAGTTTCAAATCTAAGTCCGTCCAACTTTTGAGAAAACAAAGTCCGCTGGAGCCCACACACATCGAATTGTCCGACGAAATCCAGTCCGCCGGGCAAAGTCCGCCGTAAAGTCCGCTCGTGTGTACGCGGCATAATATTCATCTCTATGGAACTTGTAGTCACACCTGCATACTGCAGCACAGGCGTCTGGAGAAAAACTGATTTACCTTAATGTTTTGGGAAAGCATGAAATACAAGAAAGAAGAAGTTGCCTTTTCCTTTATCAGACTTATTTAGCATTGACATGTGCCTAGCAGAAGTGGACATGTACAGGATACGTTTTAAACCATATGGATATAATAGTTACAAGTTTTATTTTCTCCCTCGAAAGGGTTGAAGATTTTTAAACATATGTTATGTGTCCTCTTTAGTTGAAAAAAAAAGGTTTTTGGGGAGTTCTCCTTTACAGCAAACCCATATTTTTCCCATTCCGGTTTGATTTAACCCCCCCAGCATATATTTACGTTTCCTTAGTTCCCCTGCTGCTCTTTTCAGCATCGGGAGACATCCAATACTTTTGGGTATGCAGTAGCATGTGACTAACTCCATATGTCAGTACTGGGCTAGTAAGTGTTGTCAAACATGGACCCCTTAGCCCTAAATTATCTATGTTACTGGGGGCTCATAGCCTACACTTGGTTTTCCTTTTGCTCCCTACAGTTTCACGGAGAAGCAGGGGGAGAGAACGAAAGGTAAATCTGTGGTGTTCTGCATTTAAAAAAAAACTGTTACTGAATCTCTGTTTAATTGTTTCATTTTTTTTTCTTTTTTGTGGCCTTTTGCTGGATCCTAGGTTGGACATCAGGAGCAAGTGTTCCCAAGGAAATAGCTCTTCTGTATTTGGTTCAAGGCAGTTTCTACGCACATTCAACATACGCAACCCTGTACATGGATGCATGGAGAAAGGACTCTGTTGTCATGATTCTGCACCATTTAGTCACCTTTACTCTTATACTTTTCTCCTATGCTTTCCGGTAAGTTAAATATTGGATCTGTAGCAATCTGAAAATATCCTTTAGAGTACTGGCTTCAGGGCTGGATCTAGCCTGTCTGATGTGGGGGTGCAGTACAAAATGTCAAGGGGCAGAGGATGGAAGTTCAGCAGGGCAGTGTACAAGGGGCTCATTAGGGCAGAGGATAGGTTTAGCAGCTTGTAGGGCATAGTACAGAGGCCATTATTTTGTAGTGCAATGTAAAAGGGTCAGCAAGGCAGTGTACAGGGTGTCAACAGGGTAGAGGATGGGAGGTCAGCAGGGGAGTGTACAGGAGTTTACAGGAGGTCAGTAGGGCAGATGACAAGGGGTCAATAGGGAGGAGGACAGGGGTCACTGCTGGCAAGGCAGAAGACAGGGATCACTGCTGGCAGGGCAGAGGACAGGAGTCACTGTTGGCAGGGCTGGTGCAAGGATTTTTGACACCCTAGGTGAAACCTCACATGCCCACCCCCCTCCGCCTCCACCCCTGACTCCATCCCCTTTGCCCTGCCCATGTGTACCCAACCTTTTAATGGAGCGCCCATCAAATGCAGCCCACCAGCGCCCATCAAATGCAGCCTACCAGTGCCCATCAAATGCAGCCTCACCAACACCCATCAATGTAGCCTCACCAGCGCCCATCAATGTAGCCTCATCAGCGCCCATCAATGCAGCCTCACCAGCGCCCATAAAAAGCAGCCTACCAGCGGCCATCAATGAATATTTGCTTGCTTCCATTCATTCAGGAGTCGGGACACAGACACAGTCCTCCGTCGTTGCTGCGCCTCTGACACAATGTGCGAATTTAGTCGCGGCTGCCTGCTGATGCTGAGACTTAGTTGCTTGCTGCAGAGAGAAGAGAGTAGGAACACCAGGGGCTGGGCGCCCTAGGCAGCAGTGCACCCTAGGCAGCTCCCTAGTTTGCCTAGTGGTAGCACTGGCCCTGACTGATGGCAGGGTAAAAGATAGGGATCAATGCTGGCAGGGCAGAGGATGGGTTCATTGCTGGCTGGACAGAGGACAGGGGTCACTGCTGGCAGTGCACTTAGCAGAGCTCCTCCTTCCCATACAGCACATAGCTGAGATCAGATTCTCTTTCACACTGTCATGATCTGCACAGTGTATAGATGGCTGTTATGTTGCAGTTTTGACCTGTGAAATTCCTTGGTCAGAATGGCAGCGCAACTACAGTAGCCAGCTACACATTGTGCAGACTGTGGCTTTGTGTAAAGGAATCTGATCTCAGCTGTGTGCTGTGTGGGGAGCAGGAGTTCTGCTGCCTGTGCCCAGGCTGTGTGCAGTGCAGGGATAGGAGAAGGAGCTCAGCGGCTGGGCACAACATCCATAAAGGAAGCAGCAGCGGAGGTCTTTGGGGGGCTGTGACTGGGCTTAGTCCATTGATAAGTGATACGAGTCAGCCCCTGGCTTCTCTTAAGTTTTGGATATTTCAAGAGGGTGATTTGGGTATTCCTACCTATCTTTTGTGTGTTACAGCTCCTCCTGTTGCATTCTTCATGATATAAAATAAATAGCATCAAACAGTGTGGGAACACCCCATAATGGCCACAGCAGATGTTCGGACCCAGGAACTCAAGCACAGATACCTTACCAACAAAGTTCCCAAGTAATATAATAAACCTTTGGGTGGCTTAGCACTCCGTTGTCTACCGAAAATTGAAATATCAGCTTTGGGTGGACTGACTCGTTAAAGTAACCCTGGCATTAAGTATCACATTTCAGCTATTCCTGAAAAAGAAACCAGTGAATTTATACCTATCCTGCAAGGCAGGGACGCTGCTCGGATTGAGAGAAATCCCTGGCTGAAGCCTGAAGGAAAACTGACACTTCCGGGAACATCAATCTACTGGGTCCCTTGCAGTATTCTTTTGTTTCTCCCTCTGACCTCCACATCATTATAGGACCCAGTCCACTGAGCACTGTGGGCGACCCTGAAGTTCAAAACTGCATTACTTTTGACTTCAGCTGGGGATTTCTCACAGGCAAAGGGAGTGATTTACTAAAACAGGTGCACACAGAATCTGGGGCAGCTGTGCATAGTAACCAAGTGGCTTCTAACAACTGTTTACACTGTCACGGCTTCAAAGTCGAGCGACTTTAAATCCGACATCCCTGCATGACTTCATCGCGGCTTGCATACGACTTCATTAATTAAACTCAATGCAAGTTGTGTTGAAGTTGCACCAAAGTATTGCAGGAACCTTTTTTAAGCCCAAGCAGCTTGAGTAGCTCCAATTAGAACAGTTCCATTGCCATTGATGGGGTGCGACTTGTAATGCGGCTTTGAACTCTTTTGTGTGCACCAGTTTTAGTAACCCCCCCCCAAAGCGTCAATTTGATGGTGTGTGGAGTGGGAATGGTAAGTAATTATTCGCTTGTTTCTGTTCTGGGTTTGACTATTATGAATTTCAGTACCTAATAACAGGGTTGCTTTAACTATAGACAGCTAGATAAACAGTGTCACATTATATGTAATAGCTAAGGTGATCATAAAGCCATTTAAACTAAATGTATATACTGAGAGCTGGAGTTTCTGTGATTTGTGAGCCAGGAATAGCAAGTTTCAGCCCAGCCCAATTACATTATTTATGAAGGCAGCAATGGCATTTGGCTGATTACTTTGTCTAAAATGAATGTGTACAGTACAGTATATAGTTTATGTGTCTTTTGTTTTCAAAAGAAATAGAATAATGGAGTGTTACTTACTGTATGCCTTTAAAGTGGAGTTCCAACCCAAAAAAAAAAAAAAAATTAGTAACGTGTTTAAAAAAAATTAAAAAAAAACATTTGGAGAAAATTTTTTTTTTTACTCACCTCTAAATGCCTGTTGCTAGGGGGTCCCTCATAGTCTGCCTCCTTCGGTGCCTGGGCTCCTGACGTCACTTCTCTTGGCGCAGAAAGGGAGATCGCCTCTCTCCCCTCCCTCTTGTCAATCATCTAGGACACGTGATTGCGGGGCCAGTGACAGCGCGCGGCAGGGCTCGCGCATACGCAGTGGGTGCCCGGCTGTAAAACCACAGCCGGGCGCCCACAGTCAGAAAGCCGGCGCCGCCGAGCGGAGGGGGGGATGAGCGGGGCTTCGATCCCCCGCATCGCTGCACCCTGGGACAGGTAAGTGTCCAATTAATAGTCAGCAGCTGCAGTATTTGTAGCTGCTGACTTTTATTTATTTATTTTTTTAAATGGGAACCCCACTTTAAGGACTGTAGTCTAAAACAGGGTTCTCCAAACTGTGGCCCGAGGCCCGGATGCGGCCCTTTGCTAGCCTTCACCCGGCCCTCGGGGCACTATTGCTCCCAATGATTTGAGGCACTATTCCTCCCACTGACAACAACAATGGGGCACTATTTCTTGCACTAATACCAATGATGGGGCACTACTCCCCCTGTCTACTGACCACCAACACTGATGCCGTGTTTATTCTCACTGATGCTTGGCCCGGGGCATTTTCTGCCCCCACTGGCCACAATCCAGCCCCCTAAAGTCTAAAGGACTATAAACTGGCCCTTTGTTTGAAAAGTTTGGCGATCCCTGGTCTAAAACTAAACATTTTCTATAGTATCTGATGACCAAAATGTTTAAAACCCAACCTCAAGATATTAACAACCCACCCTCCTCTAACTCTGGTATGAAAACAAAACTATCCAAATACCCATTTTACATACCTGAATTGGTGGCCATGTGTTGCTGCCAGCCCGACTTTTCTCTCTTTATCTGTTTAGTTCCTTCTTCGGGTACCCACATCACTGTCTACATGATGTGGACAGCTCCTATTGGTAGATGTGACACATGCCAATTCCTCTCCCATAGGCTTCCGAGGCAGAAGAACTCATGGGGGTGGTAAGGGGAATAGTGCCCAAGAAGATAACAAACAGGGAAAAATATCTGGTCCTCAGAGCAGGATAGTATCTTTGTTCATAAGTGGAAACTGTGACTTTGATACATTACACTGCAGGATGGCTTAGAAAGACATGTTTGAAATCAGCACTGGGGAGTAGTGATGAGCCGAACACCCCCTGTTCGGTTCGCACCAGAACATGTGAACAGGCAAAAAATTTGTTCGAACACGCGAACACCGTTAAAGTCTATGGGACACATACATGAATAATCAAAAGTGCTAAGTTTAAAGGCTTATATGCAAGTTATTGTCATAAAAAGTGTTTGGGGACCTGGGTCCTGCCCCAGGGGACATGGATCACTGCAAAAAAAAGTTTTAAAAACGGCCGTTTTTTCGGGAGCAGTGATTTTAATAATGCTTAAAGTGAAACAATAAAAGTGTAATATCCCTTTAAATTTCGTACCTGGGGGTTGTCTATAGTATGCCTGTAAAGGGGCGCATGTTTCCCGTGTTTAGAACAGTCTGACAGCAAAATTACATTTCAAAGATAAAAAAGTCATTTAAAACTACTCGCGGCTATTAATGCATTGCCGGTCCGACAATACACATAAAAGTTCATTGATAAAAACGGCATGGGAATTCCCCACATGGGGAACACTGAACCAAAATTTTTTAAAAAATGACGTGGGGGGGTCCCCCTAAATTCCATACCAGGCCCTTCAGGTCTGGTATGGATATTAAGGGGAACCCTGGCCAAAATTTAAAAAAAATGGGGTGAGGTCCCCCTCAAAATCTATACCAGACCCTTCAGGTCTGGTATGGATTTTAAGGGGAACCCCACGCCAAAATTAAGAAAAAAAAGCGTGGGGTCCCCCTAAAAATCCATACAAGACCCTTATCCGAGCACGCAACCTGGCAGGCCACAGAAAAGGAGGGGGGGACGAGAGAGCGCCCCCCCTCCTGAACCGTACCAGGCCACATGCCCTCAACATTGGGAGGGTGCTTTGGGGTAGCCCCCCAAAACATCTTGTCCCCAACCCTGGCCGGTGGTTGTGGGGGTCTGCGGGCGGGGGGCTTATCGGAATCTGGACGCCCCCTTTAACAAGGGGACCCCTAGATCCCGGGCCTCCCCCCTGTGTGAAATGGTAAGGGTACCCCTACCATTTTACTAAAAAACTGTCAAAAATGTTAAAAATGACAAGAGACAGTTTTTGACAATTCCTGGTATGGAATTTAGGGGGACCCCCACGTCATTTTTTATTTAAATTTTGGTTCGGGGTTCCCCTGTGGGGAATTCCCATGCTGTTTTTATCAATGAACTTTTATGTGTATTGTCAGACCGGCAATTCATTAATAGCCGCGAGTAGTTTAAATGACTTTTTTTCCTTTGAAATGTCATTTTGCTGTCAGACTGTTCTAAACACGGGAAACATGCGCCCCTTTACAGGCATACTATAGACACCCCCCAGGTACGAAATTTAAAGGGATATTACACTTATATTATTTCACTTTAAGCATTATTAAAATCACTGCTCCCGAAAAAATGGCCATACACTTTTTATGACAATAACTTGCATATAAGCCTTTAAAATTAGCACTTTTTTGATTTCTCCCATAGACTTTTAAAGGGTGTTCCGCGGCATTTGAATTTGCCGCGAACACCCCAAATTGTTCGCTGTTCGGCGAACTTGCGAACAGCCGATGTTCGAGTCGAACATGAGTTCGACTTGAACTGGAAGCTCATCCCTACTGGGGAGGTAACTGGTGCACACTGTACTGTTTACATTACATTTTTGCCTGGCGTTGGACTTTAAATGTTTAAAATATAACCTATTAAGAATTTTGTGCAAGTTTCTGATGTTTAAGGAGAAACGCCTAAACCAGGTTATATTTTTGTTACATAGACTTCCTCAGCTATGAGATGCCTAAAAAAAGTGGCCACACACTTTATATATTTGTTTTTACTTGTGTATAATTGTAAGAGGTATGGGGATCCAAGTTGTTGTTTTCTAAAAATGTGTTGCAGTAATGTTATGCAGTATGGTCTATTTAGAACATCTATATCCTTGGGGTAAAGTCTGGAAAGTCAAAATGCCGCATAGTGACTTTCCTCTAAAGGCATATCGGTTATGCCCCTGGTTACCAGGTGTTGGAAATTGGATCTCCTGTCAGTCTTTTGTATTAAAGGGTGACAGCAGCTCTATTTATTTTCATTAAACTCTGGTGATCAATACTAGTTCAGCGGAGGACAGGAAACTCTACTGTCAGTCTGTCAGTGCAGGGAAAACATGAACAAACGTAAAGCAGTATATACTGGCTAGAGTGCAAGGGTGGTCCTGAGCTTACCAAAAGGGTAACTTCACTTTCCTGAATAATAAAAAAAAGAATAAAAAGAAAATCATATATCATATATTACTGCTATACTGTGTTTTAATTTAATGTTATTAAAAATGACCTTTCCTCTTCAAACTGTAGTGCTGGAATTTTCTGTAAAATATGGGAACCTGAATTTGTTATTTACATCATTGGTGTACAGAACTTCCCCCCAGTCCTCTTTCAGAGGGACCCCTGTTAGTAAAAGCTGCTGTTTGGCTGCAGCAACCTGCTCCTCACTATGATATAACAGAAGATCTTTCACTATTGAATTCATGCCCTCTCTGGCAGGATCCCATATAAGTAGTGGGTGGAGTGTAGGACAGGGGACTGTGTTCTTGGCTTCCCCCTTGTCAGCTTCCCCTGAAGTGCTGGGCTCATTTATTAAGTGCACCCCGACCATGGAACAAGGGGCTTAAATCATGCCACTGAAGATGGGTAAAGACTCTTACAATTTTTATTGGTATGTTTGCTTGTGGATTTGATGCTGCATCATAATACTGTATCTCTCAAACATTCAGTAAAAAGTGTGGACGTTGCTTCTGGCTGGATTGACGTTAATTACAGGGGATGCCTAAGTGTAAGAGCCTGAAACATCTGGGCCACAGTTGGACCTTCTTTGGTGGGTTTAGCTCTGAGGATGGGAGTGCGTCTCCCGAAATGTCTAGGCTTGCCTATTGAAGTGAGGGCTTGGACTTGGTGACATCGCCCCACAGTTGGAGTTTTTTTGGTGTGATTTGTTTGACAACACTATTATAAGAACATTTTTGTGAAGATGTTTTGGTTGTTTAGAATTGTAATAAAGTATTGTTTGGTAATGCACTAGGCCGTTGTGTCGTCCTGTCTAATTTTACGTTATTCACAAGCAGTGCTTAAGTGGAAGCACCTGAAATGGGCCAGTACACAGTAATGCCGCGTACACACGGGCGGACTTTTCAACCGGACTGGTCCGACGGACCGAATCCGGCAGACAATCCAACCGTGTGTGGGTTCCATCGGACCTGCAGCGGACTTTTTCGGTCAAAGATCTGACAGAGTTTAGATTTGAAACATGTTTCAAATCTTTCCGACAGACTCAAGTCCGGTCGAAAAATCCGCTCGTCTGTATGCTAGTCCGACAGACGGAAACCCACGCTAGGTCAGCTATTGGCTACCGGCTATCAACTTCCTTATTTTAGTCTGGTCGTACGTCGTCATCACGTACAAATCCATCGCACTTTGGTGTGATCGTGTGTAGGCAAGTCCGTTCGTTCAAAAGTCCGTCGGAAGTCCGTCAAAAGTTCGTCGTAAAGTCCGTCGGACCAAGTCAAGTCGAAAAGTCCGCCCGTGTGTACGTGGCATAAGGCTACAGGCGGCTGGATTGGTGCGACCCATAATAGGATGCACTGGTGGAGTATACAGGGTTCTGAATACAAGTGTAAACCTGGTAGGCCAGGAGTTGGTAAAGGTTAATGCAAAGAGATGTACTGTCCTGGGAGTGGACCCTTCAACCTCAACATAGCTTTTCTATGTGATCATACAAGAAAAAAGAGCTTTGCACTTTCAAACAAGCTTGCAAGAGGAATATACCACAAGATCCCTCAACCAGAACACAAAACATAGGACCCAGGTGCATGGTAAAATTGTCAGAGCCATAGCCTGCAACCATGGAGTCAGAATACAAGGCTTGGTGAAAGTGTGACTCCAACTGCTCTGGACCAAGGGGTTGGCGTCTTGGGGTTATAGCCTGCCATCTATACATATGTTGGGCAGAACAGTAGTCCTGCATGGGCTCAGGCAGGTACAGTGCTAGAAAGCAGCCCAGGAGAGCCCTGTACTTCTGCAGGCCCCTCAGTCCTGCAGTGACCTTGTTGGACCCCAGGGCCCTGCTTACACAGAAAGGAGCTGGAAAAGAGAGGCTCCCTGCTGTACATTTCACAATCTCATAGTTGGACTCTTGAAGTAGTAAATTAATTTTATTATTTATATGTTAAAATTATTGTATACCCTCACCTTGTAAAACAGCCCATACAGTTTAAAATGAAAGGCACAGCATTTGTGTATACAGTAGATATAAAAAAATATTATAAGTGATCACATTTCACATTCCTGCTGTTCTAAGCTGCATAAGAGCTAGGGGAGGGGGAAACACCAGTACACTGAACTCAGCGAATGGCTGTGTAGGGGAGAGAGAGGTTGTCAGGAGAGGTCTGATCATTGGAGGAGAGCAGACTGAGTTCCCAGCACAGATATAGAACTGACCACAGTGTGTTCTGCTTAGTGTGGTCAGTTTTAACCACTACACATCCGCGCTATGGCCGAATGACGGCCACAGCACGGACCTGAATTCCAGGGCACGCGCCGGGTGCGCTGTGATCACCGAGTCACTGAGACTCCCGGCCCCTTACCATGTGATCAGCTGTCAGCCAATGACAGCTGATCACATGATGTAAACAAAAGATCGGTAATTGTTTTTTTTTTTACTTCACGCTGACAGCGTGAGTAGAAAAAAAAGCCGATCACCGGCTCAGATGTGAGGGACATCGGTCCCCAAGTGAAAGAGGCACATCTGCCTCATCAGTGCCACCTAATAGTGCCACCTAACACTGCCCACAGTGCTACCTAACAGTGCCCACAGTGCCACCTAACAGTGCCCACAAGTGCCACCTATCAATGCCAACAAGTGCCACCTATCAATGCCCACAAGTGCCACCTATCAATGCCCACCTGTAGTGCCAATCAGTGCCACCTGCCAGTGCTGCCCATCACTGCCACCCATCAGTGCCCATCACTGCCACCCATCAGTGCCCATCACTGCCGCCTATCAGTGCCCATCACTGCCGCCTCATCAGCGTACATCAATGAAGGAGAAAAATTACCCGTTTAAAATTTTTTATAACAAAATATAAAAAAATTAAATTTTTTTTTTTTTTTTAATTCAGATTTTTACATTTTTTTAACAAAAAATAAAAACCGCAGAGGTGATCAAATACCACCAAAAGAAAGCTCTATTTGTGGTGAAAAAATGATAAAAATTTCATTTGGGTACAGTGTTGTATGAATGCGCAATTGTCATTCAAAGTGCGTCAGCGCTGAAAGCTGAAAATTGGTCTGGATAGGAGGGGGGTTTAAGTGCCCAGTAAGCAAGTGGTTAAATAGGAAAGCAGAGGGGCTGACAGGAACACTAGAAGAGATTTCACACAAAGGAAGCAATACAAAGATAACACAGCATACTTTTTCATACAAGTACATGGTACAGCAGGCACATATCAGGAATATAAGTTGTTGGGTTTACATACTCTTTTAATTAAAGATTTAAAAAAATACATAGAACTTGCTGTGTCAGAACGTGGGCTTTAATGTATACTAAACAAAACCCTGATTACATTTCTAGGCAGCCACTTAGAAATAGAAAAGCCTGTAAAACTAAATGTGGTTGCTGTGGGTAACTGCACATTATGAGACAGTGCACAGATCTGTGTGTAAATGCAGACTTTGCGACATGAGTGTGCTAATCTGCAGTCAGCCATACTAACATGACCTATTTTATCAGGGAGAAATTTGTCTGTCCCTGTGTTTCCCAATTACTGTTTGTCTAAGTGGAAATGGGATCACTACCTGATAATTAAGGAGTTATAATTAATCTGTGAACTGCAGCACTTATATATTGCATACCATGTGACCTGTAGGAACACGTGCAATGGTCTGACACTGAAGGCTTTAAAATTGCTTCAGCCAGCAGCAAACTCTTAAACAGGATATGATTACCTATCCTAGCCAGATCAGCCACCTCCTATTGTATTAGAGAGGACAGTACTGTGGGATAGGGAATAGATGTGTGGGGTCAATTAGCACCATAGTTGGTATGGAGTCAGGATCTGCATATAAGCAAGACCTTAAAAAAACCTTATCGCTTGCAGTAAAGCGACAGTGCGGGCCGGCTGTGCAGAATCACATAAATTTATGTGATTCTGCTTTTTCTGGTAGGGGGCTCGCGCGCGCCTGCTGGCCTGGCTGTGCTGTGTTTTGTCACAGCACATGCCAATCACCGGCCCCGCTGGGCTGGGATTCGTCACAGCACATACCGATCACCCTGTCCCAGGCCCATGATTGACCGACGGCACCCAGTGATTGACTCTGATCTTCCCCCGAACACAGCTCTGTGATAGGGCGTACACACGGTCGGACTTTGTTCGGACATTCCGACAACAAAATCCTAGGATTTTTTCCGACGGATGTTGGCTCAAACTTGTTTTGTCTAC
Organism: Lithobates clamitans; assembly: GCA_037952925.1. Classification (NCBI taxonomy): domain Eukaryota; kingdom Metazoa; phylum Chordata; class Amphibia; order Anura; family Ranidae; genus Lithobates; species Lithobates clamitans. The sequence continues at coordinate 3,498,968 of JBBGZY010001129.1, read as the reverse complement.
ACACGGTCGCACAAAGTTGTCGGAAAATCCGATCTTTCGAAACGCGGTGACGTAAAACACGTACGTCGGGACTATAAACGGGGCAGTGGCCAATGGCTTTCATCTCTTTATTTATTCTGAGCATGCGTGGCACTTTGTCCGTCGGATTTGTGTACACACGATCGGAATTTCCGACAAAGGATTTTGTTGTCAGAAAATTTTATCTCCTGCTCTCCAACTTTGTGTGTCAGAAAATCCAATGGAAAATGTCCGATGGAGCCCACACACGGTCGGAATTTCCGACAACACGCTCCGATCGGACATTTTCCATCGGAAAATCCGACCGTGTGTACGGGGCATGAGTGTAAACAGCACAGAGATGTGTTCAGTGACAGGGGATCTTGTTGCTTTTTCACTAGTCAGATTGCCTGCTGCACTATTGCAGTCCCAATTTATAAGTCGCTGATCGCAACCATTAATAGTATTAAAATAATAAATAAATAAAAATTCCAGTATACAGTATCTCACAAAAGTGAGTACACCCCTCACATTTTTGTAAATATTTTATTCTATCTTTTCATGTGACAACACTGAAGAAATGACACTTTGCTACAATGTAAAGTAGTGAGTGCACAGCTTGTATAACAGTGTAAATTTACTGTCCCTTCAAAATAACTCAACACACAGCCATTAATGTCTGCAGCTCTTGCTCCTTTTATGGGCAACAAGCTTCACGTGATTTTTAAAGGAGTGTTTTTCTGGGTTTGCCACCTGATTCTGTCGCTGCAAAATGGGTTGTCATATAGAAAAAATGGTACCCAAACACCCCTTACCTGTTTTGCAGTGATTGCCATGCGATTTGGAATTGCAGACAAAAATCACGGCGATTCTGCCTGTGACTCCAAATCGCAAAGTGTGAATGGGGCCATAATTCTTGACTTGTATCACCAGACCCATATGAGATATGAGATAAGCATATGAGGAGCTGGGAAGCCCTCTTCCCAGTTTGCCTTACCCTTATTAAGTAATCTTGCCTTTATTTTCTTTCCATTTAAACTAAAATGGTACTAATATTGATACTCTGATTGAAAGTCACTGGGGTTGATTTACTAGGTTTACTAGGTTTTCTTTTTTCCTTTTTTTTCAAGCACATGATTAGAGCCTGAGGCTCTTATTTGCTTGAGAAAGGTTGGGCTCCACTTGTGACACTAGCGAATCAATATTCGCTATTGGTTTCCGGCTTCTTCTCCTCTTGCCAAGCAGAATAGGAGGCGGATCTAAAGAAGACCGGGTTAGCAGGGAGGAGAAACCGGGGAAGCCGCAGCGCCGTGACCCTGGAGGGGTGAGAGCGGACCTGGGGGGGAGGGGGGTTGTTTTCTGCCCCCCAAAAAAAGTTTAGCACCAGCCACCACTGATGTACAGCAAATGCTTTTTTTTTAAAACTTTCCTTGCCCTGATTTGGTATTCTTTACAAAGTGAAGTTTCATCGCATGTGTCACTGATCTGGGAAAAATGAGTGCAACTGCATTTCCAAAGTGCACAGTCTATTTACCTTTAGTAAATCAACCCCACTGTTTAATTAAAAGTCAATTTGTAACCTGCAGAAATAATGACAAGCTTATTTATCACGTGTTTTTCTAGGTACCACAACATTGGGATTCTGGTACTTTTTCATCATGATGTTAATGACATAGTATTAGAATTTTCCAAACTAAACGTCTACTTCAAAACCAGAGGTGGAACCTACCACAGAGTGAACAGCATCATTACAGATATTGGATCTGTCCTATTTAGTGTGAGCTGGTAAGGTGATACATTTGTAAACCTGTCGTATATGTGACCTCTCACATCAGCTGCTAAATATCTAATTGTTTAAATAGTTCTACATAGTGTCACATTCCTGTCCCTACAGGTTCTGGTTCCGACTCTACTGGTTTCCTATGAAAGTGCTTTATGTCACTTGTTGTTCCAGCCTTGAGTCTAATCCAGACATCCCTTTTTATTTCTTCTTCAATGTTCTCCTATTTGCACTGACACTTATGAATATTTATTGGTTTCTGGTAAGTACGCAACTTTGTGACAGTTTCTTACACAGCTTGCAATTGCTTCATTTCTCAAAACATAACATTAATATTGCATGTTTCTGTTCAATTGTATTAAAGTGGATCTGAACTAAAAAAAAATGTCTAAGGTTATTGTTGGAAATAGATTCCTCTTTTCTTTACGATTGGGTTATACTATCACCTGCAGGAGTAGAACTTTGGGTACCAAATAAAAGGTCAGCTCCTGCTGGTGGCAACATTCCCTTGAAGAATGTGCTCTGTTTGGGGTTTAATTGATTTTATTCAGGGACAGTCAGATGTTAGAATAAGGGTTTATGTACAAATAGACATATGCATACAAAAATTTTGAATTACAAGGGATAGGAAAAAGGGTAATGGGTCAAAAGTACTAAAAGGGAGAGAAGACGTGGTTTATTCTGCAGCTTGTATATTTAGTCTCACTACAATTCTCTCACACACAATGCCTCTGTCTATTCTTGGAACATACCCATTAGGAGGGTCCCATCAAATCATATCCATGTTTGTGGGACTAAGGAACCTATCATAGGAGCATGTCAACTTGTTCCCACACCTTGGAAACCCAGGTGAAAATAAGTCTAGAGACCTGCATTCTGAAGATCTTTAACAATGATATCTAGGTTATACCAATAGGGTTTATGTGCTTTATTTTGTTCATTTTCTTTTTATTTATTAGACTTGTAATGTTACCCTTTTGTGCACATCTCCTTTTTATGTTCTGCTTCGAGGGCTGTATAGGCACACCTGGGGTCCCCCTTATCCATTTATGGGGTGGACCTTTGAGGAATGGATTTGCCCATGCCTTTTTGGATATGTTTGGTGCCACTGAACTCGTCCCTGTACAGGTAGGCGATGGGTAAAGCTCTCCTATACCAGTCACAAAGAGAACCTGTCACCTGCCCATGCTATCATATAGGGGGTTTATTAGCAATAAAGTGATAGCAATAAAGTGAAATGAAAAATTAATTGAAATAGTGTTAAAAAGCAGCCTCGAGATCTCTCATTAACACCTCCATTATTGAGGAAAACTATAAAGCGCTATTACGATAGTGCTGATTAGGCTGGTTGTGGTCAGGAGGGGACAATGCTTCACATATGGTGGCAGTGCCCCAAAGTGGGGCATTTTTGGATCAGAGTATATAATTTCATTTTTTCGCTCACCCAAGTTAATCTAATCAAATCCCTGAAACATCCATTACTAGGCAGCATGGTGGAGGAGACCCCGAGACATCAGAGGAGACTCATCACATATATTTGTGTCGGCTAAAATCATCATTGCGAGGTCCTGGAAATCAGCAGTCATACCTTTTAATCAGCTTAAACAAAAACTCTTCTGGATCATGATAAATAAGCATCTAACGGCAATCCTTTATGACAAAATGAAGCTGTTTGAGAAGGTATGGGATCCGTGGATCAAACATCTGTCTTCCGATCCCAGGACCTTGCCCACTTAGATTGTTATTTAGACAGTGAAGGTTGGAGCACGGAGTTCCCTACCCCCCCTTCTCCCCTTTTTCTCCCTCTCCTTTGTTCGCTCTTTTTTTTTCTCTCTCTCTCTCTCCCCTCCTCCTCCTCCTTCCTTGGCCTTTCAGGGATTCAGGGATCAGGTTTGTTCTAGTAGTTCATTTGATGTGATCATCTCCCCGTGAGGGTAGTCAAAAGCCATGGATTGTATGACAAGTAAACTCTGGGTTTGACCCAGAGAACATATTTCTTATTACAATTAGGTAAGGTACAGATAACATGCTTTGGCGTAGAATTTTGGGGGCTTAATGCCTTCAATCTGGAAGTGGCCACACAATGTTACCACAAATATGGAACTGTACCTCTGTTACTGGAGTGAGACCAATGGTATTGAGCATATAAATCCTTAAATCTAATCTGATTAATGGTAGACTCCTCTCGCTTTTAGAATTAACAATACCTAGGTACTCTCCTCCATTGTTTTTGTTTAGGTTATCCCTTGTGTTTCCTTATGGCATTACTTTGTGCAATGGAAAATCTGCTTAATTGTCAAGCTTTCGGACTACTATTTGTGATCGATTTATCCTTTACTTTTGTTATTGTCAAAATCTTCAATAAAAAGGATTGAAAGAGAAAAAGTGTTAGAAAATGTAAATTTTTGCAGCCCTCAAGGTCTCTCTTTCTCTGCCTCTTGTTATATATTATCGGTGTCTACCGTGTAAAATATCATGCGTGGTACAGAGACTCCCTAGCACCTGGTATTCCGGGTCACCATTATATACGTATATCTGCATTCTATGCTTGCAATGGATTTTTGCTGTGTTGACCTTTCTATGTACATGTTTCATATTAGACATGCCTGTGCTGAGGTATCTGTACTTACTGTGTGTTATCTTAAAATAAACTATTGAAAAAAAAAATTGTAATTTTAATAAAACGACAAAAAAATAATTTAAAAGCAACTTAGTTGCTCTATGCAAACATCTGAATGCAAATGTGCACGTACATGTATGTGCACATGTTAGGTACCATCACGAGAGCAATAATTCTAGGGCCAACATTCTCAGTTGACTCTTAAATGATGAGCTGTAAAGGTTTTTGAAGCATTGCTTATGGACAATGCTGTAATTTTGTACCATCTCACAGGTGCGCAAGTTAAAAAATGTAAATTATAATATAATAAATAAAACAATTTTTTTTTCGTCCCCGTGCACACAACCTAATGCAAATGCACGCATAGTGCATACACATTTACCTGCATATGTTAAATATCACTGCAAGAGCAATAATTCTTGGGTCATCGTTCACAGGTAACTCTAAAATGATAGACTTTTGAAGTGAAGTTTATGGACAATTTTGAGTACCATCGTATTTCACCATTTCATGGATGTGAACAATTTTAATGCCTAACTTGTTTGATAACTATTTATTTGATGCAACTCCATCTGTAGGCTGGGATCACGCATGCTGCGGCCGCGGCTCACAGCAGAGGGTCTGGTACGTCCCTTTTCACCGATTCAGGTGTAAATCAGGTCTGAATTTTTGCCTGAATTCACACCTAATTCGGAAACCAAAGACGCACAGGACCTTTCCAAATGTGGACTGCGGCCGCTCTGGAGCTGTGTGAACCAGCTCCATTGAGAGCAAGGCACACTCTCCTGTCATGTTAATTGAATGCGGGGAAACCTGCAACCAATTCGCATATATGTGAACCGAGCCTTAATATTTTATCAAATTGTTGGTATTATATTGTGTTTGTATTTACTAAAATTCATTTTAGTGTATTTTTTTCCTGAAAATATAGTTTTGATAAACAGTTAGACAAACATTGTCCACCATAAAGAAATTGCAACTGCCACCGTTTTGTTCTACATGGTCTGTAGATAATTGTTTGCAGATTTAAAGTAATTTTCAACCAAAACAAATGCAGATTTTAACATGTGTGCAAAAAAAGAAAAAAAATGCTCCAGTAGAAAAATTGGTTAAAGAAGAACTATCACTACAACTTAAACATACTTTGTGACTACCCCAGGGAACCCAGTGCATCTAGCACCTAGTCCTTTTTGGATCTGTTTTGTTGTTTTTGAAACTATTACTAACTAGTTATTATTATTTATAACATTTTATTATCACTGTCAATGCTGGCTGTAGCTCCACCCTGACTTAAGCTCAAAATGTGGGTATAGCCAGCCCCCACCACTTCTCTTTGCTGTGTGTTTCCAACACAGAGTAATGTGCCCATGGATTACTTTATTACTGGCACATTACTCAGTGCCTGTCATCAGGTAATCCAAATACAAGAAGTACAGTAAACAAGAAGTGCAGTGCCAATTAGTGCACTGTATGTGGGTACTGTTATGTTCTGTACAGACATCGATTTTAGAGAAGAGAGTAAATCCTCAATTGCATATTAGTAAAGAGCTCATAAAGGTACCATCATCCCGATATTAGAGAATGAAGAAGATATAGGGGTGGAGGCATGGAGCCAGTTGCTGCTACTGCCTATTCACGCGTGCACCCCCAGAGTTGGGGATTGGGACTATCTCGGTACTTGATAATAACTTACAGTTGAGAAGAACATAAACGTTATATAAATTGAAATTAGTGATTAATTCAGTAACATCTTGCATTGGTCGTATGGATTTCTATTTACAGCCGTTGGTTAAAAAAACACCATCATATTTGAAAGATACGTCAGACACCATCAGACTGTTGGAAGGTATTGATGTGCAAGGTGACTATCTGCTAGCCACTGCAGATGTGGCATCATTATATACTTGCATCCCCGCACACTCTTGGTGTTGAGGCAGTCTCAAACTTTTTAAATAGAGACCCGTCTCTTCCTGACATTCAAAGACAATACATTATCGAACTATTAGAGTTCTCCACAACACATAATTATTTTTGGTTTAACAATAAATTCTTCTTACAACACAAGGGCGTAGCGATGGGGGCTAAGTTCGCCCCTAGTCTCGCCAATCTTTTTATGGCCAAATGGGAGGAGAATGTCGTCTATTCGGAACATAGACCATCCCTGGTCCTGTGGGCCAGATATATAGACGACATCCTCCTCCTATGGGACGGCTCTTCTGAGTCTCTTGAAGATTTTTTCTCATTTCTCAATTGCAATGATAGGGGAATTTCCCTAACCCTTGAACATAGTGCAACAAAAGTACACTTCCTTGATCTAGATATTAAGATCAGTTCTCGACAATTCAAATTTCAAACTCATTTCAAGCCAACTGATCGTAACAGCTTTATACCCATCGACAGTTGCCACCATAAATCTTGGCTTAGATCAGTTCCTTGCAGCCAATTTTTAAGGCTGAGAAGGGACTGCACCAGTATTGACACGTTAAAGGCACTGTCCTTAAAACAAAAACTGTCCTTAAAACAAATATTTCTAGATAAGGGATATGATCCAACTACTTTGGAATTGGAAGTACAACATGCCATGCAAATCGATGGGAGATCATTATTGACTCCCAAAACTCCTTGCATAACCAACGAATCTTTCAAATACTCTATGTTCACTTCTTTTTCAACTCAGCATAGAGATAATAAAACCATCATTGAACGTCACTGGGAAGTGCTCAAGAACGATCGTGTCCTGGTACTATCCTAACCGAACAAGGTCATCTATAGAGGAGCTCCTTCTCTACAGAATAAAATTGCTCCTAACATTATAGACCCCCCTAGGCGTCCCACCTTCTTTCACGAGATGGTGGGTTATTTTCCATGTAAAAAGTGCACAGTGTGTCAACACAATATATGTGGTAGACAGAAAACCCTATAATTTCGATCAAATGTAGGTAACAAAACCTATTCCATCAAAATGTTCTGCACCTGCGCAACTCGATATGTGGTATATCTTATTACCTGTCCGTGCGGAAAGCACTATGTAGGCCGTACTACTCGGACCTTTTCCGTCCGGGTAGGCGAACGTGTCGCAAAAATCATTGTGGGTGACGCCAAACATACTGTTCCCAGACACTATAGACAGCATCACAACCGAGATCCAACTGGATCACAATTCCTTATCATAGATAGGGGCTCAATATCGAGTGGGATATCAATGCCTTTATTAACCAGTCCTAAATAATTACAAATGTGTTTTGTCATTTTCCCTTTTTTGAATTTCTAGTTACATTGGGGTGTATTGTTCATATAATTTAATTTAGTATATGAATATTTTGAGATGGGGCTCCAGGTTGGGCCGTGGCTCTATTTCCATTTTTACATTATCATACATTTTTTCTATATGTATATATAATACGAACACTACCATTTTTTAGTATAAAATCTATTCAGGTTGTCTTTTTTTGTTTTTTCATTTAAATACCAATCTGAAATATAATTATTTTTTGTGTATACTTTTTGTGTATATACCTCCTATTATACACACTCATATTATTCTGTCATCACAGCTGTCTTACTTCTGAGAATCTGTGTGACACTAATACATTGCATTTATAGTATGTCCACACCTTTTAACCTTTGGCCCTTTAATATATACTTTTTATATGCATATGTTATTTTATCTTAACATTTTTTATGCGTACGTTAATCTTCAAAGTCAGGTGCTCTGCTATGTGTACTACCACCCTGTTATTACATATAAATCTTTGAATCAACGTTACGCTGTTAACACTAAGATATCCCCGCTATGCGCTCCATTTGTCCCTACTCACATGGAGGCTTGGTTGGCAGCGTTGTGACGTCACAACGTCAGCTTTTCAATCTAGATGTCGCACTACAGATGCACTTCCACGCTCCAAGCGTGCGTTCCGGATGTCTCCCCTTGGTAAGGACGAGGCTTGCAACGCACTCCGCTAGTACGATGTACTTAACATCTGTGCGCTCCAAATGTCCCCGCTTAGAGCGAGGCTTGCAGCGCACACTGCCAGCACCATTTTCCGGACCCGGAAGTTACTGTCATTGAACGGTGCATTTGATTGGAGCCACGTCTCAACATGGGGGTTCTTCCTAATGTATATATAGGGCAGCATATACAGTGGTGCGGTACCCCAGATGATGTCCTAGAGGACGAAATGCGTCGGGACGGACTACTGACACCACTGGTACTGCCACACATTCTACTTACAAAGCGCTTTTTTATCTTCAAGAAATGCAAGTGTTTTTACCCTCAATAAATATGCTATGAGCTTTTTTGTACAGTATCACGCTATGTGCTCTCATATTTTTTTTACATATAACCTTGATGCCTGTCTGGACCTATCTTTAAAAAATACATCCTTACAAGCACCCGGGCCACCTGTAACTGAGTCCTCTACGGTAGCCACCATCAAGGATCCCCACTTTACAAGCTTGATTGACCCAGTGGGTATAAGCCCACCTGGGTCCAATCTTTCTGGTAAGCCTCCATTAAGAGCGGTGGTGGATCTCCTATCAACACACTTTCAATATTTTTTTGTGTCACATTTTGTTGTGTCACCTTTATATGGACTAAGTTTATGTGTCACTTGTATATGGACTAAGTTTATGTAACTAAGACCATTATTCAATCATAGTTATTTTTCACACGATACCTTTACAAGGTATCACAGATTTATAAAATATCACTGGTTGCAATATATCAAATAGCTTTACAGACTATTTAAATATTTTTTTAGCGCTGCACTTATTTTCACATAGTATATTCCTTTGCAAGATTAGATTGTTGACACTTGTTGTGTGTCAGCTGCTTATTTAATTTAATCTATAGTAGATAGCGCGATATATACACACCTTTTTTTCACATGTAGCAGAATACATATTGGCCTAAATTTTTTGAAGAAATTTGATTCTTTCATTTTTTTTATTTGATATGTTTTATAGCAGAAAGTAAAAAATATTTTTTTTCTCTTTCAAAATTGTCGGTCTTTTTTTTGTTTATAGCGCAAAAAATAAAAAACGCAGAGGTGATCAAATACCACCAAAAGAAAGCTCTATATGTGGGAAAGGGACATCAATTTTATTTGGGTACAGCATTGCATAACAGCATAATTGTCAGTTAAAATGCAGTGGCGTATCGCAAAAAAATGACCTGGTCATGAAGGGGGGTAAGTCTTCCGGAGGTCAAGTGGTTAAACAATATGAGACAGACTTCTAGGATAATAATAAGACAAGAGTTGACTGTTGTAGCAGTGCTTTCGCATATAATTGCTTATACCATACTTCCTCTCGTTTCCCTGTCATTTCCTGCCTATTTGTCCACAACTGTCAGTGAAGTCAGGGAGCAGTAGATTCCACTGTACTCCAAAGGACTTATGCTATGCAGTTTTAGGAGGCTGAAGGGAAAGGTCACAAAGTGGAATTTTAATAAACAATAGAATGAGGTAATTATGGATATTTAAATATTAAAGTGAGGTTATATTATGCTACTTGTGTAGACAGCTTGGGGGCTCATAAATCAGAATTTGGGTGAAACAGCTAATATTATGCACTAATAATAGTATGCACTTTGTTTTACATTGAAGGTCTTCTTTCATTGTATACTCCCTCATTTAACAATGAATGTTTTTGTCATGTGTTTGGCTGAATGTTGATTTCAGCATGTGGGAATCAACTATATATCAATGCACAGTGTGTGTGCTGGCTGAAGAAAAGAATCAGTGAGTATTCTTTAATCTACTGTTACTGAATATTTCAAGTTCCAGTGGTTTTTAGTTTGGGGGAAGGGAGTAGGTTATGGATGTTGTTAGGTCTAGATTTTTATGATTATTATTTGAGCGGATGGGGACCATGGGTAGCTATCAGTTTGCAGGTGCTCATCTATACAGCCTGCCTATGATACATGTCATCATTTAGAGCTCAAGTGGTTGTAAACCTTCTCCTATACCCAGTAAGGTGAACAGCCTCAGATGATACACAGGGATGAAACAAATCTCCCTACATAAGTTTTACATGTATATCTGCTGTCTTCAGCTTTATATATTCTTTAGAAAGTGCAGATCCTGTTTCCTCATTCAGCAGTGGGTGTGGAGTCTGGGTCTGTGTGAGAGCTGATTGGAGGAAAGGCAGAGGAAGGAAGGAACATGCAAAGCAGCACTCTGAATAGATAACCTCTCTGCTAATCTTTCTCTAAACACCCTCCCCCCAACACAAATTTCCAGGTGCTGTTATCTCATGTGTCTGAGAACTTGTTAGAAGTGACTCTGCTGATAACAGAAGAACAGAGCAGCAGAAAGACAGGGCACTTAGAGCTTTGGAGAGAGAAAAGTAAACACTACAGATATATGTGCCTAGGTCAGATTTCATGAATGGGGTTTACAACCACTTTAAGGTGGAACTAAACCCTCCTCTTCTTTACAGCCAAGGAAGCTGCCATCTTAGCCTCTGTTTGATCTGCACTTGCAATAGTGGTGCACATGTGATCAGTTATGACACCAGTCATTTGATGGTTTGACAGTTTGGTTGAAGGCACAAGGAACACAGTGATCGTTATCAGTCACAGCATTTAATAGGGAATTATAGAGTGGATGTGGTGCTACTTGGCGCCACTTCAACACCAGGCCTTTTTCTGACATTTGTTGTTTTACAAGTAAAAATCAGTATTTTTTGCTAGAACATTTTTTAGAACCCCCAAACATTTTTTTTTTTTTTTTAGCAGAGACCCTAGAAAATAAAATGGCGGTTGTTGCAATATTTTATGTCACACTGTATTTGCGCAGCGGTCTTTCAAATGCAATTTTTTTGAAAAAATATTCACTTCATTCATTTAAAATATAAACATTTTAATGAATTAAAAAAAAAAAAACAGTAAAGTTAGTACAATTTTTTTGTATAATGTGAAAGATGATGTTACTCCGAGTAAACAGATACCTAACATGTCATGCCTTAAAATTGTGCACACTCGTGTCATGGCGACAAACTACGGTACTTAAAAATCTCTATGGGCAACATTTAAACATTTTTACAGGTTACCTGAGTTACAGTGGAGGTCTTGTGCTAGAATTATTGCTTTCGTGCTAACGATTTGTGGTGGTACCTCACATGTGTGGTTTGAACTCCATGTACACATGCGTTCGCTTCTGCGCGCGAGCTCAGAGGGGTGGGGCGTTTTCAATTATTTTTCTCTTATTTTACTTTTTATTTAAAATTTTTTTTTTTTTTTTTTTATCACTTTTACTCCTATTGTAAACATCCCTTGTAATAGAAATAAGCATGACAGGTCCTATTTATTGAGAGATCTGGGGTCAAAAAGACCCCAGATCTCTTATTTACCTTTAAAAGCAAAAAAAATGTAATTTTGACGTTAAGAAGAAAAAGAAATCCCTTTAAGCCCAAGAGGTGGAAGTGACATCAGACGTCACTCTGGTCCTCCAAGGGCATAGAGCTGAGTGGGGGCTATCTTGCCCTCACTCGGCTTCCTGCCTAGGCATTTGAGGGATCAGATAGGCTTCGGGCTTTCCTGACGGCTCCGGTAAGCTCGGAGACGACCGGGAAGCGTCGGGAGGGGGGGGAACCTCTCCCGCTGCCTATAAAAGTGATCTTGCGTTGAATCCGCCACTGGGACCACTTTTATATAAAAGCTGACTACCTGACTCAAAAAAAGATACCAGGGTTATGGCAGATAGCTGCTGCCATAACCCCAGTATTTTACATCAAAATAATGACGTACATTTACAGTTAGGCGGTTGGCAAGTGGTTATAGTGGGTATGGCAAAAAAATGTGCTAGCATGTGCTAAAGTATATATTTTAGAAAAAACAAAAACAACGAAAAAAGTGTAAACAAATGACCAGTTTTACCCTTGTTGTTCAAAGTAGGTACCAAGGGTAAAACTGGTACCTACAGTACATATACAGTATGTGCTTTTGGAATTTTAAAAAGATATGTTGTAAACCTAAACTCAATGCCAGCTGTAAATTCAGTAAACATTCATAATTCAGTAAACAAATGTGCCAAATCCTAATGGGTAAATAATAAGAATTAAATTCTTATGCCAGTGTTAAAAAATACCATTAAAGTGACAAGTGTTATAATTTATGAGTCCATTAGTGGTTTAGCAAAGTGACATGTGCTGAAAATATAAGTTCTTAATATGGTGCTGCAAAAGGATCACAGAAAACCATGCGGTGTGCCAGTGTCTTCACACATGCTCCCCCTCTTTTGCTGTACTCACCTGAAATCTGTCCCCACAAGGGGGTAACCAGCATTCACAGCACCACTTGGCTGTCTATGGATTCCAGACCCAGCTAATGACTGTTTCTCCTTTCTCTTTACTTCCACTGCCCCAACATTGTCAAATATATGCAGAGATAGTAAAAACAAGCTCCATATCATAATTCCATTGAGCAACTGTATTAAAATATAAAGAGCAATGCACTTACATGGGTAAAAATTGATAACGAGCATGAAAACCAGGAAGTCTGGGACGCAATGCGCTCCACGAACCCAAAACTGTGAGTGATGCAATGATGCTGTAAGCTTGATCCTACGCATTTCGTCACAATGACGTCATCAGGCGCGGCACAATCTTGCTCCACTTCCTGGTATTTATTATATTTTAATATTGACAGGTTTCTGGTCACTTTATACAGGAAATTAGTCCACTGACTTGTATCTGTGGCATTTATGAGATGCTGCAGAGAGAAGGCCTGTGTCGTTAGGGACATACGCATTGGGATTGATTTACTAAAGGCAAATTGGATGTTCATTTTGCTAAGTTTTTTTCCCTCTCCTTTGCTAAGTAGTAAACATTCACTTTGCAAAGAATACCCAATCGCATGCAAGGAAAATTTTCGAAAAATTTATTTTTCCCTGCACATGATTGTATGATGAAAGTACTTAATAAAACGTATTGGGTTTGATTTACTAAAGGCAAATAGGCTGTTCACTTTGCAAGAGAATTTTTCTTTAGCTAAGTTGAAGACCTTAGCTAAAGAAAAATTCTCTTGCAAAGTGAACAGCCTATTTGCCTTTAGTAAATCAAACCCATTAAGTTAAGCCGATGAAAGAACTCATTTCTCACTTGTACTGTAAACTAACAGCTGACACTAGTGTACACTGTGCGTAAGCCGGAATTCCTTCTAATTAAAAATAACACTTTAGTCATAAAGGAAGGGACAGAGCCAGATCATCCACAAGGCAACCTCGGAAAGACCCCATGCCTGAATAATGTCTAGAAGTCCAAATACAACTTTCATACTCCCGCAGTAAACCATGGGGGTAGTGCAGTTGGTCAAAGTTCTGCATCTGACTGTCCAATACAGTCTTACAGACAATGCAAATATGACATTCTCTGTGCCTACTGCAATCTGTTTCAATGTCAATCAAAAAGATGGGGGCCCCTTTCCTTGGTTCCCAGTCTGCCCAAATCTATCTTCGGGAAAGGGGAAGCAAAGTAGTAAATTGATACGCAGACAGGAAGCACTTTCTCAAGAAATGGTGTAGTTATTGCTATTATACAAGCTAACTTCCATAAACTGAGGTTTTTAGGAGGTATTATTTAATATTTTCACTTCACTTTCGCCCTATATTCACCCCTTTTTTGAAATCTGTGAATCTAGGGTGAAAGTTGTGTAAAAAAAAATAAAATATGAAAAGACCCCGAAGAGTTTCATTTGTACAGATTTGTTTTAATATATCTATAGCACATGTTATTTGCAAAGTTGAGAATAAGCATTCCTTAACATACCTACTTAACCTTTTTTTCAAAATAATTTTTATTAAACATTTTCAAATATGACATGAAAACCGCTGTACACTTTACGTAGGTAAATTCAGAGACATAGAAGAAAAGTCTCCATTCAGATGAAACATACTGTGACAGTGCTAGGTCCTGCCACTGTGTAAATGGAGGTAGAAGGAGCACAGGGTTCTTGTGAATGCAGAGTGAGGGGCTCCAGAATGTTTGTGCTTAGCAGAAAATTGTGTTTTTTCAGCTTTCTCTGGGTTTTGTAATTCCCAGAGTAGACTGCAGAGTTCAGAGGCTTTAAAGAGCTTTGGGTGGGAAGATGCCTACATCATCCAGGTCTTGCTCCATTGATGGGACAGGTGTGCTCCTCCCAAAAGCCAGATGGACTCAGGCTAGGAAACAAGAGGGTTTCATATAGGTGCCAGGGTGTGAGTTTATGCAACAGGGAGCTGCAACTAAAAAGAGCTGAGAATGCTGCAACTGTTGTACGTGAGCACAGATGTGCTGTTATATGGTCTGGACTCTGGAGGACCAAAGGCAAAAGGCCTGAGCGGTGCTGCTGTAAAGAAAAGGAGCCAGGAGGCATAGTATTATTTTGTCCTTTTCCTGTTTTTGCTTTGAATGCTGTATGAAGCTGAATCCTCTGTGCATGAATCATGATGTAAGGAACTTTATTTTTTTCTAAAATAGAATTGGGCTGGCAAGCCATAAGACATAGGCCTGACTCTACTACCACTAATTAGATTCCCCTATATCACTATACATTAATATCTCAGTAGCGAGTCCAAAAAAAAAGCATGCGGGAAATTGAGGGGAAAGGATAACTGGTGGTGAGAAGCATGGGTTTAGGCTGTAGACACCAATAAAAGAAGGTTTTTACCAAGTCTTCTACAGACCACCTGTTGAGGTATATACTATACTATGTTAGGCAAATGGACTTGTAAAGAAGGAAAAGAGGGAAAGAAAGAAGGAAGAGAAAAAATGGCAGTGGGGAAGGGGGGCTTTGGGGGTGTGGAGCCTGTCAGGGCTGTCGGGGTCAAATCACATCAAAAGAAAGGATCTGGAGTGTGGCGCAGTTACCATAGAAACCAATCAGCTTCCAAGTTTTGTGAATGCTTAAAGTGGATGTAAACCCAATGTCATCCTTTCTAAACTACTGCCATAGGGGTTATCTATAAGGATATACATGCCTCCTGCATGTATCTTTACCTGTCAAATGTCTCCCTTCTGTCTGTTATTAGACCCGAAAAACTGCAGATTCTGTGGGTGGGTCTGTTGTCTGGAGCCCGGTGGGTGGAGTCGTGATGTCAGAAGACTCCCCGCCCACCTCTACACTCCCCTTGTCAATATACATTTTCACCTGTGTATTTCTTACACTGAACTTCTGCTATGATCTCTCTAATAAATGGTCAATCAATGTGTATCTGACACCATGTGAAGTTGCAAACCTGTGCAAAATATGAATGTGATAAAAAATGTAAAAAATATAGATGCACAAAATCATTCAATGAATAAATTACAAAGGGTGCAAATTAATGTTGAAGTTCCCTAACAATTGTTCAATACTGATAAATGCATGAAAACCCCATGATAATCAATCGGTAATCATATTAAAAAAAAATGGGGTTTTAATATTATTAATAGAAAATGATAAGTGCCAATCTAGTGAATATAACAAATAGAATACGTTTTTTAAGGGAAAATGTTCACCGGAGATAGACTACTGTATGTCCTGGAAATAAATATAATTAGCTCAGCAGTTCATTCCTGATAAGGCGATTAACTTCTTATCGAAAAAGCCGCTGCTGCTAAGCTCGATGTGTCAGACAGCAGTGAACGTCCCGGGCTCCTCCCACGCATTACGTCACTGACCACGTGCCTTTCTTGACCTCCTTGTTCACTGCTGTCTGACACATCGAGCTTAGCAGCAGTGGCTTTTTCGATAAGCCTCGTCCACAGCGGCTGACTGCGATCTGCATGCCTATATACTTTAATCAAACCGGGCGCACGTGAGTGTATCACTGTGCTGTTTGCTTTTGTCCTTTTTCTAAGTTCATCACGCAATGATCTATTTCTTTGTTTGTTTTTCATAAATTATCCTGTACTGAGAACTAAAATATCAACAGTATTTCGGCTGAAACTGGATGTAGTTGAAGTCATGAACAACAAATACTACAGAAGTTAAACGCCTTATCAAGAATGAACTGCAGGCTAATTATATTTATTTCCTGGACTTAGTCTATCTCCGGTGAACATTCTATTTGTTATATTCACTAGATTGGCACTTATCAATTTCTTTTATTAATTTTTTATTAATGTGATCACCGATTGATTATCATGGGGTTTTCATGCATTTATCAGTACTGAGCAATTGTTAGGGAACTTCAACACTAATTTGCACCCTTTGTAATTTATTCATTGAATGATTTTGTGCATATATATTTTTTACATTTTTTATCACATTCATATTTTGCACAGGTTTGCAACTTCACATGGTTTCAGATGCACATTGATTGACCATTTATTAGAGCGCATCAATATATTTATATTCCTTTATATTTTATGGGTTTCTGATCACCTTTTTTAATTGATAGCAGCTTAATTCACATTGTTCAATCAATTTTTTTACACATCAATTTACAATTTGTATATATCACGTTTATCCATTTCAGCGCTTGGTTTTATATTTATTATTATCACTGCTATGATCTCTAACATCCAGTGAAAAGACAGGAAAGTAACCACATGACTTCAGCATGCCAAATCATGCTGAGGTGTGGAACAGCCAATCCTTGCAGAGCTGCTGAAGAAAGGAGTGGGTGGGAATTAAAAAATAATGCATGTCTTAGGCTAGTGTACGAGATGTAAATCACCTGTCACTCACTGCAAAGGGGAGGATTTGACAAAGTTTTTCCCTGTTTGTCAAGTTTTATCTCATTGAACAATAAAAGAGGATTGCTCAGAGCTGGATAAACTCTTTGTGGGGCTCAAATGATAGGAAATCTTATACTCTACATTATGACATAAAAAAAAAAAATAAAAAAAATTCGGGTTTTCATCCACTTTAACTGAGCAAGCTGAAGGTAGAAGCTGATTGGCTACCATGCACAGCTGCACCAGATTTTGCACTCTCCAGTTTTAGTAAATCAACCCCAAGGTATTTATGTAATCTGGTGTTGATTTATAATGAGGCAAGCATGCCCAGTGTCACTTACCTAATTTAACCACTTCCCTACCGGGCCAAATCTGACATTTCTCTCCTACATGTAAAAATCATAATTTTTTTGCTAGAAAATTACACAGAACCCCCAAACATTATATATGTATATATATTTAGCAAAGACCCTAGAGAATACAATGGCAGTTGTTGCAACTTTTTATCTCACACAGTATATGCGCAGGAATTTTTCAAACGCGTTTTTTGGGGGAAAAAACAGTTTTGTGTTTAAAAAAAAAACAAAACAGTAAAGTTAGCCCAATGTTTTTTGCAATTTGTGAAAGATGAAGTTACGCCGAGTAAATAGATACCTAACATGTCACGCTTCAAAATTGCACACGCTCGTGGAATGGTGCCAATGTTCGGTACTCAAAAATCCCCATAGGCGATGCTTGAAATTTTTTTACTGGTTACATGTTTTGAGTTACAGAGGAGGTCTAGAGACAAAATGTATGGTTTGAACACCGTTTTCATATGTGGGCGGGACTTACGTATGCGTTCCCTTCTACCTGCGAGCACACGGGGACAGCGGCGCTTTAAAAAAAATTTTTATTTTTTTATTGTTAATTATATATATTTTTTTTATTTTGACACTTTTGAAAAAAAAAAAAAAATGATCACTTTTATTCCTATTACAAGGAATGTAAACATTCCTTGTAATAGGAATATGACATGACAGGTGCTCTTAATAGTGAGATATGGGGTCAATAAGACCCCATATCTCACCACTAGGCTGGGAAGCCTGAAATAAAAAATAAAAAAAACGATCACCGTTTCCCAGCCGAAGCGGCGCCGTTTTTTTGAATGGAGAGGCTGGGTGTGACGTCATAACATCGCGCCCGGCCTCCGACGATCATAGAGACTCCGGCGACCATCTGGTCCGCCAGAAATCTCTATGATCTACATCCGGCGCCGGCAGATCCGCTCTCCGCCTCACCGATCGTAATAGTGAGTCGGAACAAGCACCGGAAGGCGGCGGGAGGGGGGGGACATCCCCTCTCGCCTCCCATAGGAACGATCAAGCGGCGGAACGACCGCTATGATTGTTTCTATGGTGTAGAGATTCGCTGGCTGAAACCGGCAATATCTGAATGTTGTCTGTAACTACAGGCATCATTCAGATATACCCGCCCAAAGCCCAGGACGTCATATGATGGTGGGCGGGAAGTGGTTAAGGTATATCTTTTTAACCACTTCCAGACCACCCACCGCACATATGCTGCAGCAGGGCAGCCCGGCTGCGTGAACCGATGTACCTGAACATCGGGCTGTGCATGAGATACAGTGAGAATGTGCGGCCGCAGGTCCGGCGGACTCGATGTCCATCGGCCACCCGCTATCATGGTACAGAGAGGCAGAATGGGGATCTGCCTATATAAACAAGGCGGATCCCCGTTCTGACAGGGGACAATACTGAGATCTGCTGTTCCTAGTGATCAGGAACAGCGATCTCTGTGTTGTCCAAGTAAGCCCATCCCCCATACAGTTAGAACACACCCAGGGAACACAGTTAACCCCTTGATCGGCCCCTAGTGTTAACTCCTTCCCTGCCAGTATCATTTATAAATTGATCAGTGCATTTTTTTACCACTGATCACTGTAATAATGTCACGGGTCCCCAAAAAGTTTCACTTGGGTTAGATTTGTCTGCTGCAATGTCGCAATCCCGCTATAAATCGCAGATCGCCGTCATTACCAGGAAAAACAATAAAAAAATAAATTTAAAAAAGTGCATAAATCGATCCCATAGTTTGTACACGCTATAGCTTTTGCACAAACTAATCAATATACGCTTATTGCAATTTTTTTTACCAAAAATATGTAGAAGAATGCATATTAGCCTAAACTGATGAATACATTTGTTGAAAAATTTTAGTGACATGTGCCTGTCATCAACAATTTTGCAGTTACCTAATTTTCAGTGTCAGGCATTCAGTATATTAATCTATCCTATTCACAAGCCACATGTGCCTTGATCTTATTCCAATCTGCTGCTATATCTTTTGATAAGACAGAAAAAAGTGTTTTTAATTTTAGGGAGAATTTTGCTCAACTTCAGCAAATCTTCAAGCAGAGAAAAATGAAATGAGATTGTGCCACTAGCAGTGACAAGTGAGAGTTGCAGTAGTCCTGTAGTGTATTGTTACTGGTCATCACTGCTCTCACACTTCATACCTCACAACTTTTTGAGATGGGAACGAGGGACACCTACTAGCAAAAGTATGTAGGCATAGGACACACACCCTGCCACGCCCCTTAAAGGATAGTTATACAACAACAAAAAAACTATTAGTTGAACCCACAAGTGCTTTTTTTTTATCACTACTATTCCTTTATCTTGGCTTTTGAAATTTACAAATGCATCAATTAAAGCCTTGTACATACGATTGGATTTTCCGCAGACAAAACCTTGGACTTTTGTCCAAAGGTGTGTACCTGGATTTTGTCTTGCATACAAATGGAAAGGAATTGTCGGCCAACAAACACGAACGTACTAACGTATTACGTGGTTTTTCAGCACTTTAGCACCACTCTTTGGGCTCCTTCTGCTAATTTCTAAGTTTGGTGAGTGTTGATTCGCACTTTTCATTTTGCGCTTTTCATTTCACAGTTTTCAGTTTGCACTTTTCATTTCGTGATTTTCATTTCACGCTTTTCAGTTTGCGCTTTTCATTTTGCGCTTTTCAGTTTGTGCTTTTCATTTCATGCTTTTCAGTTCGTTATTATTGGCTTTGGAGTTATTGCTTTGACCCAAGTCTAGTCCAGGAACAGGAGGAGGAGAAGTTCTTGGACCAAAAATTGGTTGCTTTAATAATCGTGACCAATTATGTCATATGCCTTTGCTGCGGAAGCTCCAGGAGAATTATCCAGATGATTTTCGGAATTATCTCTGGATGACGGACCCCTGCTTTTACCAACTCTTGACATTGTTGACCCCCTATATTAAGAAGCAGGACACATGCATGAGGCTTTTATTTTATTTTTTTGGTTGAATAATAATGATTTGATTTGGTATATTTTCTATATTTTTGGATGCATAGATTGCACTTTTTGGTTAAGTTCTATTGGCAGATAGCATGTCTAATTAAGTGTTCTTGCATAGCAAGACCACTTACTGTTATTTCACATATATATTATTCTTATAGCCAAATTTACCACCCTAACTCCTCAAACAGCTTTTACACTAGATAGACAGTAATATACCGAAACCTGCAGATTGTTGCCGATTGGTGTGCTATCACTATGTGGAACGTTTCACTGAATGGTTCACGAAATAGCGTAGTTTTTTCGGCGAAATTGGTCCCATAGGAATGAATGGCGAAATGTTCAAAACTAGAGTGGGATGTGACAAAAGCTGAAAAATCAGGACATGATTTCTCAACTGCCACCACGCCCTCATTTTCAAGCCCACCTACACAAATCTTGTATCAAAACGTTCAGCTATCCCTGCTGCCACTAAACATGTCCACGGCTAAGTCCTGATAGTTTTCACAATATGACCATTTGTTTGCAACTCACGCCGTCCATTGACATTCATTGAAACTCCACTTTAGCCTCTTCAAATATGAAGGGCAATATCTAAACTACGACTGTGCCTTCATTTTTAATATTTCAGAGACATACTATGCATCAAAATCTAGGTCTGGGTCTTGTGATTCTCACAATATAAAGCTCTTCGCTGTATAGATTATATTTTTTTTAAATACGACCATTTGAAGTACTGCACAGTTATTACAGCTATCATGATCCTGTGTATTGTGTTTTGAGCAGTGGTTGTGAAGCATAAACAGGGCATGAGCGTTGCCAGGAAACAGTGGTTGTAAACACTGATTATCATCGAACAGATAGCAAACCTTCACCTCCATTCTACGTCAAGATGCTGAGACCCCCCAAATGCATGTGGTCACACCTTCATCTGCTAGGCTTGATAATGCTGCTAATGTTTTTATAAATGTATGTTTTAATGTAACTGTGAAGCACTTTGGGCAACAACGTTGCAATTAAATGTGCTATATAAATAAATAAAAGTTGAAATGCATTTCTCACTCTATTAAGCTTGTCATGTGCACTTTTTAAACTTGATCAATCAATTGGTTAGTGTAATGTTTACTATCTTTACTCACTCCAAACACTCCACACAGTTACTCTGCCCACTCCATAAAGTTACTCTGCCCAGTCCAACCTTTCCATAGTTACTCCAGCCACTCCAACCACACAACAGTTACTCAAGCCACTCTTCCCAGTTACTCTGCCCACTCCAGTTGTAGACTACTGGTAGAGGCAAGAACACTTCACACAATTTCCCCAGAAATTGTAGCTTTTCTAGTGTTTATTTGTTTTCTCTTTTTAATGAAAAAAATTGTGTAAAATAGTACTTGGCTATGTGTTTTGCTTCAAATGACAGTTTGGGAGTAGGCAGTTACATTTAAACAAATACAATGTAAAATTGACAAGGGACACCAACATAGTTGTATCTTTGATCTTAAAAACTACGGGATAATGGTGTTGTGGTAACTTGCCCAAATAAAAAAAAAAAAAGCATAATAATAATATTCTTGATATCACTAGAAAAAAAAAAGCCTTTTAAAATTTGTTTTCAATAACTCCATCAGTATCACCAGCAAAGCAGCTTCATTATTATCCCATTAAAGAAGAAGAGAATGCGCGCTGCATTTCGAACTTTCATAATTTTCACAAATGTTAATTCTGCATTACGAGCGCTAGTTTACAAGACCAACCGCTTCTGGCTCGTCCTTGCTTTCGAGCATGCATGTTTGTACTTTGGACTTTTGTCTGACTGACTTGTGTACACACGCTCAGAAAATCCGACAACAGACATTTGTCCGCGGAAAATTTTAAAACTTGCTATCCAACAATTGTCCGTGGAAAATCCGACAACAATTGTCCGATGGAGTATACAATACAAATGGTCGGATTTTCCGCCAACAGCCTGTCATCACACATTTCCCGTCGGAAAATCCGATCGTGTGTACGAGGCTTTATAAATTGGATGAAAGGTTTAGCACTGGGAAACACTTTTTGAAAGAAAAAAAGTGCATTTTATATATAACTATATAGATCAGACCAAAATGAGGGACAAATGAAGAGGAAAGAGGGACAGAGGGACTTCCAAATCAGGGATAGTCCCTCAAAATCAGGGACAGTTGGGAGGTATGACACTTCCTGCTACTTGTGATACAATGGTGGCACCATGTCTGAAGACACAGCAGGAAGTGAGAGGAAATCTCTTTAAAGTGAGGGCAATTCTCTTCTTAGATACTTACCACCAAAATAGGTGTCCTCATTGGAAGATTTCCTATCACCTTTGTTTTGTGACAACTGTAAAATGTTCGATCTCCACTCACTTTCTGTCTAAGGCATCTCATAGATGATTCATTTTTTTCTTTCAACCAGTAGGTTTAACAAAAAAAAAAAACGACTTGATTCCTTGATTCCCCTATCCACACATTCGAGGTGGATGGGGGGATCCTCTCACTGTACCTTTGTATTCCCCACCGTCAAAATACAATGATCAGTGCTGCCGGTGTTCTATTTAGAAATGCCCCCCATCGAAAAATGCCTCCGATGGGTCTGCGCATGCGTACTTGGCAGATTCTACCTTACTGTTGCAGGGCGGGTTTTGGCTGTATTGAACGCCGTGTTTTCTGTCTGTTGCACGGGGGCTTCAGTGTGATAAACAAACGTGTTCTGACTGTGTCTAAGGGCGGGTTAAAACACACACAAAACCCGCCCTTCAAGACACCCACAACCCGCCAGAGGAAGCGAAGAAGAATATGACAATTATATTCTCCCTCAGCACTTACCAGATCGTCGAATTATGCCTCCTATGATCTAAGCATGCGTCTTCACGCCGTCACAACGGCTGATCGGGAAATCAGCTGGAGTGCCATTCCATACTGCACATGCACAGACCAGCAGAGGCATTTTTTGACGGAGGGCCCTATTCGATAGAACACCGGCTATAGCTGGTGGCGTTGATCGAGCAGCAAAAATCCCATAGTGTGGTTTTACAGAAGTCTATCGGTAGATTTACTTCTGTACGACCACCTTCCCATAGATGAATAGAAGTTTTGATCCGCACAGTGGGGAAACAAATGGTAATTGCATGTAAAGTGCTGCATAATTAGATACCTGTAATAAAATAAAATGAACACCTCACAGGGGTCTATTCAAAACAAATAAAAAAAAAGGTTTGGCTATATAAAGTATACACTTTAACAATAAACTCAACCCTACCACATGCTACAACTTTAAGCTAATTTAAAGACAATTGAAGTATTGTATAGTTTTTTTTTTCTTTATAGCCTATAGTACCACCATATGTTATGATTTTTACAAATTTTTGCTAGAAAATGCTTTATGCTTTCCTACTCTCGTGTCAATACCCCTTATCACAAGTGTCTTCACACAGAGTTCAGTTGTCAGAGAGAGAAAGAATGTGTATCAGACCAGGCCTGTTACATTATGGAGTGCATGAGACAGTATTTGGATATCTTTAAAAGCATATGTAAACTGTTTTAATCAAAGGTATCCTATAGATATCACATCATGCTGTCCAAATCCCAAGAATAAGAAATCATGTATCTAATGTATATAGATACATAAAGCCTTTGGTATGTTGCCAATATTTTATATCCTTAGTAGAATTATGGGCGAATACAAAAATGGCATGCACAATGCAGTCTGTTACTAGCATTAAAACAGAAGTTTTTGTTTTTCTCCATTGTTCTATTACCTGTTGATCCTGCAAATATATCCATTATCATACCACTTTCTTTAACAGGTCAAGCTGTCCACTAGAAAGGGCAGAGGGTTGGGATAAACCATATAACACAAACAGGGCTGCTTTCACCGGTCAGATTTTATTCCTATGGTTTAAAGCCCAACTCCAGGCATAGTATTTTTTACATTTTTCAAAAACATTTTAGTATACTAAAGGCCCATAGACACGATCAGACTTTTTGACAACAAACATGCAAATTAGCTGTTTTAAGGCAACATCCGACCGCGTGTATGCTCCATCGGGCAAACTTTTTCGGGTTTCATCGGACAAATGTTGGTTGTGCAAACAGACAAACTTGGTGGCAACAAAAGTCCTACATCGGCTAGTCTGATCGTGTGTACACAAAACCATCGGACTTTAGTCCAAAGTACAAACACGCATGCTCAGAACCAGACAAAAATACAGAAGTTGACCAAAGGGTGGCGCCGGAGAATTGCACTTCCTCTTTTGAAGTGTCGCCAGTACATTGAAACGTCACTATGTTCGTGTTTGTTTCCTAAAAAGTCCTGTCGTGTGTATGCAATACAAGTTCACGGCCAACGCCCTTTGGACAGAAATCTACAGAAAAGTTTGTTTGAAGTCCGATCGTGTGTACGAGGCTTAAGGTTCACTTTTAATCAATACATCCTGTTTTCAAAAGAAAAACAAATATGTTGCTGTGACAACTTAAATAGCTAAAGTTAGATTTAGGTTTTTGTCACTTACTTGACAATGCTACCATGCAATTTTTTACTGATCAGCAGTGAATAAAACTGGAGGGGGGACTAAAAAACAGCATCATACAGTACATGTAATTCTTTAAATTGGCTATAGTTCTTGTTTAATGTAAAGATGAGTATTGCATATACCCTCAGCGTTTCAGCATGTGACAAGATATTTTCTGACAGTATACACAAGTTAAAAAATAACTAACAAAAATTTGTATTTTAGTATTTTGTTTCCCACTCAATGTGTGTCTCTATTTACCTCCTCAGTACATAGTGATGTTTGTCGTGAAAGTGGTAACAGGTCAAGTTAAAGAAGTGAATGATGTCCGGGAGTATGATATTTCTGAAAACCAGAAAGCAAAAGTTTCAAATGGTTCTCAAACATTTCCACTCAAGAACACTTCAGACAACAAGTAAGTCCAATGGCTGTCTGTAATACTGAATGAATGGGCAATTCAGAAATGACCATGTTGTGGATACAACTTTGAAAGCTTAAGCCCCGTACACACAATGAGATTATCGGACGAATGATCGTCCGTGTTTTTTTTTGCATGCTAATCTCAGATCGAATCTGATGAGTTTAGTAAAGTCACGAAAATTCCCATACGACAGAGAAAAAATTTGGAAGTGATGTCATGTGTTGTAATGCATTTGTATTGCATTTTCGAACGATAGCTGTACTGATTAAACGAAAATCGTATGATCTGGCATGGTACGAAAAAAATTTTGTGCACGTCCGATAGAATAATATCGGATGAACTGTCATGATCGGCTCTTGAAAGCTCTGTACTAACGATTCGAAAGCGTTTTTTTCCGTACGATTTTCTGATCGTGTGTACGGGGCATTATAGAGAAATCATTTTTAAACTTACTCATGCAACAATACAAATTAAAATCGGTTCAGTTCGGTTCGGTACATTATGCTATTTTGAGTGTTTCCATTATGAAAGCGGCCCATACAACAGAACCGAACTACACCATTCTGGGTCCTGCTTCACATGTGGGGCCATAGAAAATGGTACGGTTCGGTTAGGGCGGAGCTACGATACATTCCACTGATTGGCGGACGCGTGACGCCATGCTAGTCATTCTTTCTAAACCCACGTATGGCCTCTGGCGGTCCGACTTGCAGTGGAAACGCTCACCTGAATAGGCCGGACCATTCTAGGCCTTCCAAACTGTACTGACCCGAACCGATCCGCTCAGTGGAAACGAGGCAATACAGACTTCCAGGGCCTGGTTCCAGATGAGTTAGTCACCACATTTAATATAATTCCATACAGCAGTGGCTACTCTCAGATGCTGCTTTCTATGCAGCTCCTGTAAACAGATTGTGGTTACATAAAATTGGACTTAGAGATTCCCCTCTTTGTCCTAGATGAGACCCAGGCATTCTGATCCACTTGATATGGTTGTGTTCCAAACTATTTAGATTTTGACAAAAAATAGTGGATATGATAAGCATTATATACGATATTCAAATTCCCTGTGTCCCGCTCAGTTGTGTTTTGGGGGACCTAATTTTTTTCGGGTTAAATAACTCTTCAATGCTGGCTTTTAATCGTCTCCTGTTTTGGCAAGGAAGTTAATCGCCAGGAGGTGGCTTTCACCTGCCCTTCCAACAGTTGATGATTGAATTAAGGAGGTTAATATCTTTGGGGAAAAATTGACGTATCAAAAAAGAGGATGCCCTAATAAATTTGAAAATATATGATTTGCATGGCTAAAAGTGTCTCAGGCGACCCTACTGAAATGTATCCAAGATAGGTTACTATGGTAATACATTCATATATCTACTTCCTATGTTATTTTGAATAAGGTATATCTATGCCCAAACTTATTTATAAGGCTCGTACTGCCGTACAGGAGAATAACTACCAGAGTTCGTTTGGATGGATTGGTGGTTTTTCACCTCCTTATATTCTTTGAATACTGTACATTGCAGCCCTTTATTTGTTGTTGTTGTAATTTTTTTGCTATGAATATGTTTTGTCAGATGTTTTTGAAACTTGTCATTTTGCTTCTTGTTGTTTGTGATGTGTCTTATGTATCTTTATATAAGGAAAAAAAAATCAATAAAAGGGAATAAATAAAATAGTAAACATGTTGTTAATCAT
This sequence comes from Lithobates clamitans, assembly GCA_037952925.1. Lineage (NCBI taxonomy): Eukaryota > Metazoa > Chordata > Amphibia > Anura > Ranidae > Lithobates > Lithobates clamitans. The sequence goes on along the minus strand of JBBGZY010001129.1, from coordinate 3,471,957 downwards.
CAGTAGAGAGAGGATTCTATAGGTATAAAATTATATTTTTGTAATGCTTCCAGAGTCAAACCCCAGCTCGTGTGTAATAGAGCTCCACAGATCCAAAAAGGCATGTGTTAGTTTACTCCCGAACAGCCCTGACATCCCTTTAAATGGGTCTTTATGCCTCAGCAGCAGGACAGGGGCCCCAATTACCTAACCACTGTAATGGCTTCCACAGTAGTCACATGATCTGTAGCCCATTCCATTGGCACCTGATCATGACTGAAGACGCCTCGGACACCCATAGACCCATGCCTTCTCTGCAGTGTGTGAACGACAAGGGGTTAATGAACTTTCCTCAAATAAGATCTTTACTCAACAAAAGAAAAGACTCCTTTTCTACACAAGCAGTCAAACATTTAAGCCTGCCATACATAGATCAAAATTTGGCTGGTTCAGCAGGGACCAAACAAATTTCGATCCATGTATGGGCAGGCTGATTGCATCCAAGTTCATCCATTGATCGACTTGGGTACAACCAGCCTGTCTAATCTTTCTACATAAGATTACTCCCAGTGGCTATAGCCACTAAAAGTAACCATTGCATCCTGCATAGCTGGGAAGTATTCCCATGCACACCGTTGGCAGAATACAATAGTGCTCTGAAAGGCACAGTCATTGTTGATGGTGGAATCGAGTAATTTTCTTTCCTTCCACCTGTGGTGGAAGGAAAGAAAATCATATAATGTATAGCCTGCTTTAGAAGGAAGAGCAGTGCCAAGTAGGGGAGGGGAGGGTACACTTCTATGGGCTGCAGTGATTGGGGGGGACATAGTTTATTATGACATATATTTTACATCTTCCAGTATCAGCTTCCTTTGCAGCTTGGGGACAAAGGAAGTCAATGCTGGAAGATTGGTATGTTGGAACAGTGGGCAGGTAACTATATGAAACCCACCATATATCACTGACTGCAGGTACCCCTAGTAAAGATCTGAATGATGAACTATCTCCAGTCAGGGCCACCAGTGCAAAATTATATAAAACCACATTAAAAACACCAGTTAAAATATTTAAAAAAAACAAGCAACAAGGCATCTAGCCATGCTGCCGCTGTGACACTACAGAACAGGGACTCCAACTTACATGTTTCATACAATCAGGTTTCTTCAAGGGATTATGTTGATATCATGACTCGGGGTTTCCTCCGATGAAAAATAAAGCTAATAAAATCATTATGGTTCATAGATTGAAAGGGTTGTGTCAGCTAATTTAGGATGCATGCCCTGTCCCCCTTTCTTAAAAGCCAGGGTTAAGCTTTCTGGGAATTTAATCTTGTAAATCATCTACTAGAAGATGTAAGCCATCACTTCTATTGTTTAAACATGTGGGTGACCTTATGCAAGCATTACTTTACATGGCCAGCAAAATAGTAGGAAAGGTATGCAGTTAAGATAGGGAGCGCAATTCACTTTATACAACTTTGTCAAGCTTCGGGTACATAATTATTGTAATTGAAAAATGTAAACAAAACAAAATCCTTTCATATATGTAATGCATTTTAATGTAAGTCATTATAGTACAGTAATATATTTCTATATTTCTTTAACACAGGCAGCCTATGGTAAATGGTTTTGTAAAGAAAAAGAGAGTGTAGCAACCGCAGATCGGTCTTCTCTGAAGCAGAGGTCCCGCGCCCTTATCTCCATCCAGTGAAAAGACATTTTCATGTTTACTCTCAACAAGGTGTTACAATTAACTGATATTTAATTTAATTTAGCTACTGTGTTGTCAGATCTGCTACATAATTCTCCCAATCTTGAAACTAGAGTATTAACTTTTATTGACCATTATTACCTCTTTTTTTTTTTTTTAAGGTGCATTTGCTGCAGAATTTAATGAAATGTTACAGTATTTCTTAAATATAACAAACTAAAAATAATAGTGTTTGCTTTTTTTTTCTCAATGCGTTGCTGGGATTTAATTACTGGATGGTTAACCATCATTTTGATGTTTCAGCTGAAATTTCTAAAAAAAATAAATATATATAAATATATATATATTCAGAATTAGAAATCAACATGAATAACATTAGAAGAGGCAGCAGTGTTAGGCATACTAAAACTTCTAATCCAGCCTATTGAAGTAGCTATTAAAAAATTACTTTAGGTGTTCTGTTCTCATAACATAAATACCAATTATAGTCCTCAAATCTTAGAGGGATCTCAATTCAGGTTTCATTTTCCACAATTTTTTACATTGCTGTTTCTTTAGTGGGTTCTGTATAAGAGGCATAAACTAAGACCAGTTAGTGTCAAGTCTCAGTGAAGCAGAAGGTGGTGGTACCAAGAAGGAGGTTACTTCAGGCTAGAACTGTTACTTGGAAGCAGTGATCATAATTTTTTTTAACTTTGGTCCATTGTTAAAGTGCACACCTGCCCTTACTGTTGGCATGAAACTATTTACATATTTATAACAAGCAATAAGCGCCCATTCACACCTGAGAGTTTTTTGTATTGTGTTTATGCCTGACTACACCCAACATCCCGAATCTCATGGTTTGTAATTGTGCCTGTTCACACTTAAGCCTAGTACACACATGAATCCGGCCGGTTCAATACAATACACATGGGCGGCATCGGCCGGTTCAATAGAAACCGTCTGACATTGTGTACTGCAGCCAGTCCAACAGAAGATGGCTGATTTCTGCCGAAGAGGCATGACCGAAAAAGGTCTGCCGAACGGCTCTCTATGGCTGAGAGCGCTGACCAGAGTGTTCTGGTGGGGTGCTATTGTGTTCCCCTGTCAGAACACAATAGTACAGCAGGGGAGATCGCTGCACTAACATTGCATAGTTAGTACAGCGGCTCCTCCTGAGCTGTCAGGTTTTTTTTTTTTTTCCATTCAGCCCTGCTCAGTTGAATGAAAAAAGCTAGTAGTGTGTACCAGGCTTTAGTCACTAGTATGCTCTATACCCTGCGCTCAAAGAAATACAATTTTAAAGCCTAATCCAGTGTTTTTGGCTACATAAATTTCAATGGGTGTGCCTGATTTTTTCACCTGAAGAACTCCTCTCCGCCTCTAGAACTCCTCTCCTCCTCTAGAACTACTCTCCTCCCCTTTCCTAGTGCAGGAAACAAATTCCTGAACTTTGATACATATGCAAAAAATGCTTGTAAAACACTTGAAAATGCTTTAAATGCTTCAAAATCACCAGGAATACATTTTGCTCAGGTGTGAATGCAGGCTTAAAAAGCTTTAAAACAACACACCAGTAACCTCTTTAACTGCTTGTACTGGAAAGTAATGTATTCTCAAAATCTCAACAAGGACTCTGAAGTCAAGTTCTTAAAGAGGAATTGCAGTCTACGCACATAATAAAAACATCTTTGCCATTCTGAAGCTTCCCTCCAACCACTTTGCATATTATTTTATATATACTGTGATTCTGTACTTGCCAAATATGCTGCAGAAATCTCCCTCCACTGAGTCTGTCTGCATCCATTTTAACTGTTGGCAGCTGAAGCTGCTGCCTGTTCACTTCCTGGATTTACACAGAGGCACACCTCCAGGTCTGTAGCCCTGCAGCGCTCACCAAAAAAATGCGAGACTTGCATGTTCCTGTTACGTGAAGTGTGAATAAGGCCTTAAAGTACCTATATAAAACGAGCAGCTTCAGAAAAATAGCTAAATTCCTAATTAGAAACAAAGAGTATGCTTCCAGGGACATTTTGTCTAATTGGGTCAATACTGTGGAAAAGCTGACTCCCTGCAAGGTCATGCTATGCACACTTGTACACTCTGCCAGGGAAATTATGTATACATTGGGGACCACACAAGGAACAATGAACACTCTGCAAGGACAATGCTAACCACACTGGACACTCTGCCTGAGCCGTTTTGACTGTGGGATTTTTTTATCAGGGTCACGCTAAGCACAAAGGGATCTTCTGCAAGGACTATGCTGACTACACTAATACTCGGCTGTGTCCGACTATGTTGGATTCTTTGCCATGGACATGCACAACACTATGGACACTGTTAGGGAAATGCTGATTACACTCAGTGCTCTGCCAGAGATAGCGTAAGCATAAAAGAACACTAGAACCATAAAGGATTTTCTGTCAGGGACATGCTGTCACAAGGATCACTGAAACAGGGACAAGCAGCACTTTGTCTAGGTCTAGGACATGATGACTATATTTTATTTATATTTCAATATTATTATTGAAAGAATAAGAGAGATCAGAATAACCAAACACATAGTGTCCATTTTTCAGATCATCACATAACAATACAGAGAAATAAAAGGTATGGCCATATTATTTATCCATCATCTATCACAATAACAGAACGTAACGGCTGTGGTATGTATCCAAAAACTGATGGGGAACAATAATTTCCCCGCTATGATCCGAAGTACCCCTGTATGCAGGGATGGTGCAATCTCCGGGACAATCTCAGGACCCATGGTCGTATGAGGCCTCATACGTGATCGTCTGTATTGTGTATAAAGTTTCTGGAAATAAAAAACAAGTAAAAAAGAGGAGAGAAGAGAGGGAGAAATGAAGGAAAAGAGGGAGATGAGGAGAGAGAGGGTTGTCCTGGAGTTCACTATGGAGTCAAAATGTAGTCTAGGACATGATGACTATGTTTTATTTATTACAGATACTTATATAGTGCCATCAATTTACACATACAGTATATATTTTACATTCACATCAGTTCCTGCCCTCAAGGAGCTTACAATCTAAGGTCTCTAACTCACTTTCATACATACACATACTAGGGCCCATTTACCTACCAGCATGTCTTTGGAGTGTGGTAAGAAACCGGAGTACACGGTGGAAACCTACGCAGGCACAAGGAAAACATGCAAACTCCAGGCAGGTAATGTTGTGGCTGGGATTCAAACCGGCGACCCTAGTGCTGCTAGGCAGAAGTGCCAACTACCTAGCCACGGTGCTGCCCAATATATGGAACATTCTGACATTTATTACAATGAGCACTCTGCCAGGGACACATCAACCATATGAGGTTCTCTGCCAGGGACGTTCTGAGTAAATTAGCTAAGGATGTAATGGAGTTGATTTACAACAGTGCCTGTCCATCGCTTATAATGTAAAGATTTGAAAAAAACCTTTTTCTTGTGAAAAAAAAAGTGCAACTAAAGGCAAAACTTTTTTTATTTAGTTTTAGAGTGGACAGGGATTAAAACACATATTGCTGTCTGTAGAGATTCACCCTCTCTATTTGTACTTTTTAACATTATCATTGAAAGTGAAAGTAAAAGAAAATCCCAAATTTTGGGTTGTCCCCAGAAAAGTAATAGAGGGGAAATCTTCCAATGGGGACACTAGTTCTGGTGGCATGGGGGTCCCAAAGGGATTCCCTTAATTTGCAGGGATTTCCTCTCATTTCCTTTTTTGGCTATGGGACAGGCAGTGAAGGGAAATCTCTCCAATTGGATGATGGCAAAAAATAAACTGACAGGGGTGCTAACCATCCCTTACTCTATCCAAAATGAAAAAAAAAAAAAAGTTTTGCCTATAGTGCTACTTTAATTACGGTATTTTAAACATGCATTAAATAGGAGTGGTTATATATAAAAGAACACTTTCAGCTTCTGTTCTTTTAGCTACTTATTTTTATAGGGGGCAAGATTTGTAGCAGTATTAGCAAGGGTAGTTTCAGATGAGAGTGTTCTGCTCCATCTAGCAGGGGATCTGTGAGCAGATCCCCTGCTAAATCTGAACTGAATGAGACGGATGTCAGCTTTGTGACATCTGCGCCCATGCAGGACGTGGAGGGAAATATCTCAAATGGGACACACGCTGCAAAAATAAAGTGCTACACAGATGGCAAAACTAAAACTGACAATAACCCTTCCTCATCTAAAATTTAAAAAAAAAGTTTTGCCTTCGCTCTACTTGAAGGGGAGAAGTCAAATAAGGAGGTAATTAGGGTTGATTAAGGTAAACTAAAGGTTCATACGGGGTTAAAAAACAAACAAACAAAAAAATGTTTCTTTTTTTACTTGTTAGGTTGCTTTAACTGAAACCATATACAGATCAAATTGTATCTCTTTCATTTACAGATGAAAAAAACAGGGTATTGCAAAAGTGACAATATCATTCTAAATACATGACACATTTTGGTATATGCCATTAATTGTGTTCCACGGATACATGTTTACCTGTAAAATGCATAACTGTGTTAGTGTACATCTTTGTATTTGTTCTTTACATACTGTATTAGTGTTACTACAGATGATCAGAGTAACCTGAGACTACATTGTTGCTCTTGAGCAATAAAATAGTGTGCATTCAAGCCCTAGTGGCATATGGTGCTGAATCAAAAGAACAAAATACAATGCATCATTTTACTAGGCAGAAGTTACAAGACATACTGTACATACAACATGTCACATCTGTCTGCAATTGGTCCTAAGACACCCAGATAATTGTACCTGCCAAAACAAGACTGTTCCAAAACTCATCACCACCATGTTATACAAATAATAAATGTGCAATTGCATATGGTATATATACAGTATTGCCATTGTCAAATTCGGGTAATAATGTCAGCCAGCATCTCAACCATTTTGTTATGCCGCGTACACATGGCTGGACTTTCCGACAGAAAAAGTCCGATGGGAGCTTTTGGTCGGACATTCCGACCGTGTGTATGCCCCATCTGACTTTTTCTGCCGGCATTTCCGACGGACTCAGATGTAGAACAAGTTCTAAATCTTTCCGTCGGAAATGCCGACAGAGTTTAGCCCGTTCGCAAGTCCGCTCATGTGTACGCGGCATAAACGTTTTGCTGTCCACCAGGAAATGTCCCTGCTGGCAGCTGAATGGGGACAGGGGCAAGTCATTGCTTGCTATGACACCAGCGACCACTGACTTTATAGCAACCAGGAAACCCTGTGCAGGAAGCTGGCATTCATGCCAGCTTCCTAGCACAAAATGCTTCACTCTCTCTGATATCTCTCTGCAAGTCAACTCAGACTTGGCCTTAATTACTACAAGTTTGCTTATCTATGGAGGGCCAGTAACTCTTCTAGAATCTATTGCAGCCATACCGAAGATTCTAAAAGTGATCTCAATAAGAACTAACTGCTTCTGCAGAAAGCTTTTCAAAACTGTCACAAAGCTTTACTGAATTATGCACAGGTTGTTTTAAAGGTGCCATGTTGCTAAAAAAGGGTTGTAACTCCTTTATTTGATTGGATTCCTCCCAGTGAAATAGTAAGCATGTGGTGTCAGCCCTGCCTCTTTCATTTATTATGGATAACAAAAGATACCTCCCCTTTCATCTTCTTCATCTGAATAATAACCCTTCCTTATGCACAGGAAGTTATCAGCTCACAAGAATTCTAGCAGGATAAACCGGTATTTATTTGGATTTTTTTAACAGCTATAATACAAAAATTTCAATCCCAGAATACGCTGTTAAAATTGTAAGAAATAGACAGGCCACTGCATACCTCGCTGGGCCGAGTAGTTAGCAGGTAAAAGCAGCCTCAGCTCGATTTATCGAGGCCACGCACTCAACATATGTCCCCCCTCCCTCGGGGCTTAACTATGGAGGTTGAAACTTGTTGAGGGTGTGGTCTGGATGAATTAAGCTGAGGCTACTTTCACCTGCTAACTACTCAGGCCTTGCAAGGTGTGCAGTGGCCTGGCGGCTATTTCTTAAAAAATATTCAGTGGTATAGGAGAGTTTCATTGTTAGGGTTTGCATACACTTTAAGGTTTCAGGGTAGAGACTCAAAAAAAAAAAAAAAATCACATTTATTTTAAGCGCCAGTTCCCCTGTGTCAACAGTTACATTGTTGTGCTCGCCTACTAGTCTTTTCTACTTCCAATCTTTAACCAGTCTTTTCTACTTTCCAATCAGTTTTTTTCTCAGCGTTCACTGGAAGATGCAGCATCTGGTCTATGTTCCACTGGAACTCTGTAACGTCTCTGTATGAGATTGCATGCCACACCCCTCCCAAAAATGCTTCTTTCCCCAGGTACAATATATAAAATAACGACTCAAGATACCAAATTTTTGGGGAAATAAAATGGCCGTGGCACTTTATTGGTTTTTCACATAAAATATCCTTCAATACTCTTTTATTATCAACCAAATTACATCATGAATTCAAATAAACCTCAATTCTTGCTACTCAGTTTTTGGAACTGGAGCAGCAGTACCACATATTTTTTTACATAGAAAATAAACAGTCCCCCCCGGATGCCAGGGTGACCCAACCAAATAAATTGCTCGCGACTGGGGTAGGAGGGAGTTTTCTTCTTCCTGTCTTGCCTCCAGGAAAGAGGGAGAATTATATCTCCCCAGCCCTTAAATAAACTCTCCCAAGTTTTCCAGAAGATTCCCTGGCTTTCCATTGGTCCGCCAACCTGGTCCTGAAAAAACCTTAAAGGGGACAGCACCCTAATCACCTGCTGGTCTGAATGCTGTAATCCCAAAATAAATATATGAAATAATGGGATGGGGTGGCCACAATCTCAAGCAAGTGGGCCCATATTGTGCCCCCTTTATACATGAGATTGCATGCCACACCCCTCCCAAAAATGCTTCTTTCCCCAGGTACAATATATAAAATAACGACTCAAGATACCAAATTTTTGGGCAATTAAAAGGGTTGCGGCACTTTATTGGTTTTTAACATAAAATCTCCTTCAATACTCTTATTATCGACCAAATTACATCATGAATTCAAATAAATCTCAATTCTTGCTGCTCAGTTTTTGGAACTTGAGCAGCAGTACCACATATTTTTTTACATAGAAAATAAACAGTCCCCACAAGCCGGACTTGCAACGCCAGTCCGGCCCCACCCCACCACTGTGGCCATCTCAATACGGTATTGTAATCCCTGGTTGAAAATATCCGTGCCTACTTCTGAAAGGTGGACCCCATCTCTCCTGTACAAGCCTGGGATACCACCTTCCAGATCCACGTGCCTATATGATAATCCCCCAATCGTGGGCATGAATTTTTCCAAAGCCCTGTTATTTCTTTTCCGCATCTTCTCCATGACCCTCCTCTGAGCTGAGGAAAGCCAAAGGAGCCAAGGGACGATTTCAGAAAAAACAAACGTACCTGGGGAAGTGACCAAAAAACGATGAAGATCCTTTTTATCTTAAACAATAAATCGAGTGTTCTGACCCTACTCAAGTCATTCCCCCCTAAATGAACCACCAAGATAGAAGGTGGGGCCAAATCTGATATAATCTAGACAAATGAAAATCAAATTGATACCATTGAAGGCCTCTTACACCTTTCCAAAATAAATTAAAGGATTCCGGCTGCAGTGACAAGTTCGTAATGTAGCTTCTCTGGGCCGCTCTCCTACGTGCCCAATAAATAAACGAATGGCCTAGAATCCATACTGTGTGCTGAAAACCTGAGGAGATTAAACAAAAAGATTAGACCTGACATATAACTTAAAACAATGTCCACCTCCCTATTTCCATAATGGGTGATTCTTGCAAACCTTTCCTGGCTGCCTCTGAAGCTGTGCCAATTCTAAATGAGTGAGAGGAAATTTTAAATTACCTAAATCCAGTTGCCTTAGGCATTTTTTCAAAATCCCATTGAACTGGTACCTGGTAAGAGGAGTTCAATTAGCGTGAATGAGGAAGTGCCCTTCCCACGCGGGTCTACCCCCCATAAACAACCGTACCGTCTCTACCGAGCAAACCAAGGAAAGGAAAAAGAAATGCCAGCTAACGTCCTTGTAACGTAGCTGCTTGACAGTTGCCGTTGCATGAGCAAGGACGCAAAAGCCAAAATAGCGCTTTCTGACGGAGAGCCAAAATTGAAGCCAACATCCTTTGCAAAAGACATCCACATCTTCCAAGCAGCTGCATAGCACGACCAGGTCTTGGGGGCAACCGAGCCCTTAATGGCTTCCATAATCACGAACATATCACTCTCCACAGATGCTCTGGACATACTAAACCCTCCTCGTTTGCCTCTGGGAGCCGCAGATGAAAGCGATCCATCTGCAACTGAGATAATGCATCAGCTATATTATTCAGATTACCCGGAATATACTTGGCTTTAAGCCAGATGTTAAACTTTAAACACAAAAAAACACCTGCCTCAGTACCTTAATTACTGGTAATGAACTTGATGAGGCAATTCACCACAAACATCACCCCTTTACTATCAGTAAGTACCATAATGCACCTGTTCACAAACTCACTCCCCCACAATTCCAAAGCCACTAAAATGGGAAATAACTCTAAAAAAACTACATTCTTAGTGGTCTGGCTACTGATCCACGATTCTGGCCAAGTCGCACAACACCAATGTGTTTTCCATACTGCACCAAAACCTTTGGAACCAGCCACGTCCGTGAAAAAACTGAAATCTGGGGCAAAGACAAAATCCAGCTGGAAAAGGGATCTTCCATTATAATTTTCCAGGAAATTGGCCCAAACCTGCAAATCATCTTTAGGAGAACTGGTCATTCTAATGTGTGCAAAAGGTGACTTCAGGCCTGATATAGCAAGGTAAAGCCTTCTTGAAAAAACTCGCCCTACTGGCATAATCCTGCAAGCAAATACCAGGACACCCAATAGCGATTGCATGTCCTTCAAGCGCATTTTTTTCTTACCCAACGCCATTGCCAGTAATGCCTTTAATTTCTGCAACTTCGCCAATGGCAGGCTAAATTCCATACTGCAGGTATCTATCTGTATGCCCAAAAATTCTAAAGACGTACAGGCCAGCCATGTCTTCTCTTCTGCCAATGGAATACCAAAATCGGGAGCCATCTCCTGAAAAGCTTGCAATGCACTATAACAAAAATTATCTCCTGCCGGACCTATAAATAAAAAATCACCTAAGTAATGCACCACTCTATCCTGCTTCAATTGGCAAACAAGCACCCAGTGCAAAAAAGTAGAAAAAGCCTGAAAATATGAGCAAGACAAGGAGCATCCCATAGGCAGGCATTTGTCAAAAAAATAGCACCCGTCCAGGCAGAAACCCAATGAGTTTAACGCCACAGGGGAAACTGGCAAAAGGTGAAATGCCAATTTGATATCGGCTTTAGCCAATAAAGCACCAGCACCAACCGCCCTAATTTTGCTAATTGCCTCCTCAAAATTCGCATATGATACCGAGCATAACTCCCCATTGATATCATTGTTTAACGAACCACCTTTAGCAAAGGATAAATGGTGAATGATCCAAAAAGATCCCTACTCCCGTTTAGGCACCACACCCAATGGTGAAATGCGAAAATTCTTAAATGGTGGATATAGAAATGGATCTTCAATTCTGCCCAATTCAGTTTCTTTGATAATTTTTTCTCTAACCACCTGTGGATATACCTCCACCGATTTCAAATTCCCCACTACTGCACAACCCTCCCCAGAAAAAGAAGGGAGAGGAAAACCGTTCGCAAAACCATCAATGAGCAAACATGCTTTCTACCTGACCAGCCATGGGTGCATTTTCCCCAGCCTCACTGGTGTGCAGGCTTTTTTGAAAAATATCTTTTGTCCCCTGACTAGTTCCCACATTTGCATTTTTCCTTAAACACTTTACTGACGGGTGCGTCCCAGCACATTAGGAACATTTATGCCTGTATCTGCACGCGGTATTCCAACGACATTGGCTTTCGTCAAAAGCAAAATAACAGCCTTTCCTAAAAGCCGAATTTAAAAGATTGGCCTGGACTGGCTTAGGCATCGCTTGCTTTCGCGGTAAAATTAAATTGAGCCACAACCCGACATGCTTCATACCCCACTTAAGTGACTCATGTATGGACAGATTTTGTCTAAATGACTTATTGTAATAGTACCAGCCCAATCCACCAAAATTCTTGTAAGCTTCTAAAATGTGGTCTAGATGCTGAAACAACCCTCTGCACAGCTCTGGGTGTTTTTCCGCCATCACTCCACAATAAATGCAATAGGCCTGCAGCCAATTGTTAAATAACCTAGGAATTGGCCTACGCCTATCTTCCTCACTTTTTTCTTCTCCCTTCCTATCCGACTTAAATGCAAAATCCTTGTGAAAAGGAAGGAGCGATAATATATCTATGAACTCTCCCTTCCAAATTTTTTCCTTTACCGCTGTGCCTAAATGATAGCCCAGTGGGGGAGATCCCACAGGGCATAGCGTCTTTCATGCAAATTTCAGGGACAGTGAGCCTGGCAGGAGCAGCCGTCTGCAATGCTCCAGGACCCCTCAAATCTTTTTGCATTCCAACAGTAGCCACAGCGTCAGGCACCTGCTGCGCCAAAACACTTACATCTGAAATTTCAGAAATTGCAGCAGCTGCAGGGCTCACTGAGCAGCTAGGAGCTGGAGTGACACATGTAACAGGCACATTCTCTGACATTCTAGGAACCAGAGACTGTATCAAAAATGACAAAGAATGGGGGCGTGGCCTAGACATGGCGGAGTGAAGCAGCTTTTTCTTGGAGCTCCCGGCCTGTCCCAAAAACCCCGGTTATTTCTCTCTTTGCCAAAGGCATGATACCAACTAAAAGGCACAGAACAAGAGCAACTACACGGGGGGCACCCGTCGGTAGGAGCCCAGGGGATATCCATCACTATTTTCGACAAATACAAGGCAAATCTCCAGGAGCCACAGCAACTGCACCGCGAGGCCTACCACGCGACGAGACACAGCAGGCCTCCAGACAGAGGATACAATCTGCCCCACCACACTCTCAGGACGATATTAATCACCTCCCGGTAACTCGCAGAGACCCTGGAGAGGACACGATGGCCTCTCCACAGTCCCCGACACCCATCAAGCTGGATCAGGACATTCGGGCCTTGCTGCAGGCCCTCCCCACTCGATCGGACATTGAAGCGCTCATCCTGAAACTAGAGGAGACACACCGACGAGACATGCAGGAGGTGAGGGGGGAAATGGCAACTCTGGCAGACCGCATAGACACAGGCGAAACCGCGGTGTCCGCTTTGGAGAACAGAGTGGCGGCGCTTGAACAGGCGAGGGACTCGCAGCGGGACTCCGCTGTGGCTCTACAGCTGCACCTGGAAGACATCGAGGACCGAAGCCGCAGGAATAACCTGCGGCTCCGAGGAATCCCGGAGGAGACAACAGCGGATGATCTAGGGGAAACTGTCAGAGGAATATTCCGCACCGTACTAGGCGAGCCAGATCTCCCCATAGAGCTGGACAGAGTCCATAGAGCTCTCGGCCCCAGATCCGAAGACCCGTCCAGACCGAGAGATGTGGTATGCAGACTACACCGCTATACACAAAAAGAGGCCATCCTGCGCCAGGCCTGGGAGTTTGGAGAGGTAGAGGTAGGAGGCAAACAGACCAGAATATTACCTGATCTTTCGCGAGCCACGCTGAGACGCAGAGCCCTCCTCCGTCCTCTCCTGGATCTTGCTAAACTGAAGGGCCTGACATACAGATGGGGTTATCCACTATCGGTTACGTTCCGCAACGAATCCGGCTCATTCTCCCTGCAAAGATTGGAGGACCTCCCGGCGCTCTTCCGGTTCATGGAAACGGAACCGATACAGGTCCCTGACTGGCTCCAGCTCCTACCACGTCCACAAGGCCGATCGGGCCCCCTGAGACTGCACGGTCCTCTGCCTCCCCGCCGACAGCGGGACAGAAGGAGACGCAGAACGGCATCTGGTGAACAGCGTGAGTAGGCCAGTGGCCATCCCTCCCCAATCCAGCTTGACTCATGCAGGTCAGATTGCAGGATATGTTGTCCCTAAGCAAGGAGATCTGTAGCCTGGCCTCCATTTTTGACCAAGAGAAGAGGGGGGGGTTGCACGAACTTTGGTCCTGGTCCCCTCTTCCCGGGCTCCCTCCTCCCCCCATCCCCCCACTATGCGCAACACACCTGACGATATCCCAGTGGCCAGTAATGTCCGTTTCATCCCTGGACAGGACTCACAACAGACCCTCTCGGATCTACCACTGGGGATACGTCTTCTCCTTGCTGTTTCGCCTGACCCTCCCTCACCCACCCACACAGACTCCCTCGGGTGACCCATAGACACTATGGCCTCGGCTGATAAGTTCCAGACAGGTCAAGCAGACGCCGGTAGATGGGAGCTACGGGACTAATCAGAAACGTGACCCTGACGAAGATCAACACCCCTCCTCGGCACCTTGCACTCAGAGCCAGGCTTGATATGGACCACTGCAGCACCAGAGACCAGTCATGAAAAAAGGATCGGGCTCTGATGGGCAGTTACAGGTTTCCCACATGCTGCTGAAATACAGACTGGAACCTAAGATCTGATGTGTGTGTTGGGGTTTTTTTTTTTTTTTTTTTTTTTTGAGGGGGGGGGGGGGAGTCTTCATATAAGCTCATCGGCTATACGTTATCGGCCACGAAGGAGCCGGACCCCCTGGTGCGTCTCCGTACGGGACTGTTTATTTACAACCCCTATGTCCTGGCCTGCATGTGATAGGGCTGAGCCTGGACCAGTTCTATGCATACCATTACGGTTCGGTTTCAAATTTATCTTCTTGGTTCGGCCACCTTACATGCAACTGGACGGGGAGGGATTCGGATTCAAACTCAGATTCATATTTATGTTCACGTTCATGTTCTGCTTATTTGCACTTGTTGTTATACCTAATTATCTATTTCATGCTATTTTGCATACAAATGTGTTCTGTGGGTTATAGACAGGAGAGCTCTATTTACCTCATCCTATTTTAGGCCATACCTTGACTCTCCTATTAGTTACATTAGAATAATCAGTATGCCAACACCGCCGCAACTCTCTAATCCTTAAGGTGATTGCTAATGGCACCTCACGCACATAAATAAAACCTACTGATGGCCGGGGTTGGAGGGAAAGGTTCGGGAGCTCACTTCCCGGCCCTGTCTTTCCACCGTCCCACATAGGACAACGCTCTGTTCCCAGCAAAGTGTCTGGGGAGCGTACTAGCCTGAGTGGCTAATTTAGTATTTGCACTGAGCTGCACGGTTTAGTGACAGCTCTCTACACTCTTCCTTTTTCTCTGTTCTACACTTATTCAATCTTTCCTACTGCACCCGCTCTATACCCTACCCACCCACACCTTTTCCCCCCTCCCATTAACCCACTCCCCTCCCCACCTGCACACCTATACCTGGTATAGCATCTTACCTACCATACACGAAAATGGCCTCCATAAACATAATCTCTCTCAACGTAAAGGGCCTTAATACGCCCGAAAAAAGACGCATGCTAATTAATGACATGAAACGCCTAAGGGCTGACGTTGTTTTCTTACAGGAGACCCACTTCAAAGATGGCTCCTTACCGACACTTCAAAACAGATCCTTCCCGGTAACTTATCACTCAAGGTACACAGAGGCTAAATCTAGAGGGGTCTCCATTTTAATTTCATCCAAAATACCATGGTCCCTCACGGAAGTAAAGTATGATAAGGAAGGCAGATTTCTCTTCATAAAGGGGAAAATAGGAGACTCAAAAGTAACCCTAGCTAATCTATATGTCCCCAATACACAACAAGACAGATTTCTCAAACGACACCTAGACCTCCTATCGCAATTCACAGACGGCCACTTGATACTAGGAGGAGACTTCAATGTCCCTCTAATCCCTTCAGAGGATACTTCCACTGGATCATCCTCTACCTCGCGAGAACTACGCAAGCGCATCGGCGTGACGCTACACAACTCACAACTGATTGACGCTTGGCGCCTATTCCATCCCGGGGAAAAAGACTACACCTTTTTCTCTAAACCGCACCAGACGTACTCGAGAATCGATCTCTTTCTGATCCCTCACAAAGATCTACAAGCGATCAAAAAAACCACTATAGGCTCTATCACATGGTCGGACCACGCTCCGATTACACTGCAATACAATCTCCCAGACCTGAGGTCGACACAGAAACCACCGTGGCGTCTAAATGAAGGCCTTCTGAAAGACCCAGAAGTTTTAGCTGAGGTGACAAAAGAAATAGGACACTACTTTTCCACAAATACCACTCCTGACAGTGACATGGGATTAGTATGGGAGGCACATAAAACTGTCATTAGAGGAATACTCATCAAACATGGTTCAAGACTCAAAAAACAAAGGATTGCACAATTGAACACCTTGCTTAAAAAACTAGAAACACTAGAGATAGATCATAAATTAAGCCCCACCAAACAATTAGAAGTAGAACTAGACACGGTCCGCTCACAGATCACCGACCTTTTACGATATAAAGCCAAAGCAGCCATACAAATATGTAAAAGGAAACACTATGAATCTGGGAACAAATGTGGGAGACTGCTGGCCCAATCGTTACGAGAACAGAAACTGACCTCATACGTACCCCACATTATGTCCCCCAAAGGTCAAAAAATCCCTATACCTCAGCACATTGCGCAGGAGTTCAGTTCCTTTTATACATCTCTATACAACTTACAAGAGACACAAACTCCCCCTGACAAGATAACAGAATACATATCGTCCTCCCTTATGCCGACTCTCCCTGACGATGTTCAATCCTTACTAGAAGAACCAATTACGTTGACCGAACTGCAAACCGCTGTAAAGAATTCTAAGCCGGGTAAAGCACCAGGACCGGATGGACTCACTATCCACTATTATAAGATCCTTCTCCCCTCGCTCGGACAACACCTGGTCAGACTCTATAACAACCTAGGCACAGGGAAAAAATTTTTTAAATCTACTCTACAGGCACAAATCTCCGTTATACCAAAAGAAGGCAAAGACCCGAGCCAATGCGGCTCTTATCGCCCGATCTCCCTTTTAAATACAGACCTAAAGCTCTTCACAAAAATCATTTCCACTAGACTTCAGCAACACCTCACCTCGCTAATCCACCTAGACCAGGTTGGCTTTGTCCCAACTAGGGAGGCTAGGGACAACACGATCAAAGTCCTCAACCTACTCCATATAGCCAACAGTACCAAATCACCATGTATCCTACTAGGAACCGACGCCGAAAAAGCGTTCGACCGAGTCAGTTGGAGGTTCATGTTTGCTACATTAAAGCACATAGGACTAGGCGAGAAAATGATACACTGGATCTCCTCAATCTATTCAGACCCTACAGCCAGAGTTAGAGTAAACGGAGTAATCTCAGAAGCTTTCCCAATTACTAACGGGACCCGTCAAGGCTGCCCCCTCTCACCACTGCTCTTTGCATTATCCCTAGAACCTTTCCTATGCCACGTGAGACTGAACCCAGACATCACAGGTATAGAAGTAAATAAAAAACAATTTAAAGTCTCTGCTTACGCAGATGACATGATGTTCTCCCTCACAAACCCAACCATTTCCCTCCCCAACCTCATGAAAGAATTTAGTATATATGGCCAACTATCCAATTTGAAAATTAACTTTAATAAGTCCGAAGCGATGGGACTGGGAATCCCTCAATCACAACTCACACAACTACAAAATAGTTTTCATTTGAAATGGACCACTACAGCTTTGAAGTATCTGGGCACATACATACCTCCATCTTTTTCCCAATTGTTCAAACACAACTTCCCACCACTACTTAAAAAGGTACAGAAATTGCTAGATAAATGGAATGGCGGACTCCATTCCTGGTTCGGACGCTGTAACATCCTTAAGATGTCAATTTTACCCAAATTCCTATATTTGCTACAGACTATCCCAATACACATACCCGCAAATTTCTTCACCCAAATACGTTCTATATTTACCAAATTTCTTTGGGCAGGGAAAAAATCACGAATACAGAGGAAAATCCTCTCGTTACCCAAACGACACGGAGGACTGGCAATGCCCGACCTCCAGACCTACTATAAAGCAACACACTTGGGAAGGCTCATTGACTGGTGCCGACATACACCCACCAAACTATGGACACAACTCGAACAAGCACAAAGTACAACCCCTATCCATAGAATCCCGTGGTGTTACACTGCACTACCAACAGACCTCAAACGTCACCCGTTAATAGGCAACACGGCACGAATCTGCGCTCATCTCATTGACTCGTCCCCCCTGTTCTCTCGCAACTCACCACTTAAACCCATCATAGGAAACCCCTTGTTTGAACCAGGAATGAACGATAGGGGGTTTCGGGAACTCAGGGAACGAGGATTATACCAAGCCTCGCATTTTAGCATGGGCGGCAGATGGAAGACTATCACAGAATTGACTGACCCAGAGGGACAGTTTCGACTAGACTTTATGAGGGCTTTTCAGCTCCATCATTTTCTCAGCAGCATGCCACCACCTACGGTTATCAACCAACCCTTTGCACTTATGGAAGACCTATGTTCGGAAACAGGGCCCTTACCACACTCACTCTCCCTAACCTACAACATGTTAATCACTCCATCAGAAGATTACAAACCTCGGGGCCTTACCAAATGGGAAAAAGAACTAAATTGTCAGTTCCCCACCAGCAAAAAACAACATATCCTACAGTTTACCCACAAATCCTCATTATGTACAAAGATTCAAGAAACGAACTATAAAATCCTTAGCCATTGGTACCGAACCCCGGCATTTCTTAACACAATATACCCCGCGTCATCTGACATTTGTTGGAGATGCCAAAGAGAGAAAGGCACACTCCTCCATATCTTCTGGTCCTGCCCCGGAATCCAGAGCTTCTGGAGAGAAGTCCGCCAAATAACACAAAAATTTACAGACCGCGTTGTGCCAGACGACCCAGCTTATTTCCTCTTACACGCTACTGACACCCCCGCACGGGCTTACAAGAAGTCAGTGATACGTCACCTGTTAGACGCGGCAAAATCCTGTGTCCCGGCCTTGTGGAAATCCAATCGGCCACCAACCGTGGCCCAGTGGATCCAGAGGGTTGAGGAAATAAACCAAATGGAGGACCTAATCCTCACGAGCCAAAACAGACAGGAAGTATACACAAAAACTTGGCAGTTATGGAATATGTTCAAGTATTCTGAGGAGGGTCAGGCACTTCGCGGCAACGGAGACTAAACGGCACTCTGTAGACAGGAATAAGACTTTTGAGATTTAGACGAACACAAAGACTCATTAACTACCACTTAAATTCCCGAACCCCCCCCCTCCCCCAACCCACACCTTCCTCACACCTAACCCCCCCCTTCTTTTCTAACTCTGTTCTCACTCACTCCAGTTTTCGCAATCTGTTCTTTCTCTCTCAACTATTTCCTTTCTCTTTTCTTTCAAAATAATAAAATAAATGGGAAACCGCAAACCCAGGGACTAGGAAACACCAAAATACTCAAAACATATACATGATACTCTGACAGATAGATGATTAACAGAAAACAAGAGACAGACGGCTTCAACAGCCAATGCTAACAGCAAAATTTGTGTCCAGTAACTATGTTGCCGTAAGAGTATACGGACCAATGACACTGTAATATCCTTATTGCCTCTACAAACTACAGTAACAGTAAAGTCATGTTTTTCAATTTTCTTTTTCTTTTTATGTTTGTCTATATATGACACTGATTGTTCCTATAACGATGTATGTTTTGCTGTTATTTACAGTTATGTGTCTATTGTATAACCCGGTAAACCGGTTTTCTAACATAAATAAAAAATTTAAAAAAAAAAAAAAAAAAAAAATGACAAAGAATTTACTAAGCCAGATAAAACACTTAAATGACATGACTTACCAGCTGCTTGGCACTGCACTGTCTCCTGACCAGCTTCCGCCTCCAGCAGCATTCTCCTGTCTGAGCCTTGTGGTGCCTGCCCGATTGGCAACACCTGTGGAATGTCAGCATGCCAGGCTCCTTGCTGCACTGTAACCTCCTCCTGCTGTACTTGTGCTGAAGCCTCATGCGTCCGCCCTCTTCTGTTCCTCACAGCTGGCCATCCCTCTCTTTCCCTGCGCTCCACTCTCATCACAGGAGAAGGAAAATAAGACCTCCTCTTCTTTCTCACTCTGCCACTCCGCCCCGCCATGGCTCCCCCTTCCGCCCCCCAGTTCTAATTCTCCATACGAACCTCTTCAGCAGGTACACTTGCCTGACGGCTCCTCTCCTGTCTGTGAGGGCTCCGCCGCCACACCACTGTCACCGCTATTCCTCTCCTCTTCCACTTCAGTATCAGACAGACAGCGGTGCAGCCATGACTCCCCTCCCTCACCACTTGCTCTCTCCAGCAGCTGCCTGACAAGAGCTTCCATGCTGCAGCTTTCTTCTTTCTGTCTTGCCGCCAGGAAAGGGGGAGAACTCTATCTCCCCAGTCCTTAAATAAACTCCCCCAAGTTTTCCAGAAGATTCCCTGGCTTACAAATTGGTCCGCTAACCTGGTCCTAAAAAAACCTTAAAGGGGACAGCACCCTAATCACCTGCTGGTCTGAATGCTGTAATCCCAAAAAAAATATATGAAATAATGGGACGGGGTGGCCACAATCTCAAGCAAGTGGGGCCATATTTTGCCCCCTTTATACATTCTCTCTATCTGTGGACGGGATACTAAAAATCCTCTCCTCAGCAGCTATTTTTTCTGCTTTAAATATTACCGTGTCATATAGAGAGAGAGTAAAAAGAAGCTAGGCCATGCCCATGCTCAGTGGAAGAGGTCAGATGCTGTGTCTCCCTGTTACATACTGGACAAAAGGATCTTACGTTGAGTATGAAAATCAGGGGGGGGGGGGTTCATCTTTTGCCTGCCCTGTTACCTGAATGCTGATGTCACAGGGTAAAGTATAAAGCCAAATAAAAGCAACTAAAACCAAAACATGCTTTTCTTCTGCTGTCACCCTAAAATCCCTAAAACGTAACTTGCTCAGCGATACCAGAAATGCTTTGTCCCTCTAATACTTATTTATCAGTCTTCCACCATCTCCCATCTAGGTAGAACAAACAACTGACTGGCTCGTTTGAATGTACAAAGATTGACCACAATGACAGCATTCACATGCCACCCCCAGCTGTGGTTCTCTTCTGGATTTGACAGACAGAGGGAATCTAAAAATAAATGGTTAATTCTCACTTTAGCTTAATGTAATAGTGAATTACTGACTGCTGACGGTGCTACTGATTTAGCAATATTTCATAATATTAGGCAATCAAGAAATAATTACAGTTAGTTATTATTAGAATATACAAGTTACAATTTACCAGTAATTACTTGGTTGGGGATTTCTGCTTCCTACTTAGAACTGCATTGATTTGCGTTAAATGTCACTCGGTAAGTAACCATGTGTTTTTAGAAGTTTGTTTGCGAAGAACACTTAGGTGTGTCTCAGTTTATGAACGTGCAACGTGCAATAAAGTGGCTATTTCCACATAACATGTTTAACTACTTAAGGACCGAGCCTCTTTTTGAGATGTGTTGTTTACAAGTTAAAAACATTTTTTTTTTGCTAGAAAATTACTTAGAACCCCCAAACATTATACATTTTTTTTCTAACACCCTAGAGAATAAAATGGAGGTCATTGCAATACTTTCTGTCAAACCGTATTTGCGCAGCGGTCTTACAAGCACACTTTTTTGGAAAAAATACACTTTTTTGAATTAAAAAATAAGACAACAGTAAAGTTAGCCCAATTTTTTTTATATAGTAAAAGATAATGTTATGCTGAGTAAATTGATACCCAACATGTCACGCTTCAAAATTGCGCCCGCTCGTGGAATGGTGACAAACTTTTACCCTTAAAAAATCTCCATATCGACTCCAATCACAGAGACCTTGCACTATTATATGAACAGGTGGTCTCACTTAGTAGGCCGTCCTGTCACAATACAGATGTGGGATAGGATTTGGTCCTCTAATTTTAGATCTTCCAAATGTGTAACTCAGAGGGAGACATCCATTAAGATTCTCATGTTTTGGTATAGAACTCCTGATGTAATTCACAAGTATGATCCTTCAGTCCCGCCGCACTGTTGGCGGTGTGGGACTGATATAGGCTCCCTATTTCACATCTTTTGGCAATGCTCCTTGATTCAATCCTTCTGGCGTGATGTACATTTCCTTATACAAAAGGTGACTGGGGTGTCCCTTCCGATGGATCCTTTGAATTACCTATTGGGTCTGCCTTCTCCAGGTGTATCTATAAAGATAAATAGACTAATATCCTATATTTTACTAGCCGCCAAGAGGCTTATTTCATTGACCTGGCTATCCAATGCACCTCCTTCGTGGTCCAGATTTCTTCATCTGGTGGCTGAGATTCGGATTCTGAGTTTTTAACCGCCTTGGTACATGACTGCATCCCCCAATTTAATAAGATATGGGAACCGTGGGATCTTTCAGAATTCGTGACCCTCATATTACCAAACACGCCCTAATTTTATATTGATCCTACATTGCTTATGTACATGGCTTAGATTGACCTCGAGGTTCTAGATTCTTATCCTTAATACGCTTATTACGTACATCATAAGGAAATGATCACATCCACACTTGTGCCTACTTTCTGTGAACACTCTTCTTTCTACTTATAATTGTTACTTTCTATTTTGCTTTTCCTTTTTATTATGACTGTTTACAATGCACTTTTATTGATAGTGTAATGTACATTTTGTTACAATTTTGTACATGTTCTTTGATATCCCAATAAAAATACAATTTTGAAAAAAAACTCCATAGGTGACATTTAAAAAATTCTAAAGGTTGCATGTTTTAAGTTACAGAGGAAGTCTAGGGCTAGAATTATTGCTCTCACTCTACCAATCGTGGCGATACCTCACATGTGTGGTTTGAACACCATTTTCATATGCATCCCTTGTAATAGAAAAAAGCATGACAGTACCTCTTAAATATGAGATCTGAGGTCAAAAAGACCTCAGATCTCATATTTACACTTAAATGCAATAAAAAAAAAATTGTCATTTAAAAAAATAATTTAAAAAATGGCCCTTTAAGAGCTGTGGGCGGAAGTGACGTTGTGACGTTGCTTCCCCCTGCATTGTTATAGGGACGGGTGGGGGCCACCTTCCCCTCAGTCATCTCCATGCCCAGCCAGGGTGAAGATCTGATTGCCTCTCGGGGGCCCTCTCCCACCGCTGATAAAAGTGATCACCAGGCAAATCCGCCGCAGAGAACACTCCTATCAGAAACCAGACCGCCGGCCAAACATGAGGATACCGGGGTTATGGCAGCTAGCTGCTGCCATAACAACGATATCCCCCTTTAAAGTAAGGACGTATATCGGCGTGCGGTGGTCCGGAAGTGGTTAATAAATGAAAAGTAACGATAGATGTAATTAAAAAGCATGGTGTTCCAAACTGAAGTAATTCCATGCGTTGTGTTGCACTGCAAAAAAAAAAAAAATGCAGGCATGGATTTCTATATCTTAAAGTGGTAGTAAAGGCCTTTTAATGATTCATACCAACAGGTAAGCCTATAATAAGGCTTACCTGAGGTACAGTAAATACGGTATACAGTAAAAACAGGCATAGTTTAGGAGATATTTACTTTAGCAGCGCTAGTAATGTCACCGGCACATGCACACTGCACTCTTAATGGATGGCGTGCCACCATAGAGAGAACCGTACCGCTGCAGTGACTCCTCTCCCCTGGAGGGCTTTGTTTTCAGGTAAGTCTTTCAGAATGTGCTAGTATGCGATACATACTTGCACAAGGGAATGTAGGCCGCACCTCTCCCCCCCCCCTCCCTCCGAATACCTCAACAATGACACTTAATTAATTAAAGACACTCAACAACTTCGTTTGGCATATAATTTGCCGTGGCACGTTTATTGGTGTGATAATAAATTAACATCATTTTAATCATTTTTATTAATTCATCAACTTGCAAATAATAAATACAAAACAGCTCAGTCTTACAGGACTCGAGCAATACAGAATATCCTATAAACACAAGTCCCCCAAACCCTTATATTAACAAGGCCTATCCCACAACCACGGCCAATTCAATGCTATTTTGTAAACCAACGTTGAAAATATCTAAACCTATATCAGATAGGTGAACTCCATCTGCCCTATACAAACCCGCAAAACCTCCCTCCAGATCCCTACCTGGGAAACCTCTAATAAGTGGCATAAATTCTTTCATACATCTATTTACCGACGCCTAATTTTCTCCAAGTTTTTAAACTGGTCATCCTGCAGCCATAACAGCCTTGGAACTATTTCGGAAAAAATTATTGTGGTATTCGGGGAAGCTAATTTAAATCGATGAAGGTCACGTTTCATCGAGAACAGCAGATTCAGCATTTTCACTTTACCCATGTCATTACCCCCAAGGTGAACGATTAGCACATCCGGAAGTGGTCACATTTCCAATAACCTGGAGAGATAAATGCATAAATTAAACCATTGAAGGCCACAAATTTCTTTCCATTGAACTCAAAATCCCTCATATTCCAACAATAGATTGGGTTTATAGCATCACTTCCTGGCTCTGTTTTTAGCCCAAAAAGTAAAAGAGTGACCCAGGATCCAAATGCATCTTCTACCACCTATAAAATTAAAGAGAGAGATCAGGTCTGACATACAGTTTAAATCAGTGAGAATCCCACCTGCCCAGTCTTTTAATAATGGCATCTTCCAGGCCCATCCTTGCAGCTTCAGTCGCTGCACCAATTCTAAAGAAATGGGAGGTAAAATTAAGTAGATGTAGGCCTAACTGCCTCAAGCATTTTTTCAGGACACTGTTAAATTGGCATAAAGTGAGGGGGAATTCATCTAAATGAACCAAAAAGGGCCCTCACTAAAAGGCCTTATCAACATTTAATAGTTTACGATCCGTAATGGACAAAAATCCACATCTCCACAACTATTAAGGGAGATCCACATGCCTTTACCTGCTGAATCAGTTTTAGAACTAGGAATAAATATATTTATTCCTGATCTATAAACCAAAATATGGTGTTTTAATAAACCTGAACTTGACCTTATTTTTTGGTAACCACTCTGAAATTCTCATTGCTCCAAAAAATGCTAACACAAATGCAGTTTTAAATAAAATAGACTCAAATTCTGAAAAACATCTAGAATTGGTAACTCTACATATTTCTTTTTAATGGGATAGAAATGGGCCTCCTAGTATCCAAAACAAATGATTCTTCCTATAACCTTTAAGGGCCTATTGAATTGAGAAGAAGGATGAACAAGAAGGAAAGCCTGGTAACCTAAAGAAAAAGATACACCTGCTAATATTTTTGCAATGTGGCTATAAGATAATTCTAGCTGCATTAGGGTGCATAAAAATACCTGGATGTCTTTTTCTGAAGGAAAATCAAACTGCTGACCAAATTCCTCTGAGAATTAAATCCACTGGTACCATGCAGCTGAATATTCATGTACTACCCTGTTTCCCTGAAAATAAGACCTAGCGTAATTGTCGGTGATGGCTACAATATAAGCCCTACCCAAAAATAAGCCCTAGTTAAAGTCCTTGTAGATCTTATTTTCAGGGTAGGGCTTATTTTCGGGGAAACAGGGTAGGGCTTATTTGGGGGGTAGGGCAGCCATCCCTGACAATCACGCTAGGTCTTATTTTCGGGGAAACAGGGTATCATCCACCGAATGCTTAATTGAATTCATCAGAATCTCTAAATTAGGTTCCATAGATGGTCTGGACATACTTGACCTTCCTCATCTGCGTTGGGCAGTAGCTGATGGAATTTGCATATATGTAACCGAGATAAGGCATCAGCCATTTGATTCTCCTTGCCTGGCACATGTTTTGCTATAAGCCATATGTTAAAGTGTAAGCATAGAAAAACTAGGTATTTAAGTAATTTTATAACAAACAGATTTTGTTGATAAACAATTAACTGCATAAATGACTCCCTTATTGTCAGAGTTAATTAATATTCTTTTATTGGCGAATTTCTCACCCCATATCTCTAATGCTACTACTAATGGGAATAATTCTAATAGAACTATGCTCTTAGTGGCTTTAAATTGTATCCATCTACCTGGCCATACACCGCAGCACCAGTGTGTATTCCATTTTGCAGAAAAACCACAAGACCCAACTGTGTCTGTATACAATTCCAGGTCAGATGAAAATAAAAATTCCTCCTGAAAAAATGAATGCCCATTGTAAATGTCAAAGAATTTCATCCAAACCAGAAGGTCTTCCTTAATCTCTAATGATAATCTGATGTGGGAAAATGGAGATTTCAATCCAGACGTGGATAAATATAGGTGACGGGAGAATATCCTGCTCACTGGCATGACACTGGTCACAAGTGCCAAGAGTCCTAATAATGATTGAAGTTATTTTAATAATATTTTCTTACGTCTTAGAAACCAGGAAGTCATGGCTTTGATTTTTCTAATTTTATCCAAGGGCAATTGAAATTCTAATAATTCTGTATCTATTTTTATTACTAAAAATTCGATAGATGTAGATGGGAACACAAGTTTTTTTCTGCAGCTAGAGGAACCCCAAATTTTTCAGTGATAACCTCAAACAATTGCAGCATAAGGAAGCAAATAGGGGAACGAGCAGGACCGATGAACAAAAAGTCATCAAGGTAGTGTAAAGTACCTTCATGACCTGATTCAAAAGAGGCCACCCATTGCAGAAATGAAGCAAATTTCTTGAAGTACGCACATGAGACTGAACACCCCCATCGGGAAATACATGTCGTAATAAAATTG
Organism: Lithobates clamitans; assembly: GCA_037952925.1. NCBI lineage: Eukaryota > Metazoa > Chordata > Amphibia > Anura > Ranidae > Lithobates > Lithobates clamitans. The sequence goes on along the minus strand of JBBGZY010001129.1, from coordinate 3,445,436 downwards.
ATTTTCTGTTAATGTCAATAATTTCAACATCTCAGATCGCCCTCGGGAATCAAGGTAATATTTATTGCATATGCAAGAGAAATGAATTACACGTTCATGCAGCCTTTATCATTTCTAAAGAAAATACTTTGGTACATGTTTTTTATAAGCCCTGGACACCCCCCTTTCCTGTCTTAAAACATTCCCAGTCTCATGTATTTTCAACTTTATTCTAGACAGAACAGGAAAGGTGGAAGTGTCTGTTACAGACTTTATCTTACATATAACAATGATTACAGGATACATTCAAAACTGCACATCTAAGCATATTATATTGCTGACTCCATATTATCACTATAACTTATTTCTAGGCCATGATAATCAAAATGGCGTCTTTCATAACTGACATTTAAAGTATAATTTCTCTAACATCTCCCTCCTTTTATACTAATAATGTCAATAATTCAAATATCCAGGTTATTTTATTTTACCAGGTATTATCATTTAGACAGATAAGTCCTTAGCGAGAATTGTAAATTCATCATCAGGTTCTGAGTATAGTTCCGTGTCGCTCTGGAGGAGCATAGTTTTTGTTAAAGATGTGTCAATCAGTCTTTGAAGAATTCCCCTAATACAGGGAATGCAGCAACATCCACACAATGTAAGAACTGCGGCTGCCATGACAATAGAGATAAGCAAACTTTTTGCAAGATCACCCCATTTACCAAACCATTTTTCGAAAAGTCCTGTCAGGGGGTTCTCTACACCAGAGTTCTCAGCTAATTCTTCGGATAGCATTTGTAGGCCTTGTAAGGCTTTGGTGATACTTCCATCAGGTGCCGTATTGTTTGGAATAAAAGTGCAGCAGAAGGTGCCGAACATTTTGCATACCCCGCCCCTTTCTGCCAGCAACATATCCAACGCTATACGGTTCTGCCACGCTGTCAAAGAGGTGGCGTCCAATTGTGCTGCTATGCCTTTGATAGCATCTCTGGTGTAATTCACAAACCTCTGCTGGTTGTAGTAGATGTAGTTTATCCAGTCGACGTTCTTGTTGGGCTGGACCCATATGAAGAGTGAGGTGAGTCCTGCTGTTATTTGATTCTGCGCTTTAATTTCATCTGGAACTCCTCGTGGAACACCTATTTCGTCTATATACACTCGGTTGTCAAATGATCCTTGTGGTGTTTCTCGCTTAATTCCTTTAAAAAAGTATTTACCTGGTAGTTTCATTGATTTATCACTCATAGGAACTATATGAAAGGGAAGCAGCAATCGGGTAAGGGCACAACTACCCTCCCATCTAGGTGGCAGTCTGGGCCTTAGTCTCTTATCTCCACACAAACACCAAACATCAGCCAATTGCCGTTTTTGTTCCTGAAACCATTTTAGTTCATACTTGATGTCTGTAGTAAGGGTTGTAGTTGCACAGTATTCAGGGGACAGGGTGCCAACATTTGTACCATTATTGTCATTGTTAGAGAAACAAGTAAAATTTCCTGGTAATGCTTGTACTGATGGGGGTATACTTTGCATCTTAGTCTTAGAGTAGCTCTTTTCTCATTTACACATTCTGACCCAGTAATATTTTATGAAAACATTCTTATTATACAAGTCAAGTCTATTTCCTCTTTAGGGAGAGGAACGGTGGCTAGTTGTTGAATATAATAAGGTTTACAATACAGCATTTCATACGGTGTTAGACCTTTAGCAGTAGCGGTAATTCTTATACTCAACAATGCCATTGGCAAACACTAAACCCATTTATTTTTCCCTGTTTCCTTTAACAATTTTCTTAGTTTACTCTTTAAGGTACCACTGTGTCTCTCCACTGTGCCCACAGATTGTGGGTGGTAGACACAGTGTTTTTTAGGTCAATATTGTACCATTTACCAATTTGTTGTATTGTTCGGTTTACAAAATGGGAGCCATTGTCACTGTAAATCACAGAGGGGATCCCATGAAATGGAATCACCTCTTTGATTAGTACTTTGGCTACTGACTGCCCATTTGGGTGTGTCATAGGAAAAGCTTCCGCCCACTTTACAAACAACAATAATCATAAAATCCATGCATATCATGTGAAAGAGATAAGAGGGTTGTGGGAAATGACCTCTTAAGGGTCTTAGGGCACCTTGAGCATGGTATCTGTTACAAAGCGGACATGTGAGGCAAAAATCTCTAGAGTCATTTGTAAACCCATATGTTGTGAACACCTTATTGATCACCTGCACCATCCCTCCTTTTGAGATATGGGCTTGCCCATGGCTCAATAACGCAGCATATCTAAATAGTGATGTAGGTATGGTGGGTTTACCTTCTGTACTTGTGTATATACCATTGACCAGCGTTGCCCCTTTAGAAAACCACTTTTGTTTTTCACCTGCCGGTGATGTTTTCTGCATTTCTGATAACCATGTTTTATCAATAGCTTTCCGTACCTCACCATTTTCTTGGGGACCTGTATACTATATGTGTGTTTTTTGCGGTCCTGTAGTAGCTTCCCTTGCGGTCTTGTCTGTTAGTGCATTTCCTAGAGTAATTGGATCTGTTCCCTTTCTGTGTGCTGTACATTTACAAATAGCCACTTGTGTTGGTTTCTGTACATTTTCTAGAAGGGCCAGGATAAGATCTCTATGTGAGATTGGTTTACCTGTGGACGTAATCATACCCCTATTTTTCCATTGCTGGGCAAATATGTGTATAGTAGAAAAAGCGTATTGGCTGTCTGTATAAATATTTATTTTCTTCCCTTCCCTTAGACTACAGGCCCTAGATAGGGCAATAATTTCAGCTTGTTGTGTAGAGTAGGAACTGGGAAGGGGTCTGGCTTCAATGACCTGGTCATGTGTTACTATAGCGTATGCCGTTTGATGTACCCCTTTATCGTCCTTTTTACAAGACCCATCAACACAAAAGGTAATGTCAGCATCTAGAAAGGGAACATCCGTGAGATCCTTCCTTACAATCTACAGTCTGATAAAAGGTTTTACTGTAATTGGGAAGGCTAAGCATGACCCACAATGAGGTGCTTTACCTTCGTAAATGCATCCTCTGCTTCCACATTCCACTGAATGGAATCTTTTGCAGCAATTAGTGAACCATAGATGAGATCAGAAAGAGGCTCCACCTCCATAGCATAATTTGCTATCCATGCTCTACAGACATTTGCCATGCCAAGAAATGACATCATTTATTTTTGGTATGTGATTTGGGGACTTGAAGGATGGCCTCTTTTCGGATCTCATCCAAATGTCTACCTTCTTGAGATAAAATGTAACCCAGGTATTTCACCTTTTCTTTCCACAGTTGTGATTAGTCTTTGCTGACCTTTTGACCTTGGTCTGCGAGGAAATGCATCAGAACCATGGTAATTTTACATACATTACTACCAGAATGTCATCCAAATACAAGAGAATTTAACACACTGGGAGGTACAAACCGAGACAAATTATTGGACATTCTTTGTGAGAAGGTAGTTGGACTTTCACAATATCCCTGGGATAACCTAGTGTATGTGTACCTCTTTTTTTTTTTTTTTTTTCGTGTACATAAATGCAACCCAGAACTGACTGTCTTTGTGTAAGGGAATGGAAAAGAAGGATTACTGTTATCAATAACATAAAATACCTCGTTCTCTGGGTAGAGCTCGTTCAGGAGGACATGCATGTCTGGGACCACCGGGGCCCTCGGTAATACGGCCCCATTGACTGCCTGTAAATCCTGCACGAGTCTCCACCCATCTTTCCCTCCCTTATGCCTTCTATACCTCTGAATGCCTCTGGATTTTAGTTTCTCATCTGTCAGTTGGACCCAGTTCGTGATAAATTCTCCTAGCTCATGCCATGATACCTTGGGGTTCCGGGTGACTGAAACACAAGGTACAGAATCCTGCCTGTATATTTGCCGAATAGGCTGTGGTAGGAGACAAGTAGCCACTCTATTTCCTTCCTTATCACAGTACAGACATTTTAATAGAACTTCAGTGTTAGTGAGACTCATTAACTGTTTCTCATAGGACTTATCAGGCCCAGAGATCTTTCTGTAATACATGGTGCAATAGAGGTTTGTCTGGACCTTATACCTTTTCCTCACAGACTCTTTGTCAATTATTTCTGCCAGGATTTTGGGTATATTTAATCCCTCAGTTTGCAAATTCCAGGCTGTACCAGTATCAGGGCTCATTATCCACAGCTGTGATTTGTTTTTCACACAGCCGATGGGCTCTGAGACCTCCCTCCACTGGTACGACAGAAATATCAAGAGCGTGCAACATGTCTCTACCCAACAAATTAACAGGACATTTAGTCATAATGACAATTTTACACTGAGCCTATTTACCTGTCTGTGGATCTTCCACAGTAAGGCCTTCAGACATGACCTCCTGGTGCATCAACCCATTTTGCAGATTTTACATATACTACACCTTTTTCTTTACCTTTTTCATATCCAGCGGGTGTATTAGGGTCCTACAAGCCCCAGTATCACAGATAAATGTTAGCCATCTACACTTCACAACCAAGATTATTTCTGACTTGACTTTAGCATGCAAACAAGTTTCAACAGTGCACACATCCAAAATTTCAGATTCTTTCTCATTTTCTTCTGTATCTCTCTCTCTGCAGACATACCAACATCTTCATGCATCTTCCTCTCTGTTTGACCTACATTCTTTTGCCAAGTGACCTCTTTTACCTCACAGGAAACACTCCCCTCTCTCTTTTTTTTTTTTTTTTTTCATAGTCCTGAATGCGGGGCCTTGTTCAGGTGTTTCCTATCCTTCTGTTCTCCTTCTCAATGACATACACATCATTACCTTCATCTACATAAACACTTTCCCTTTCTTTACTCTCTTTTTTGATTGGAAGTGCCGCTCAGCATGCCTCGCATACTCATCAGCCCTTGTAGTCTGCAGATCCTATGGTTGATCATGTGTTTGATAACAAACTTGATATAGGGGCAAACAGCCCCTTCAAGATTGCATCCTTTAGCTGTTGCTCATATGTACTATCGTTTACTTGATTTACTGGGACTTCTATTCCTGAGTGATTATTGAAAATCTCCCTCATCCTAACAATGAAATTGTCCACTGTTTCCTCTTCTCCCTGTACACACTGATTTATAATGGACCAGTCGGCTCGACGTATCCATCTATTCTCTATCCTTGCTATAAGAGCATTCCTCCTGTTTTCTAGTGCTGCATCATCATGAGGCAACACAACTCCCTGATTGTTTAATCCACTCCAATCTCCCACTACATGATGCCAGTCGGGACCCAGGATCTGTCTGGTGACCTGCTCTATTTCCCTCCCAATAAGATGATAGTTAGCAATCATTCCCATGATACCATCCCTGATTTAAGCTATGTTCACCTTGGGATGTGGTACCCCTTCAGTAGTTTTTTTAACATCCTCAGGGGTCCAGGGGCGATAGACCATCATAGAGTTGGGGACTACTATACCTCCTACATTTTGTCATGCCCTAGGTTTGGGAACTTCAATTAGTGGAAATTCTTCCTCTCCACATTCTGTTTGTTCCCCAGCTGAGGGGGATATCAATTGGTTCACCAGGTCCCCGAAAAATTTGTAATAGTTGCTGTAAAGGGGGTCCCTTGTGGACTCCTCTGGACAGCAAGAGTCATTTTGAGAGGGGGTTTAGCTGCAGCCATAGGAGAATTGGTTGCATCTGCGAGTGACCCAGGTGACCACGGGGGAACAACAAACAGTGGAGAGTCAGGTTGCATTTGGTTTGTTACGTTTTGTTCAGTCAATACTTGCTGAACTAAACGTCAGAGGACGGTCATATTATTGTCCTCCTCTTTTGTTCAAAAACATAGTCTTTTTATGGTTTTCTGAATTTAACCTATGGTTAGCCTCCTCAAGCCATTTCTTTGCCTGGGGAAGGCCTAATTTCTTCTGTTTTCTTATTTTCATGCCGGCATCATTTTTAAGCTTTCTACACAGTATTACACAATAATCCTTATTTAAAAACGCATCAAAATCATACTTTGTTTTCCACATTTAAAGAAATGTCACATTCTCTTTGTCTAGACTACACATATACTTAACATCTTCATTCACACCAACAGATTTTCCATGGATTATACCTACTTTGTTTATCGTGCACACGGAGCTCTTTTTTTGTTAATGTCTTCTCACAATGACACAACACACGCACACAGTATCTTATCACTTGCAATCACTCACAGACTTTCTAGTCATGATATATCACTTCTAGATTACTGATCTTGTGTATTGCTAAAACACTGGTGTCTTAGAGAATTACAGAATTACTGGGAGACTGTATTCTCCCGACTGTTCTCTTATCATTACTTAATACTTCACTAACTTGTAGAGAGCATTTACAGAATTACGAGGAAACTGAATTCTCCCGACTGTTCTTTCATCCTATCAAAACATTTAATATTTCAGTCATTGATCCAAGGGTATTTATGTGCCTGCTCAGGATTAATACAACATATGAGGCTGGCATGAACACTGCGGTCCGCCAAATGTCCTCTGTTTGTTACCCGGAAATCTATCAGGCCACACCCTTGTATCAACGGAGGGGGGGGGTTCTTTAGGTTTTGATCTAGGAGTATTTATGTGTCCCCAAGGGATTTTCTGCAGTTTACAAGGCTGTCAAACCGACAAATTTCCTTTATCTGCACCCGGATATTAGTATGGGACCATACCCCTATATCAAATGACAATTAACCAGAAGAAACAAACAAGAACACACAAGAGAGAGAACACCCGCAGTGCTCGACTGCCGCCAGGTCGCCCTGAGCGCGTCTTCCCAAAACGCGGGCTAGTCACTAGGTCTGCCCATCCAGGATGGCCACAGACGGATCTATACGGGGAATACGTGACCACTTATTTCCCCTCAACAAGAGTAAAGCAGATAGGACAGAAACAGATAAACATTCGATCAATCTCTATATTGTATGTATATATATATATTCAAATCCCTCATTCATCAAATTCCTAATCAAGTCTAACACAAAAGGTTAATAATAAAATAAAAATAAAAATCTTACCTTGTCCCGAGAGCGGTCTCTTGTGCTGATCCGGTAAGTCGCTGCCCGGGAGGCACTAGTTCAGCGGACCGGCCTCTTTTTAACATCTAATTTGAGATGGAGGACTTACAGTTTTGCCGTACGGTCATCGGTCACTGTTGGCCAGTGCGTCTCGGGGAAATGGACTTCCGGCTCTTCGAAGGACCAAATTTGTTAATGTCAATAATTTCAACATCTCAGATCGCCCTCGGGAATCAAGGTAATATTTATTGCATATGCAAGAGAAATGAATTACACGTTCATGCAGCCTTTATCATTTCTAAAGAAAATACTTTGGTACATGTTTTTTATAAGCCCTGGACACCCCCCTTTCCTGTCTTAAAACATTCCCAGTCTCATGTATTTTCAACTTTATTCTAGACAGAACAGGAAAGGTGGAAGTGTCTGTTACAGACTTTATCTTACATATAACAATGATTACAGGATACATTCAAAACTGCACATCTAAGCATATTATATTGCTGACTCCATATTATCACTATAACTTATTTCTAGGCCATGATAATCAAAATGGCGTCTTTCATAACTGACATTTAAAGTATAATTTCTCTAACATTTTCAAAAAACATACCTAATAAATTATATGAAGCCGGGTTAATTAGCAGTAGTCTGAATGCTGATTTAATATCTGCTTTAGCAAGTAATGCAGCTTTACCAAAATTCCTAATATGATAGATGGCATCCTCAAAAATGCAATATGAGACAGATGATAGACATTCATTAATCTTATCATTTAATGATGAACCATTGAATGAGAGATGGTGGATCAAACGGAATGAGTTTGGCTCCTTTTTGGGAACAATCCTCAAGGGGGACATTCTGAAATTTTGGAAATGGCGGGGTACTAAATGGTCCAGCTATTCTCCCTGCCCTAATTTCTCCATGCAATTTTTCCCTGACAATATGAGAAAAGTTCATAACGTATTTTAAATTGTTCACTAATACACATCCATTTCCTTTAAATACAGGTAAAGGGAAACCCCTAGAAAAGCCATCAGTTAAAAACTTGGCTGTCTCCTGATCTGGGTACACTTCCGACCATTGCTGCATGCTTGGCAGATTCATGGGAGTGTAAGCTTTTGGCCAGGTTATCTCTTTGACCATGAAAATTGGCGCTCCTTTTAAAACATTTAAGTAAGGAATGAGGCCTTGGGCAGTGAGAGCATTCATGCTTATATTTGCATGGACCCCCCCACTTACACTGATTTTCGTTGTATGCGAAACAGTAACCCCTTTTATAAGGGAAAAGTGTAGCTGAAGACTGCCGTTTAGGAAAAAAGGCTTTCTGTGCAAAATTAAGTTCAACCATAGACGAATATCCTTATTACCCCACTTTAAAGAAGGATAAATAGATAATTTTTGCCTAAAAGATTCATCATACTGGTACCAGCCTAATCCACCAAAGCTTCTGTAGGCTTCCAGTACATGCTCCAGGTGTTGGAAAAGGCCGGTACAGTATTCGGGATGTTTTTCCCCAAGAACACTAGCATAAATAGTAAAAGCCTGCAACCAATTTTGAAATGACCTTGCCCCAGACCTACGTCTCTCTTCCTCAGGCTTATCGTCAGATTTTTTGTCTGTTAATAAATTCTTTTGCAGAGGGAAGTAATGACAAAATGTCTACAAACTGCCCTTTCCATATCTTATCTTTAACCTGAGCAGAAAGGTGGTATCCCAATGGCGAGATTTCACACGGCAATGTTTCTTTCAAACATGACTCTGGAACTGAAGAATTAGTCATATTAAGTTGAGCCGGCAATGAATTACTAGAAATTACATTAGCCGCCGAGTAAGGTGTAGCACTGTTAGCATTTGTCACGTTTACAAATTTATTCATTGAATCATTAGACCATACGCTTGCATAATTGCTATCCTCATTAATAGGTGTATTAATGCTATCAGCTAACCTGTTAATGGATGCCATTATATTATTTAACACTTGTGATAACTCACCCTGACTGCTAGATGTTGCTGGTGTGTTAGCCTGTGTTGAGTTAGTCAGGTGTTGCTCACTAAAGCCTCCGGTGGACACAATAGGTTTTTTTTTTGTTCACTTTGACTGTAATTACTTGCCTACCCAGACTAGCACTGGGCGGGATATGATGAATAATTATTCCTGCTAAAGTTGCCTCCTCCTCAGCCATCCTAGTGGATGCTGCTTTAGTCGGCTGCCTCCCTCTGCTCCTGGGGGATAATGTTCGCCTCCTGCTTTTTTCCCTAAGGCTGGTTCTTCTATTTACCTCAGAAGTATCCGCCTCTTGCGGCGGCGCCATACTGGCTTCTTCTTCCCCCCCAGAGAGGTATGCAGCCGAGTCGGCGGGCTGCGCTGGTTCTGCCGGCGGATTTGAGGGCTGCGAGTCACTGGCCTGCCTCTGCTTGGACGGCTGCTAGGTACCTCTAACGCCTCCCATCCGTCCTCTTCTTGTACTTGCCCTTGCTGCCCTTCTTTCATTCCTCCCATCTCTAGGCACCACCGCTGCAGGTGGCAGTCTATTTCCCCCACTGCAGGTGGTGCAAAACAGCAGAGAGAGAGGAAGTCAGGAGGAACATTGTCCCTCTGTCATTCCCTGGGTCACTGGGGCAGCGTTTCGGTTAGATGCTGACAGCTCATGTGACTCTGGCATCCATCTTGGGTTAGGCAGAGTCTATTTAAGAAAATAGCTCCTGAGATGGCTTGTGTTTAGCGTGTGGATAGAGTAGGGACAGGCCCCCTATCTATCAGAAACAGTAACAGCATCAGGGAAACATTCCAGATATGTATAGAAAGCCTAAAGGATTCACCACTTCTCCTGGAAACGTACACACTTTGGCACGGCCAGGCTGCATTCTGCCCCTCAAGACAGACGCTGTCAGTTTGGCTGAGGCCTGCTCTGCTACAATCTGCTGTTCATCCACGAGTGCTCACAGTCGAGCTGTCTTCTGCCAGGCTTGTAGTGAACTGTTATATTTTGATTTCAATACAAGTTCTTTCTACTGCACCTGGACTGTGTGTGAGTTACTGCCGCGCACTTCTCCCACATGCACACTGAAATGACTTCTAATTGTGACCCTTCCTCTAGTAGAATGAGTATTGCTGTACATGGTATTACAAGACGCTGATCTGGACACATTCAGGTACTTACACTATTTTGCTTTAAGTAGTTTAGTTAAGTTCAGCTTTAAGGCTTTTTTAACAGACCACTGACATTTTGCGTGTGCTTGCTTACAGGAACATAATTAGAATAATCAGGGCTTTTTTTCAGCAGGAACGCCGCAGTTCCGGCACCTCCAGGACTGAATGTATTTAAAGATGAAGTAAACCCTGATGAGTTTACTTCCTCTTTGTTTCCCTGCAAAGGTAAAGCATAATGGGCTACTATGCATCGCATAGTAGCCCAATATGTGTCACTTACCTGACAAGGGAGCCTGCAATGTCACCGCTGTCCCTTCTCCTACGAAGCGTCCATCTTCTTTCCGGGTATCACGGCTCCGGCACTGTGATTGGCCAGAGCCGCGATGACGTCACTTCCGCGCATGCGTGCTGGTGCCACTAACGGCATGATCGCTGTTAGAGACGGCATGCTCAGTGCGCCTGTGGGCCGTTGTCTACAGCGCATGCGCGGTAGACATCGGTGCCTGTCTTTTGGAAATATCTCCTAAAGCATGTAGGTTTAGGAGATATTTCTTGAACCTACAGGTAAGCCTTAATCTAGAAAAAAGGGGAAAAGGAGAGAACTAATGGGCTCCAACTAGGCAATATAATTACAAAGACCAAATTGTTGCAAGTAACAGCAATTGCTAATGATAGGCTAATTGCTCACACCACAGTTACAATAATATAGTGCTGTTGGTGCGTTCCTCTGAATTAGTTAAGCATATAGAAATAAAAGGGTGGAATTCAGAGATAATTCCAAAGAAAGCAATTCATCAGGGAGGAACCGGCAATTAACAAAAATTTATAAGTAAAGTTTATTGAGCAATTCACTTAAACACCAATCAAAAAACATGATTAAAAAGAGTACCACAAATAGTTCATTAAAATAGACAACGTTGTCTACACGCACACAGATGGCCACCACACACTATTCCATACAAATCCCCAATTAGTAACTTAGAGGGATGATGGTGACTGTTATATCATCTTAGGGGGAAGATGATGGTCCTACAAATAGCACCAACTTGAAAAAATAGATCGAAGGAGGGTATGGATAGCCATTCAGTCATGTATACCTCTTATCCACTATATGGGACCCAGTGAGTGACTGTAATTACAACCGACTAGCTGATAATGCAGAGAGAACAAGGTCCTTAAATGCAGAACTCACTGTAACAATACAGGATAAATTGAAAAAGATAAGCTGAGGGGAAGTTCCTGTGATGAAGTTACGATTGCTTGGGAGCTATAGCAGGCTCAAAGGTACCTGTGTCGGTAGATGAGTAAGTGCCTTAGGAGAGAGCGGTCTAGTTATATATGTAGTACCCTCCCATTAGGGAGGTATAAAAGGTAAGATCTCACCGCTCTGTAGACACCGGGACACATCACCGTGCTGATGGATAGACAGTTCCTGCTTGTTCAGTTTCCCGGCAGCTAATCAGGATAACTTCCTTCCTTGTTCAGGGTATCTTCAATAGGGTCCAGATAGTGCCGATCAGGTAGAGAGAAGCAGGTGGAGCAAGGTAGTAGCCCAGATGGCACGCCGTCCCAAAGCTCCGGGGCTTTCCTGGGGCACTCGTGGAGATGGCAGAGGTATCCCCTTGGCATGTGGGTGGGTCTGTAGATACGTTATAGGGAGCGTGATGGCGTCATGACGAAAAAAACAAGATTGGTTAAACCCACAAGTGCTATTTTTACCACTATTTTTCCTTTATATTGGCTTTTGGAATTTACAAATGCAGCAATTTAGAAATCCGATGAAATGTTTAGGGCTGGAAAACACTTTTTGATAGATAAAAAAGGGGAGTTCCTGCACCTATTCCCTGAGAAAAAAAGCCCTGAGAATAATTCAATGAATCCCTAATGACATTTTCTGGCGTTATGGCCCATTAAAATGGCATACACCAGATTCAAAAATGCCTGCACCCGTTTTGGTATCCACCAATTATTAATGCACCAAATTAAAATATAATTACCTCCAATTTGTAAATAACAAAATCAAAGTTAAAATTCAAATTAAGACCAATTTAACCACTTGCTTACTGGGCACTTATACCCCCTTCCCGCCCAGGCCAATTTTCAGCTTTCAGCACTGTCACTCTTTGAATGACAATGGTCATGCTACACTGTACTCATATAAGATTTTTATCATTATTTTCACACAAATAGAGTGTTTTTTTTTTTTGCTAAACAAATAAAAAAAAGACCGAAAATTTTGAAACCCCCCCCCCCCCCCCCCAAAAAAAAACAGTTTTCATGGTTTGTTAGAAAATTTTGCAAACAGGTAATTTTTCTCCTTCGTTGATGTGCGCTGATGAGGCTGCACTGATGGGCACTGATAAGGCAGCACTGATGGGCACTGATAGGTGGAACTGATGGGTACTGATGGTGTGGCACTGGTGGGCATGGATCAGGAGGCACTGATGAGGTGGCATTGATGGGTACTAATAGGCAGCACTGAAGGACATTGATAGGCGGCACTGGGAGATAGCACTTATAGGTGTCACTGATAGGTGACACCGATAGGCAGGCCCAGACTGGCCATAGGGCAGACCGGGCATTTGCCCGGTGGGCCGGGGCCGCCCGCTCCGTGGCCTGTTGATGATAAGGCTGCACAGCGGGAGGTAAACGCCTGAACATGGGTAACACAGGCCGCAGCCGCCGCTCGCCTACCGCCATGCGGCCGTGTCATCTCATGGGCTGAGCTGTGTGTCTCTCTCACACACAGCTCAGCCTCAGAACCACACTGACAGTTCCGCAGCCGCTCTTCTCCTCCAGGCATGAGCGTCTGCACGTTGGGGAGAGCTGCAGGCTCCTGTGACGATATTTCCACTCTCACCCCCCCTCCCCTTCTCATGTCGGCAGCAGAGGAAGAGAAGGCTTTCCTGTCTGTTCGTTTTCCCTCCCCATTTGCCACAGCGGAGGACCAATCAGAAGCAACTAGAAGGGCATCATTGGAAATGTAGTCCCAGAGATAGGTGGCCCAATTTTTCTCAGCAGGGAGCAGACTACAGTCCCCAGCATGCACTCTGCTGGGGTGAAAGAGAAAACCCGGAAACAAGCTGAGGAGTGCTTGTAGCAGGAGACATGGAAAACGAAAGAGAGTGCTGGGGGAACTAATAGCCCCAGCTCCACCAGATACAGCCACGCTGTATCCGCACCACCAGAGAGAGCCACGCTGTACCGCACCACCAGAGAGAGAGTCTCGCTGTACCCGCACCACCAGAGAGAGCCACGCTGTACCACGCCACCAGAGAGGGAGCCACGCTGTACCCTCACCACCAGAGGAAGAGCCACGCTGTACCCGCACCACCAGAGAGAGAGCCACGCTGTTCCCGCACCATCAGAGAGAGCCACGCTGTACCACACCACCAGAGAGGGAGCCACGCTGTTCCCGCACCACCAGAGGGTCACGCTGTACCCGCACCACCAGAGAGAGCCATGCTGTACCCGCACCACCAGAGAGAGCCACGCTGTACCCGCACCACCAGAGAGAGAGAGCCATGCTGTACCCGCACCACCAGAGTGAGAGCAACGCTGTACCCGCACCACCAGAGAGAGAGAGCCACGCTGTACCCACACCACCAGAGAGAGAGCAACGCTGTACCCGCACCACCAGAGAGAGCCACGCTGTACCCGCACCACCAGAGAGAGCCACGCTGTACCACACCACCAGAGTGAGAGCAACGCTGTACCCGCACCACCAGAGAGAGCCACGCTGTACCCGCACCACCAGAGAGAGCCATGCTGTACCCGCACCACCAGAGAGAGCCACGCTGTAACTGCACCACCAGAGAGAGAGAGCCATGCTGTACCCGCACCACCAGAGTGAGAGCAACGCTGTACCCGCACCACCAGAGAGAGAGAGCCACGCTGTACCCACACCACCAGAGAGAGAGCAATGCTGTACCCGCACCACCAGAGAGAGCCACGCTGTACCCGCACCACCAGAGAGAGTCACGCTGTACCACACCACCAGAGAGGGAGCCATGCTGTACCCACACCACCAGAGAGAAAGCCATGCTGTACCTGCACCACCAGAGATAGAGCAACGCTGTACCCGCACCACCAGAGAGAGCTGCGCTGTACCCGCACCACCAGAGAGAGCCACGCTGTACCCGCACCACCAGAGAGAGAGCCACGCTGTACCGCACCACTAGAGAGAGAGCAGGTCAGTGTCACTGGGCAGTGTGGGCACAATAGGAGACAGACAGTACTGGCATTGTATGGCCACAATAGGACCGGGACACTGTAATATAAAGGGGACTGCACTGCAATCATTGCAGTGCCCCTTTATAGTGCAGTTCCCATTATATCACAGTGTCCCTGCACATTACAGTGTGGAGGACCAACACCAGCCATCCCTGCGAATGTCTACTGACCCCCCCCCCCGGTCCCTGGAAAACTTGGCTGCTCAGTCTAAAATGCCTGGGCCTATTTTTTGTCCCAGTCTGGGCCTGACGATAGGTGCCACTAATTGGCAGCACTGGTAGGCACTGATAGGTGGCACTGGTGGGCACTGACAGGTAGCACTGGTGGGCACTGCTTAGCAGTACTGATATGCACTGGTAGGTGGCAATGGTGGGAACTGCTTAGCAGCAGTGGCTCTCTGTGTATGGGAACCGATGTCTCGTTTGCACAAGCCAATAATCGGCTTATTTTTTTCTCTTTAGAAAAAAAGCCGATTACCGCCTTCTGTTTACATCACGTGATCAGCTGTCATTGGCTGACAGCTGATCATGTGGTAAAGGGCCTGGATTGGCTCCTTACTCCGATCTGTGATTAGCCGGACAGGTGCAGCCGTGGGGAGGTAGCTCAAGTGCACTGAGGATGGAATGAAAATATAGACACTCTGGTTTCAGTGCACCTTTACATGCATCACATCCCCCAAGTTTGTTAATCTCATATGGACACTTAGGACACTTAGGATGCAGGGCACTTCCACATGTGGTCCATGATTTATATACCTGTCTACAACAGGCACATGAACGACATATGTTGTGCGATGGCACAATGGAATTCTAAACGGTGTCATAGACATGCTTTACGAATTCCCCTAAATAAGTATCCCTGGCTTGTATTTGGGCTTGTTGTTGTTAGCAATATTTTGACTGCAACAGATGGTCAATATATCCTTACTGTAGAGTTGCCCATTCCCTGTAACAGAAGATTAATAGCACCAGTCTGCCAGTTTCATAGTGTTAGAGAGTGTATCTGGTGTCTCATAAATAAATGAAACAATAGTTAATTTGTAGGTGAAATATTTCACACGTTCCAGAGAACAAGTGAACATTAGCATTTAACAGTGAAAACAAAAGGCTGCCTTGCAGTGCATTAAGGATTAATTGTAACCTTGTTAATTATGTATGCATCTGTTTGTAACACTGTACTCTGAAGAAATGTGAGTTACTGACAAGCAGCGTTCAGTTAAATGATTTGAACATATCAATGAACAATGATATGCAATGGATACAAAATTTATATGGAAAAAGAGATTCAGGTTGCCCGCTATTATCGGTTCGAGGTGAATCCTGCAGGTCAAGATTTGCGATCCCATTGAAATTGTGTGCATTTTTATTGTTATTCCAGCTACAGTGAACTACTAGCCAGTTTCTATCTTCCAGTCAAAACAAACCTATTACTGTCTAATGAAAAAGCATTGGAGTGCTGTTGCTGCATGAAAGCTAAGTTCATTGTCACTGAGGCTGCCTGTGAAAACTGTACTGTTCTGTAATACCACATAGAGCTTTAAAGTGATTGTAAATGATCACCTTGTAAAATAACCCATTCATTTTGAAATAGAAATGGAAGGCAAAACATTTTAGTATAGATATAAAAAAAAGAAGTGATCACATTCCCTCTGTTCTCTGACGCATAAGAGCTGGGGGAGGAGAAGCAAAAGTACACTGAGTTTCCCAGTGAATGACTGTGCAGCGGGGGCATGTCAGGACAAGTGTGATCATTGGATCATTGGATGAGAGTACCTATACCTGTTGTATTGAACTGTACTGTAATTGTGTTGTCTCCACTATACACTGTAAAGCGTTGCGTAAACTGTTGGCGCTATATAAATCGCGTATAATAATAAATATAATAATAATAATGAGAGTACACTGAGTTCCCAGCATAGCTAGAGAACTAACCATGGTGTGCTCTCCTGCTTAGCGAGGTCAGTTTGTAATAGTAAAGCAAGGGGACTACCAGGAGCACCAGGGGTTTCACATAAGGGAAGCAATACAAAGAACAGGATACTTTCTCATACAAGTACATGGTACAGCAGGCACATATCAGGAATATGATGTGCTGGGGTAACAAACGCTTTAGGTATCCCCCAAAATTACATTGTTATAGGTATTGTCCGTGTTTCCATATCATGTTTATACTGTACAAATATTCCCTGTCTTAGTTTTTAATAGGAGTTCTGTAATTTCTCAGGTTGCCAGTAAAAAATGTGCTCCGCCAGTAAATTTTCCATGTTTTGTCAGTAAAAAATGCTGAGGGAGGTTGGCAACCCTGGTCTAGGGGTGTTTTGTTGTTGTTTTTATTTTTGGAGTAACTTGGATAGGGTAGAGGGAAATGGGTGGGATACTCTAAAAACTGTCCTCAATCTCTACATACTCCTTTCTGAACAGCTGAAACCCTCTAGTCTCTGCCTCCCCTGGTCTTAGCATTCAGCAGACTCCAGCAGCTGACTCCAGTCCTCCTCCAGACCCTCACCTTCTGCTTCCCAGCTCCTCCCCCAGCTTCTTCAAGATGGAGGGGGGTGCACTGTGATGTAAGGGAGGATGGGGGACTCTTGACTTCTGATGGTTGGGGCTCTAGACATCTGATGTAAGAGGGATGAGGTGCTCTGGACATCTAGTCTTACAGATACAACTGGCCCTTTGAGGGCAATTAATGCTGATTTGGCCCGTGATGAAATTTAGTTTGGGATCCCTGCTCTAGAATTTAAGAAAATATATACTGTTTGGGAGTTTTACAAAATCTTAAGGCTAACATAATTTTTTTAAACATGTGTGCAAAAAATACAAAAACAGCTCTGGCAGCAAAAGGGTTAAAGGATTTGTGGATGTGTGCAAAATGCACCTTCACCTGAGTAGACAAAAATCCTTGCACTGACCCTGTACACAGGTTCGACTACTCATGGAGAAATACATTTTCTAAACACATCCTAGGTGGCATACAAAATAACGGGGCGTAAAAGCACACCAAAAGTTAGTTTGTAATCACTTTACAGTTTTAGATTTTAGACTAATGATGTACAGTTATAGTTATAATTTTTTTGCATGTACCTTTTTTGTCACTTTCTGGTTCAGTGGCCAGCTGGTAGTCATGCTTCCTAAAGCATATGCTGAAGTGCTTTTTCACATTTCATTGTAATTGTACTGATATTCCACTAGAGGGCAATGCTGCAAGCGATTTCTGATCTTGAATAATCACAGAAAATAAAAAAGCACAGCTCTGCATGCAAGCATTCAGATACACATCAAAGCCAAACGCTGTGGATTTTTTTGCATGTCTTAAGGCTTATAATAATTGGCGTTGTTTTTCTGCATTTGGAACTCAAACGCAGGAAAGCAAAATCCATTGATTTTAATTGTGGTAGGTCAGAGGCTGCGGTTAACTTGCTTTGCATTGTGCTGCATTTCTTTGAACACAGCATGTACTATAAAGGTGCATCCAGGGGCGGACTGACAACTCATGGGGCAATAGAAGATCATGGGGCCCCCTGTGTCTCCGCCCACATGCAAGCCACACCTACACAAAGCCCCACTTACATAAATCATGGGGCACACAGTAAGGCACATCACATGGCACACAGCAGAGCACGGGGCACATCATGGGGCACACAGTAGGGCACATCACAGGGCACACAGGACACATAATGAGGCACCCAGCAGGGCACTGAGAACATCACAGGGCATGAGGCACATCACAGGGCACACAGTAGGACACATCAAGGGGCACACAGCAGGGTTTATTATGCTGTACACAGCAGGGCACAATATTGAGCACAGCATGGTGTATCACAGGGGTTACAGGGCACATCAGTGGGTACACAGCGGGGCACATCACAGAGCACATCAGGATATACACAGCAGGGCGTGCCGCACATCACAGGACATGTGGCACATAGTAGGGCACACAGCAGAGCACAGGGCACACAGTACGGCACATCACAGGGCACATCCTTGGGAACAGGACACATTAGGTGGTACACATCAGGGCACATCACAGGGCATGAGGCACACATCCCAGGGCATGGGGCACACAGTAGAGCACATTACAGGGCACACAGTAGAGCACAACAGGCGGTACACAGCAGGGCACATCACAAGGCACATCACAGGGCAAGGGGCACAGAAAAGGGCACATAAGGGGGTATACAGCAGGGCACATCGCAGGCCATGGGGCACGCAGTAGGGAAAATAGCAGGGCACAAACCAAAACACAGGGCACACAGTAGAGCACTGGGATCCTCCAGACTTAACACAGTGTCTCTCAGGGTAGCCATCAGGGGGGAAGGCGACACAGTGGGGGTGGAGGACACAGGGGGACACTGTTGGGGGAGAAGACACAGGGGGACACCGTGGGGGGGTTGGAGGGCACAGGGAGACACCGTGGGGGGGGGGTGTGGAGAGCACAGGGGGACACGGTGGGTGGGTGGCACAGGGGGACATTGTAAATGGGTGGGTGGCACAGGGAGACACCATGGGGGGGGGATGGAAGGCACAGGGGGACACTGTGGGGGTGAAGGGCACAGGGGGGCACCATGGGGGGTGGCTGAAGGGCACAGGGGGACACTGTGGTTGGGTGGCACAGGGGGGTCACTGTGGGGGGGGGGGTGCACAGGAGGTCACTGTGGGGAGGTGGCACAGGGGGACACTGTGGTTGGGTGGCACAGGGGGGTCACTGTGGGGGGGGGGTGCACAGGAGGTCACTGTGGGGAGGTGGCACAGGGGGACACTGTGGGTGGGTGTTACAGGGGGTCACTTTGGGGGGGTGAAGGGCACACTGTGGGGAGGTGGAGGGCACAGGGGGACACTATGGGGAGGTGGGGGGCACAGAGGGACACTGTGGGGGTGTGGAGGGCACAGGGGGACACTGTGGGGGGGGGGTGGAGGGCACAGGGGGACACTGTGGAGAGGTGGAGGGCACAGGGGGACACTGTGGGGAGGAGGAGGGCACAGGGGTCACTGTGGGGGGGGGGTGGAGGGCACAGGGGGACACTGCGGGGAGGTGGAGGGCACAGGGTGACACTGTGGGGGGGTGGAGGGACATGATCTGCCTGTCAATCACAGCTAGCTGACTGGTAGATCGGGTCCCAAAGTGGAAGTTGTCATGGGGCCCCCTACTGGCAACGGGCCCTCGGTCAGTGTCCGAACTGCCCGATGGTCAGTCCGCCCCTGGGTGCATCTGAACTGCAGCCAAAGCAGGTCAAATACAGCTTTTTCAAGAGCTGTGTTTTTCATGCATGTCAAGTATCTACAAAATGCCAATATACAGTGCCTTGCAAAAGTATTCACCCCCCTTGGCTTTTTACCTATTTTGATACATTACAGCCTTTAGTTCAATGTTTTTTAACCTGAATTATATTTAATGGATCAGAACACAATAGTCTAAGTTGGTGAAGTAAAATTAGAAAAATATATACATAAAACTATTTTTCAAAAATAAAAAACTGATAATTGGCGTGTGCGTATGTATTCACCCCCTTTGTTATGAAGCCCATAAAAAGCTCTGGTGCAACCACTTACCTTCAGAAGTCACATAATTAGTGAAATGATGTCCACCTGTGTGCAGTCTAAGTGTCACATGATCTATCATTACATATACACACCTTTTTGAAAGGCCCCAGAGGCTGCAACACCTAAACAAGAGGAACCACTAACCAAACACTGCCATGAAGACCAAGGAACTCTCCAAACAAGTAAGGGACAATGTTGTTGAGAAGTACAAGTCCACGGACAAATGTGTGTTGTCGGATTTTCCGAGCGAGTGTACACAAGTCCGTCGGACAAAAGTCCAAAGTACAAACACGCATGCTCGGAAGCAAGGACGAGCCAGAAGCGGTCGGTCTTGTAAACTAGCGCTCGTAATGCAGAATTCACATTCGTGACGTGGCAAATTATGAAGTCTTGAAATGCAGCGTACTATTCTCTTCTTCTTTAATGGGATAATAATGAAGCTGCTTTGCTGGTGATACTGATGGAGTTATTGTAAACACATTTTCAAAGGCTTTTTTTTTCTAGTGATATCAAGAAAATTATTATGCTTGTTATTTCTCTTTTTTGGTGCAAGTTACCACAACACCATTATCCTGTAGTTTTTAAGATCAAAGATACAACTATGTTGGTGTCTCTTGTCAATTTTACATTATATTTTTTAAAATGTAACTGCCTATTCCCAAACTGTCATTTGAAGTAAAACACAAAGCCAAGTATTATTCTACACAATTTTTTAATTGTGCATTAAAAAAAGAAAACAAAATTCTACATGCATTCTGCCAATAAAACCTAACCAAAAAGTGCATTCTATGCATCCAAAAATATAGAAAATATACCAAATCAAATCATTATTCAACCAAAAAATAAAATAAAAGCCTCATGCATGCGTCCTGCTTCTTAATATAGGGGGTCAACAATGGCAAGAGTTGGTAAAAGCAGGGGTCCGTCATCCGGAGATAATTCCGAAAATCACCTGGATTATTCTCCTGGAGCTCTCGCAGCAAAGGCATATGACATAATTGGTCACGATTAATAAAGCAACCAATTTTTGGTCCAAAAAAATCCTCCTCCTCCTGTTCCTGGACTGGACTTGGGTCAAAGCAATAACTCTAAGACCAATAATAAATAATACGCTATCTCCTCCGATTCCTCCACGTGACTGGTTGACGAACGGCCATTCAGAAACAAACTGAAAAGCACGAAATGAAAAGCGCAAATCAACACTCACCAAACTTCCACTAACACAAAATTAGCAAAGGAGCACAAAGGGTAGCTCCTGACAATTGAATTTCCTCTTTTTCGGCACATAGTATGTCTAGTATGTCACTATGTTTGTGTTTGTTGTCTGACAATTGTGTACCATTTGTATGCAAGACAAAATCCAGGCACATGCCCTCGGACAAAAGTCCAAGGTTTTGTCTGCGGAAAATCAGATCGTGTGTACGAGGCTTTAGCGTTCCAGTGCTGCAGTTGTGAATATCAGTCGGAGTGATTTCCTGCCTTATACTACAACATACTCAAATTCCTGTCAGCAGAATCTTAGTGCTGGAGTGTGTGTGTTCGAGTACATAAAAAATGATTTAGTAAAGTGCTGTGTAAATTGTTGGCACTCTAAATCCTGTATAATAATCTTAACAATTTATTATTGCACCCACTGACACCAACAGGTCTTATTTTATCCCACTGACACCAATGATTCGCACTTATTTTAAAATATTACTGACAGCGAGGATTGGAACGTATTTTATTCCACTGACACCAACGATTAGCACTTAGTATAAGAACCCTCTGACACCAACAATTAGCACTTATTTTTTTTCCCACTGACACCAATGATTAGCATTTATAGCAAACAGGAAATACAAAAGTGTCCACAGATTCCAGGAGGCACTAGACTTTTACTTAGTGTCCGAAAATAACAATCCCAATTGATTGTCCATCCAAGTTTCTGATATTCCCACATAGATAGATCAGATAGAGTGAACTTGAGTGGAAGTGCTTGTGAAGGACCACCAGAGGAAGGAGCTTAATTAAAGCGATTTATGACAATCATTTTCTACGTGAGGCATAATTATTTGGTGAGTGAGACTCTGGGAGTGGTGAAGCACTTTTGGAGTGTGATGTTTACACTTACTAGTTTCATCTGCACTACTGGAACACAGTTTTTGAGCTGGAGAACACTTTGGAAATTTTAAATGAACATCATGTTCTTGGGATTGTGATTTTCGGACACTAATTAATAGTTCCTCCTGGAATCTTTTGGATTTCCTATTTGCTATATTTACTTTATCACTAAGGAGGATGCAGCATATTTTTGACTTTTCTATTTTGTATTATTGTTTGGCTATTGTTATGTGTGTTACAACCAAAACGTAAATGTATTTTATTGGGATTTTATGTGATAGACCAACACAAAGTGGCACATAATTGTGAAGTGGGAGGAAAATGATAAATGGTTTTCATTTTTTTTTACAAATAAATATTTAAAAAGTGTGGGGTGCATTTGTATTCAGCCCCCCTGAGTCAATACTTTGTAGAACCACCTTTCACTGCAATTACAGCTGCAAGTCTTTGACTCTGTCAAATTGGATTGAGAGCGTCTGTGAACAGCGATTTTCACGTCTTGCCACAGATTCTCAATTGGATCTAGGTCTGGAATTTGACTGGACCATTGCAACACATGAATATGCTGTGATCTACACCATTCCATTGTAGCTCTGGCTGTATGTTTAGGGTTGTTGTCCAGCTGGAAGGTGAACCTCCGCCCCAGTCTCAAGTCTTTTGCAGACTCTAATGCCGCGTACACACGAGCTGACTTTTCGACCGTGTGTGGGCTTCATCGGACCTGCAGCTGACTTTTTTCGGTCAATAATCTGACGGACTTTAGATTTGGAACATGTTTCAAATCTTTACGTTGAAATTCCGCCGCACCAAGTTCCTATTGAAAATAGGTTTTCTTCTAAGATTGCCCTGTATTTGGCTCCATCCATCTTCCCATCAACTCTGACCAGCTTCTGTCCCTGCTGAAGAAAATCATCCCCACAACATGATGCTGCACCAACCATGTTTCGCGGTGGAGATGGTGTGCTCAGGGTGATGTGCAGTGTTAGTTCTCCACCACACATAGTGTTTTTCTTTTAGGCCAAAAAGTTCAATTTTGGTCTCATTTGACCAGAGCACCATCTTCCACATATTTGCTCTGTCCCCCAAATGGCTTCTCGCAACCTGCAAACGGGACTTCTTATTGCTTTCTTTCAACAATGGTTTTCTTCTTGCCACACTTCCATAAAGACCAGATTTGTGGAGTACATGACTAATGCCCCATACACAAGATCAGAAATTCCGTCAGAAAAAACTTGATTGATTTTTCCGACGGAATTCCGCTCAAGCTTGCCTTGCATACACACGGTCACACAAAAGTTCTCTGAACTTTCGACCGTCAAGAACACGGCAACGTACAACACTACGACGAGCCGAGAAAATGAAGTTCAATGCTTCCGAGCATGCGTGATTTTTTGCGCGTTGGAATTGCATACAGACGAACAAATTTTCAGATAGGAACTTTTTCCGACCGAAAAATAAAGAACCTGCTCCCAATCTTTTGCTGGCTAGAATTCTGCCAGCAAAAGTCCGATGGAGCATACACACGGTCGGAATTTCTGACCAAAAGCTCACATCCAACTTTTGCTGGCCGAATTTCTGATCGTGTGTACGGGGCATAATAGTTGTCTTGTGGACAGATTCTCCCACCTTACCTGTGGATCTCTGTAGCTCCTCTAGAATTATCATGGGCCTCTTGGCTGCTTCTCTGATTAATGCTCTCCTTGCCCGGCCTGTCAATTTAGGTGGACGGCCATGTCTTGGTAGGTGTGCAGTTGTGCCATACACTTTCCATTTTCAGATGATGGATTGAACAGTGCTCAGTGAGATGTTCAAAGCTTGGGATATTTTTTTTTAACTTAACCCTGCTTTAAACTTCTCCACAACTTTATTCCTGACATGTCTGATGTGTTCCTTGGCCTTCATGATGCTGTTTGTTCAGTAAGGTTCTCTAACAAACCTCTGAGGGCTTCACAGAACAGCTGTATTTATACTGAGATTAAATTACACACAGGTGGACTAGTTTTACTATTTAGGTGGCTTCTGGAGGCAATTGGTTCCACTAGATTTTAGTTAGGGGTATCAGAGTAAAGTAGGCTGAATACAAATGCACGCCACACTTTTCAGATATTTATTTGTAAAAAAAAATTGAATACCATTTATCATTTTCCTTTCACTTCATAATTATGTGCCCCTTTGTGTTGGTCTATCACATAAATCCCAATAAAATACATTTACGTTTTTGGTTGTAACATGACAATTACCATATTTCCCCCAAAGCATGGAGTTAAAGGGTGTGGAAGTCATTAGCATTTACTTTATCCTGCTATTGTAAATGCTAGGGGTTGTTTTGGCCCATTGACACCAACAATGGGGTTTATTTTATCCCACTGACTCTAATGATGGGTTTGTTTTTTTTATCCCACTGACACAGATGATTTATCCCACTAACATAAACTATGGGGCTTGGTTTACTTGCACTGACACCTAGATTACGGCTATTTTTATTCCCAGTGACACCAACAATGTGACTTATTTTTCTTTCCTAATGTATCTTCAGGTCATTTGTTGTTGAAAACATAGCAAAGCAAAGGGGGAAGGTACCACTTTATAAGCTATACACTTTGAAGTTGTGTCTATTTCATTGGCCTGACCCCCACCCGTGGAGCATTTTTCTTCCCAAACTAACCAAATTTTGTCAACTATGCACTATCGCATGTTTGGTTACCTGCATTATCTGTGTATATGTAACGGTTTCCATAGACATTATATGATGGTCTCCTGCTATGGCTGGATCAAGAGTTGATCTGACAACTATGGTGCCCTGTGAACACCATTAGCTGAAGTTTGTCAGAGGGAGAAACAATCAGACATGGAAATTGTTACCCCATTATATTTGTGTTCTCTTTGAAAAACATGTGAAAAAGCTGTCTACAACTTGCCTTACCATCATTCATATTTGAGGGTAGCCTGATCATGCCTGTGATTACAACGTTCATTGCTAGGGTGGATGATAGACCCCCATGACCAATGAGTGAGGAAACGTCTGCTCATTACTTTATTGCAGTGGTTCTCAACCTCAGTCCTCAAATACCCCCAACAGGCCATGTTTGCAGGTTTTCCTTTATCTTGCACAGGTGCTTTAAATCAGAGTCAATGGCTTGGTATTCTGGACAGCTATTTTAACTAAGAGCAATTCCCAAAACATGACCTGTTGGGAGTACTTGAGGACTGAGGTTGAGAACCACTGCTTTACTGCACCAGAACTTGGAGCTCTGTTATGCCGTGTACACACGAGCGGACTTTTCGACAGACTGTCTATCCGACAGACTTTCGGCGTACTTCCGACGGACTTTCCCAACGAACGGACTTGCCTACACACGATCACACCAAAGTCCGACGGATTCGTACGTGATGACGTAAGACCGGACTAAAATAAGGAAGTTGATAGCCAGTAGCCAATAGCTGCCCTAACGTCGGTTTTCGTCCGTCAGACTAGCATACAGACGAGCGGACTTTTCGACCAGACTCGAGTCCGTCGGAAAGATTTGAAACATGTTCCAAATCTAAAGTCCGTCAGATTTTCGACTGAAAAAGTCAGCTGCAGTTCCGATGAAGCCCACACACGGTCGGATTGTCCGCCGGACTCAGTCCGTCGGACCAGTCTGGTTGAAAAGTCTACTCGTGTGTACGCGGCATTAGTGTGACTTTCCACTCACTGCTTCCTTCTATTTTCTTTAAAAAAAGAGTGATAGATTGGTTAGTCATTTAGAGATCTGAAAATCTCTTAATAAAAACAATCATTGGAAGCAATAATTCTTACCTCCTAAATGTTTCATAAATGTACCGATCCTCTCCTGGGTGTCAAATCAGTGCCAGGATCAGGCTGTTCAAATTGATGTCATATGGGTGATTTTGTGTTGAACTTACACCTTAAAAACTGTTAAGAATTTTTAACAATGTTTTACTGGCTGGAGCTCTATTGTCCTCTCACATCAAAATGATTGAATAAATCCTCCTGATTTTTGTAACAGGACCAAGGATCTCACTACTAAATTCCATCAAACCGCGTTTGTCATTGATGTCAGAAATACTGTGCAAGATGCAGCAAGAGGGATTTTCAAAGTATGTTATTCCCTGGAAACATCACCATAAATGTTACAATAAAAGCAGCATTTCGCATAACTCATACACAGTTCAGAGAACACATCTGATTGTTCATATATATGGATGGACTTTGTTCGGAAGAAATATAACAATAGATGCGAGGATGTTGATTTACAGTGATGTGTATATTACACGTCTGAATTTAGGTTGCTGGTTTCTAACATTGAACTTCGGTTTCAGCTAAGGAAACAATAAAAAACAATAAAAAGACTTCAAGGATGGAGCTACAGGTGGGAATTAACTCCTTGTTTTAACAATGCCATAAATTTGCAATACATTGGGGCAGGCGTCAGAAAGAAGATACTCTTGCGGTAATTTGCATGTAAACAGAAAACACCTAGATTGCTATTGTCATTGTGTTGCTTACCTTCTAGTATAAACAGCTAGCCTAGAACTATATGGGGCATTTTGTTGCAGTACTAAAATCTCATTTAATAAATTACTTTTAACGTGAGCTGCTATATGGGAGATTTTCAGTATTGCACAACATGTACTAAATGTACAGTATATATTGGTTGAGATATATCCAACCCTCTGAAATTCTATGGAACAACTCTCTGGGCACCATGGCTTCTATCGTGTCTGCTATCTAGCATATAATGTATGATGCACTTGAAAACCTTTATTATAGAATTTTTAAGCACATTATTTTTCCTCAATCCACCCCAATTGCTCAAGGCTTGCATCTAGAGATGGGCTTGGGTGTACTTTGAACTCCAAACTTGCCATGTTTTTTTTTTTTTTACTACAATGAGCTGCAAGCTGGTCATTCTCATCCCACATCCCATGTGAAAAAAAGAGGTGGGCTGTGAGGTGGAATGACTCAGCCCACAGTTTAGGGTTTGACTTAGGCAGGCCATACATGGTTCAAATCTCGGTCAGTTCAGCAGGAACCGTGTATGGGCAGGCCGAATGTACTCCATTATATTTGTGTTCTCTTTGAAAAGCACGTGAAAAAGCTGTCTACAACTTGCCTTACCCCATTGCCTTGAATGTACCAAGTTGATCGATTAATCAACTTAGGTACAACCAGCATACTGGGTTTTACCTTCTTTTATCACTAGCGGTTGCTATAGCTGCTAGCAATAATCACTCTGTCTTCTTCCAGCGGGGACATCTTCCCCTGCCCTCCCCCACCGCGAGAAGACAATGACCCGGCAGGAGGGATTCCCACATCAACACTGTCTATGTTGATGGGGGAATCAAGCAAAATTCTTTCCTGCAACCAGGGTTGAAGGAAAGAAATTCGCTCCATGTTTGGTTGTCCTTAAAATTTGTTTGGAGGATGCCCAGGCTTATCTCTACTTGGGACTGGTATGTAGAATGTGATAACACATTCAGTCACATTATGCCACAGTTTATTCACATAGCAGGAGCCATTTGCAATCCATTCTCCTCTTTAGACTCTGATGTAATTAATCACTAAAAAAAGGCAATTAATCACTAAAAAAAATCACTCAATCTGGAAATTTGAGAGTAATTGTATCCTATTCGAGTTTAACCCACAAGGTTAATTCCATAAGGCTTGTCTATGAACAATTGACCAAAAATTTCTGCGAAAAAAAGAGAATTTTTTTTTGTACTGGGAGATTGTTTGGTTCTGGAACTTAAAAAAAGCTGGACACATGGATTGAAATTTGGCCAGTTCAGCAGGGACCAGACGAATCTTGATTCATGTAAGGAAACAGTGGTTGTACCAATCGACTTCTGTCTGATAAATGCCGATTGATCAGCGCCATCAGGCACATATTAGCTCAGCGGGGAGGATTTGCTTATCCACCTCAATTGTGTAGATGGGGGAATTGGTTGTGGGCAGGTTCAGTCTGTTTTTTTCCTCTGTAGGTGGAGCTGGATGGCAGCAGCATTGCAGTTGTAGGGGAAGTCAAGAGGAACATGGTTCCTCTATGGTTTCCTGGGTCACTAGGGAAGCTATCCAATTGGATGCTGCTGCCCCATGTGACTCTGGTAGCCATCATGGGTCAGGCAGAGCTTATGTAAGGCCCTGGCTCCCAGGCTTGATGCCCATTTCACTATGTGGGTTGTGTAGGGGCAGGTCACCCGTCTGACAGGGACAGTGATTAGTGGCAGAGAGATGTTCCAGATGAGTAGGAACAGAATAAGGAAACGCCATCTTTCCTAGAGACCTCCCCATTTGGGCACGGACCAGCCAGGCAGCATTCCGTCCCTCAAGACAGATGCTGTTGGCACACCCAAAACCTGCTCTGTTACACATCACTGTGCATTCTGTGAGTGTTCCCGGTCAGCGGCCTTGTTATGAGTTACCAAACTTTAACTTTAATACAAATTCTGTTCCTGCAACTGGACTCTGAGGCTGCATTCACACAAGGGCACTTTCTGCGATACTGCAATCCTGCCCGCAAATTCCAGGCGTCCAGGTGTGAATGACAAATTGCACAACGCCGTTCATTTGAATGGCACCTAAAAATGCAGTGCGGTTCTACTGGGTGATAAATTGCACTACAATCGTGACAAATTAAATTGCATGAAGCATGTCACCCAAAAAAAGCTCCTGGACTTTTTTTTGGGCTACAAGCTTCTCGCAATGCGGTTTGCCGCAACTGCAGCGCGACAATCGCGGCGGAATTGCACCGCGTTTTTAGGTGCCACTCAAATGAATGGCATCTGAAATGTGTGTTGTCCAATTTGTCATTTACACCTGGGTGTTTGGAAATCATGGCTATTCTGCCCGAGATTCAAAACGCCCATGTGTGAATGCAGCCTGTGTTTACTGCCACCGCACCACTCTGCACCTCCCCACAGGGTTCATTTGAACAAATAAAACTGAATCATCTCTGGGCTGCTTTAGGCTCGGTTCACATATATGTGAATTGGATGCGTTTTTAATCGCATTCAATTGGCATAACATGTGATACAGACCGGCTTTCAATGGAGCCGGTTTACACATGTGTGGGATGGCTGTGGTGTGGTTTTAAAAAAGGGTCCTGTGCATTTTTGGGTCCGGTTCAGGTTTTCAGGTAAAACTCAGTGAACAGAGCCGCACCGGACTGCCGCACTGAAACCGCAGCCGCATATGTGTGAACCGAGCCTCAGACTGTGTTCGTATAAAAGCATTTCCCAGCTTGGCATTATATCAAGTATATCAGAGAAATCCAAGTAAATATATAATTGTCATATAAATCAATCAGGCCTTTTCATAGCTCTGCACTGCAGTAAGAATACCTCTGACATGAATATTACTTTGTTGTGTATTTTTGGGAATGTAAAAATCAATGGCAGAGTAATAAATATGCACATCTAGTAAGTTTTTACTGTGTTTTAAAAACCATATGACCAACAGACAGAGGATTTTCTTCAATGATATATAAAACTTGAGCCAATGAAACATCTATTGTGCAAATTAAAAATGCGTGTCAAAGCACAAAATCACATGCCCAATGTGCATTAAAACCAAATAAAAACACATGATTTTTCACAACTGTGGACCCAGCCATAAAGCCTAACTCCAGGTTCCTTACAAAGTTCATTTGAACCAAGGAGGTCCAAACAAACTATAAAAGTCAAAGGACCCTTTAAAACTGCAGATAGTCCATGTTCCAGATTAACACCCACTGAAGCTGGCCACAAGTACTTGTAATTAACAGCTGATTGGACTTCAAATAAGATAGCTACAAAGCTCCACTTGTTAGTTCTGGGTACAGATTACAAGGATGCTGTGGCTTAGGTTATGGGTTGTACTTTGTCTTTTTGTTTCAGTGACAATGGATTCTAAAATGAAACACAGAGAAATCATGCATTTAGGAAATGTGGGTTTGCCAACTAGGCCAAAACCTGTCTCCCCCCCTCACGTACCTTCTATATTATGGAAGCTCTTTAATCAGAGGATGGGCCCCTCCACTGCAAAAAAGAATGCTAATTTGTGTTTTGTGGAGGACTTTAATGTCCCTGGTAGCACCGTCAGGGCATTTTCTGACCAAGGTAAGTGCAGGATTTAAGGGTTTGAACATGTATTGGGCTGGCTTTGCTAAAGGAGAGTATGCTGTTCTTCTATCAAAGTATCAAAGTGAATCTGAAGAGGAATATCTCTTGCAGATAACCTTAAGCCCGGGTTCACACTATAAATCGCTGCGGACCGCACAGGAGCGCTGTGCGTCCCTGTTCTCCGTTTCAGGGCCGATTCAATGCCTGAATTCGGCCCTGAAACGCAGCCAAAGACGCACAGCGTTTTTGTGCAGTGCGCACCGCAGCCGCCCCGGAGATATGTGAACCGGCTCCATAGGGAGCCAGTCACATTCTCCTGCTATGCGAATTAGATGTGCGGAAACGCACATCTAATGCGCATAGGTGTGAACCCGGGCTTAAAGTCTGCACAGGTTAATCTAGTTTTATGAACATTCACTTTGCAACATCTCTATTGTATTAGATCCTCATCCTGGCTGTTGCCTGTGCAGATATTGGGGTCCATGCACACTGGGTGTAAAAAAAAAAAAAAAAAAGCTTTTTCTACTGTGTGTGTGTGGGTTTTATATAAGTGGGGTGTTTTTGTTTTTTTGTTTTTTTTATATATATTATAAAAAAAAAGTGATGGATGAAAAAATGCTGATAGTGTTTTAGTGGGTGGTGTAGTGGTTAGTGCTTTTTGCCTAGCAGTAAAAGGGTTTGCAAGACATGCTGGTAGGTTAACTGGATCCTGTCTAAATTTGGCCCTAGTATATATGAATGTGAGTTGGGGACCTTGGATTGTAAGATATGTGTGTGTGTGTAAATTTGACAGCGCTAGCTATATAAGTACCAATAATAACCTGAAGCTTGTAGGAAAGTTGATTTTATTAGCGTTTTTTACAGTATATGGGGGAAAAAAGGGGAGGGGGGACTGCTCGAAGAAAGTTGTTTAGGAGTGTTTACCGTGTGGGTTGTGTGGTTTTTTGTTTTTTTTGTTTTTGTTTTTTTCGGCAACATGACCCAAATAAAGTTTTCGTGGCGCTTTGGAAGTTCTGCCCATTCATTTCAGTGGGCAGGGGTGTTTTTGAGGCACTTTTTACAGCGCTGCAAACATGCCCCAAAGATGCTGCTTGCAGGACTTTTTTCACCGCCCTGCAAGCGCACTGCACCAAATGTGAAAGCCTCCATTGAAATGAATGAGAGGCAGTTTTCAGGTGCTATTTTTAGCGCATGAAAACCGCCTTAGTGTGAAAGGGGTCTTGCTGATCTGGAGTCAACCCAAAATTTTGTGTTTTAGCTTCAGTGATAGCCAAATATAAGACAAATGGAGGGTGAATCTCCCAAATGAGGGCACTGATCGCCATAAAGACCACTGTTCTAATCGCTCTCCACTCTAAACAACTAAAATAACGTTTTTGCCTTTTAGTTATACTTTTAAATTTAATTGGACCCAGATCATAATTTTTTTATCTTTGTGGGTTCCTGAAAGCTAATAAAATTGCACAGTAGAAAGATGATATGCGAACATGGGTCCAGGTACAACAAATTATCCATATGTGTTTAGTAGACCATAAGCATTTCTGGATGGCATACGTTTTTCACTGACTCTTCCTGGCCCTGTACACGCAAGCATCTGCATGCATAAGAATATATTGTACAGCAAGCATTTGCCATGCTTTAAACCTCATTCCGCTGCTTTACACTAACCTTCAGATTAGGAATGGTAAAGCCCAAATCCTTGTAAAACGTTCTGTCATTTAATGTCCAAATTAATTATCATTATTATTCTGCTGTTTTATGCATATATATATATATATATATATATATATATATATATATATATATATATATATATATATAAAAAATTTACAATCACATCTGTCCCTGCCCTCAAGGCGCTTAGTCTATGATCCCTAACTCTCTCTCACACACTAGGGCCAATTCTACCAGCATGTCTGTGTGAGAGGAAACTGGAGAACCACCACACAGGCACAGGAAGAACATGCAAACTCCATGCAGATACTGCCATGGTTGAGATTCCAACTGACAACCCTAGTAGAGTTGCCACCTCATCCCTTTAAACCTGAACACATATGAATTACACAGGTTCTGAGGCTAATTAAATGCAGGTAAGGCACCATGTGAGTTTAATTACCACCTTAATCAGCCACAGAACCTGAGTAATTAATATGTGTTCGGGTTTAAAGGGATGAGGTGGCAACCATAAACCCCAGTGCTGCTAAGCAGAGGTACTAACCACTGTGCTTCCCCAAACTAATGTATTAAAAAATAATCCATATAACCTTTTTTATAATGTCTAGGACTTTTTATACTTTATAATTTCTGTCCTGAAGGCCATACGATTATATAATACAGATGTGAAATCTAAATATGTCTTATTTATACATACATACATTTATAGCCTGAGAACCAATTTTTTTTAAATTTTTTTTGTGGCTTCCCTCTTTCAGTTCATGTTACTTGAGTGGGAAACCACTTTGGCAGAAGTAATGATGTCCCAGGTTATGAATGGCATAGGAAATTCTAGAGGAAGTGCCCCAAGCAATAAGATTTCCGCCTTAATTTTTCTACCACTAGTTACTTAAAAGAAAGGAAACGTCTTGTATGTGCCAAGTGGTTTCAGATACCACTTCGCTCTTTCCTTTCCTCCCGTGTTTATAAATGATTTCAACTTCCCTCTACTCGTAAGATTTGAAAACGATTGCTCTAGTTCATAAAAAGGGTACACTATATGGTCAAACATTTGGACACCTAGCCATCACGCCTACAACTATACAGCTAAGCATGGACACCCCTCCAAATTAAACTCAGGTATTTCCAGTAAAGGTACAGTGACTACATTGCTCTACACAAAGCCAGGCCCAAAAAGACCTGGTTTGGGGTGGAGAGAAACTTGAATAGTCTGCCCAGAGCCTTGACCTCTGACTAAATGGGCACAACTTCCCACAGACCCTCATCAAAATCTTGTGAAAAGCCTTCTGGAAAAGTGTTTCTACTCTAGGTGAAGGCTGCAAAGGAGAGGGGGGCTAAATCTAGATTCACGCCCATGGATTTGTGATGATGGGTCCCACAAGCTCATGGCAGGTGTGATGGCCAGGTGTCCACAAAATTGGCCATATAATATAGATGGTTCGTAAAGGGTGGGTACACTTGAGGATATGGGGGGGGTTACTAGTTAGAATTAACTCCTCCAAAATTATTTATTTTTTTTCTTAAAAAGAAAGGAAAAAAATAGTCTACACCAGGGGTAGGCAAACTTTTAAACACCGTGTGCCGAAAAAATGTTTTCTAAGAAAATTGAGCGTGGCGATTTTTATAACAGAAAATGCCAACTTTACACTTTCTCAATCACGAAAAGGATTTTTTTTTTATAAAATAAATGCTATAAACGACTTAAGTAGTGGGAATTTAACATCCTGCACTCACACCTCAGATCAGCCCCAATTCCTGCAACTTCACGCCTCAGATCACTGTCCCCCCTGCAAATGTTTCACCACTGTGACCCCCTGCACATCTGCTCCACCGTCGTACCTCCCATACTCTTTTTTTTTTTTTTTTTTTTTTTTGTCTCACCGCTGAACCATCTGCTCATCTGCCCCACCACTCTAACTCCCTTTCTCATCTGTCTCACCACTGTACCCCTGCTCTTCTGCCCCATCAATGTACCCCCTTTTCTCATCTGCACATCTGCTCCACTGCTGATCCCCATGCTCTTCTGTCTCACTACTGAATCGCCTGCTCATCTGCCCCACCACTATTACCCGCTTTCTCATCTGTCGCACCAATGTACCTCCTGCACATCTGTCTCACCTCTGTTCCCCTTGCTCATCTGCCCCACTGCTCTATCCCCCTGCTCTTCTGGCCCAACACTGAACTTGTATGTGATGTCGCATACAAGCATCTGGAATGGATGCGCAATTATGAGCTCAGGTCAGGGGCATTTTCTGAAAGCAGTGGGCCTGTGTGCAGAATCATAAGTTGGGCCCCCCACAGCTGAGTAAAAGTGCGGCACTCTGTGCCACAGCAAAAGTTGAGGCAAAGGTTCAAGAATAATTTCAACAGTTACCAGAAGCTCAACAGTAATTCCACAAACTGTCACCTGATTTTGGTTTTCTCAATCACAGTGAAATCCCTTCTTTCTGCGATCGCTAGTGGCAACCAAGCGAGTCATCTTCCTCCAGATGGCGGACCGGGGCTAGCAGCACTGTGGTTGGCTTTAGCAGTGGCCAATGACAGTCGTCCTCCTGGAAACAGGGAATGCCCCCCCCCCCCCAGCAGAACTGCACCCAATCTCTTCCCCATCACAAAAGCAATCGCAGCTACAGTTAGAGAACCAAACAATATTTCTCATCTTTTACAATGTGTGGGGATACAGTGCCTCCCCCTCAGTGCAGGTGCTGTGTGGGAAATTCCGAAATTGGAATGCATTATTGTCTCACTGACACTTCCCTGCGCTGCTCTGCTGATGGGGAAGCGAGTCAAGTGCTGGCAAAAGAGGCTTTGAGTGCTGCTTGCAGCACCAGTGCCGGTGGTTGCCTACCCCTGGTTTACACGCTGCCATTTACCATCATAACCCACTGCTGTGCTGCCATTCTCAGTTTTATTCAAGACTTACTGCTGCTTGAAAAATGTTAACCTCTCTTACATATGGGGAGTAAGATGCTTGGTTCCCCACTGTGCTTTGTGGTTCTTCCACGAACCCAAACATTGCTACAGTACTGTTGTAGGGGCTGGAGGAAGGAACGGCAGAGTGTAGGTTGTTTACGATTGTTCAGTTAATGCTATCTCTTAAACCAGTTATGGACGTTGGACTACATGCCCTATGCAACACAGAATAGACTTTAGTCCCTGGACAGGGATGCATGCACATAAGAATGGTTATGCTGGGGCTCCTGTGGACCCTGCAAGACAACATAGCTACTCCTATAGGAAACAAGGGAGAGAAACATCAAAAAGGAGAGTAAAGTTTACTAGTTGCAATCAAAAATCGCTTGGTGAGCAATGTAGTATAAGGCTAGGTTTACACATGTCGGGCTGCAGTTTGCAGTCAGTTTTTTTTAATCTATTTATTTATTTATTTTTTTGAGTCCAGTGCGGTTTTATTCACCGGTCCAGGTGCAAATTTTTACTTGCATTTTCACCTGAGCCAGACCTAAAATCCCGGACATGCGTGAACCAACTCCATTGCAAGCCGGTCCAGTTCACGTGGCATGTGAATCGGATGCTGATTAAAACTCATCCAATTTGCATATTTTTGAACCAAGGAAGGTTTGATAACTTTGTCCTTTATTTAAAGTGTTATCATGCGATCATTAGGTCCATAACGAATACTTAAATGCCCATAAGGGGTATATTCGTGTAAAAGGTTGCACTGGTTAATGCAGCAGAGAACAGGGATGTGGGCAACAGACCTCTTTACCATGCAGCTTTTAAAAAAAAAAAAAAAAAAATGCATAGTAACAGGGTGATGTTAACCCTACCTGCCCTGCTACTTTAAGCCCCTACTACAGACTTCAGATGAGTGGGCGAGCCATAGTCTACAATAGGCTAAGTGGTTATCCCATCAGCCACCAAGCTGGTAGATTGCGTGTTCTTATATGCGCTTGACCTCTCTTCATAGACACTAATGCTGCTTTTGTTACTTGTGGGTTGAAATGTAGAACTAAAGTGGTTGTAAACCCTTTACAGATCACTTATTATAGGCTTACCTGTAGCTTCCCAGGATATCTCCTAAACCTGCACAGTTTAGGAGATATCCCCTGTATTTGCATGTTCCGACGTCATTGGCACATGCGCACTGACACAAACTGCATGTGTGGGAGTGACGTCATCGTGGCTCTGGCCAATCACAGCGCTGGAGCCGCAATACCCGCAAGTAACCCCCGGTAGTGATGTCAGCTGCCGGAGTGGTGTACGGGCACCGCAGCAAGGGCTTTGATCTCAGGTGAGTATTGCATAATGAGCTAGTATACTAGCTCATTTAGCCTTTGTCTTGCAGGTGTTCGTGGGTTTTGTTTGTTTTTTTTTTTTTTATGGGTTTACAACCACTCTAAGCAATGTAGGTTTATCTGCACAGTACTGATGGCATTCCTATTCTGTACCTGATCCGCCCCACTTTTTTTTTTTTTTTGCCAGGACGGTTTGTTAACCCTCATTCTACTAACCCTACTACTACAGTTTGCCTGGAAAAGAGACTTTTCTTCAATATATCAATAATGGAGAAAGAGGAGAGGGTAACCATGGGACGCCTGGAAGTCCGATTTGGCCAGAATACCTACTATGGACGTCTATTTGACCTGCGACTCTACAGAATTACACATCTGTCGCTAAAAGGAATGGGAAACCAGAAAACGAGCAGAAAACTCTTGACTGCCCAAACATTCCGTTTGCTTCACAAATCCCTCTATTTTAATTTAACAGAGACTTGCCAGAGTTGGCAGGACCCCCGTAAGAACCTGGGTTTGACCTTGGAAATCTCTCCAAGAAAAGAAGGGAGCTTGTTAGCTGGTCAGTTGGATGAGTGTCAAGGAATACAAACCTTTCTTTATACCTCTCTACTAGCTGTGACTCTTGATTCTGCGCAGTGTACGATGTCGCGAGCTAAAAGAAGTCATGGCAGGCTTAAATTTATTCCCAGCAATACTTGTAAAAGGAGACGCCTCTATGTTGAATTTGGGGATGTTGGGTGGCAGAAATGGGTCATTGCCCCTCGGGGATACTTTGCTAACTACTGCCAAGGTGAATGCCCTTACCCACTAGCAGATGTGCTGAATGGATCCAATCATGCCATCCTTCAGACTCTTGCCCACTCCTTTGAGCCTAATGATGTTCCCCCTCCCTGTTGTATACCCATAAAGATGTCTCCTATATCAGTGCTATTTTATGACAATGGCGACAATGTGGTGTTGAAACATTATGAAAATATGTCTGTGGAGGAGTGTGGCTGTAGGTAAGAACTAGCTGGATTTTTAGGTCAGAATAATTTATATTGATCTTCTGTATTCTAATAATCTCTCATGTATTGTACATTTTATGCTATATATTCCTTGGATTTGTATAGATTATATGTTCCATGTGTTTATGTTCAATATTTTTAAAGTACTGCACCTTTTCTAAATAAAATGTTTTCTATATAAAAGGTAGATTTAACATTTGCTTGTCTACTTTTGGTTCACCACTTTTCTGCAATAGGAAACTTGAGTATGTATATTCAATCATGCTTTGAATCCATCAAATATTGCTCTTAGTTATAAAACAGTTTTTACTTGCCTTTTTTGAAGTGGTTTATTAGGGATGATGGTACTCTCCTAAAATCTGTGACTTTCTCCACTTTAATGTGTGGAGAATGAAATTGTTATGTAGGAAATAGAGCACAGTACTGACTGTATAATCGGTTTTATTTCAGTATGGTGGAAAATACTAGATTGTAGCGTAACGCATGTATCGCTTAGGCCAGTTTCACACTGCTGCACTGCAGTTTGGCCACAGCACTAGTGTACTAGCAGTTTTCTGAAAGCGCACCAAACGTCCTGCATGCTGCATCTTTGGCACACTTGTGCCATATAGCATATAGTCTAATAGTCTAACAATGTTAACCACATGAAAACCATGGGTACACCTGTGCTGTGGCCAAACCAATATTTTAATTGGTGCTCAGATGTCCAAACAGGTTATTGAATTGAAGAAAAGTCCCTCAGCTGTTGGAAAAATCAGCAAGACTCTAGTAGTAATTTTGAACTTTTACTCAGCACAAGTAAGGATCAAGTAAAGCTCATACGTTCCAAAACAAATTTATGTGGTGTCCATCTTCTTAGATGTTCTCCTTCCTTCTTTTTTTTTTTTTTTTTTTTTTTTTTTTTTTAGGCTCAAATGGTATTCCCAAACAATGGCTATATATTGTAATATGTCCATCACTTCTATGCTACATTGGTGTACTTGCATGATTATTCCCCTCCAGATATACTCTACCATCAATATCTCCTTATGGTAATATGCTCACGTGCGGCAATATCCATTGTACATCACCCAATGTAAATTGTTTCCCAGATTGGCATGTCAAAATACTCTTACCAAAGTAGTACATTCTAGAATTCATTCATCCATCTTCCCCTCTCGATCCAGATGTTCTCCCAATTGTATCAATCAAAAACCAAATGTATGATTTAATCCTGTTTCAAAAATGTACAAATTTAAAATGTGCTCAAACATGTTTAATTCAGCATGCGCATTCTCCTCCTCATGCCTTAATCCACATGCCCAATATACATTGCCAGATAAAAGTGGAGGGGAATTTGGGACTTTAAATGAAGCACACAGTTATGAGATGATAAAAATCGATTTATATTTATTGGTACATATACAAATGTTGAATCATAACAAAATACAGTGAATAAATGTTGCTCATTTAGTAGTGCATGTATAAACGTACATATCGCTGCACCACCATGGTGTAGGTTAGTGACCTAGACCTCTACATAATATAATGAAATGCATTCATTGATCATGATTGTAAAGGCAAGTGATCAGATGATAGTGTAACATCAAAAGGCTCTACATGTTTTGCGGGTTCTTTCCACTCATCAGGAGCTGTTGCAGTGTGTGTGTGTGTGTGTGTGTGTGTGTGTGTGTGTGTGTGTTCTGATGTTTGATACAAAAAAGAGGGGGAATTGGGTGCTGAGGGTCAAATGATAGGGGACTTATTGCCGGGAGCTGTGACGGTAGCCGACAGCACGAAACCAACACGAGCAATGGTGAATGGACTACCATGGGAGTGGGGTCCCCATTAAAAATGCAAAACTGATGCAATGTGTGTGTCAAAGGACATTCTGTAGAGGGTAATAAAATGTATATCAATGTGAATAGTGCATGTCTGATGATATAGTGAGGACTGAAGCCCAAAGTATAGTGTCAGTAAGAGTGAACCCAGGTGAGGAATCGAAATAGAAAATAACCTAAAATGGGAACCTGTAGCTCTCACGAAAGGAGTAAGTTATGGGAGGGGGGTGATACCTGAATCCTAGGTGAGAGAGTATGAGCCAAACAGGTGTCTTGTATAACCAGCATAGCACGAAACAGGGTGTGTGCTCAACCTGGAAATTATATTTATATAGTCTGTTGTTTTTCTGCCGCTGGCCACTGTCACAGCTCCCAGAGATGAGTCGTTCCCCCATTATTTCTTTTGGCTCTCAGCACCCCATTTAGAACCTATAGCTGACTTGTGAGTAATCAGGGGGGCTTATCCCCCCCCCCCCCCCCCCCCATACATTTTTTTTTTTTTTTTTTTTTTTTTTTTTTTGGTATAACAGCTCCTGATGAGTGGAAAGAACCCACAAAATGTGTAGAGCCCTTTTGGATGCTACGCCATCACTAACATCTGATCAATCACTTGCATTTATGATCCATGAATGTATTTCCTTATTTTATGTAGTGAGGTCTAGGTCACTAACCAACACTAACCATACCACGGTGGTGCAGCGATATACATATAGACATATAGACAGACAGACACCAATTGTGCAAGTTCTCCCAAAAGATAGGCCTGTAATTGTCATCATAGGTATACCTCAACTATGAGAGACTAAATGTGGAAACAAATCCTGACAATCACATTGTCTGTCTGATTTTTGAAAGAATTTACAAATAAGCAAGATTTCTGGCTCTCACAGACCTGTATCTTCTTCTTTAAGATGCTCCTCTGTCCTCCACTCATTACCTGTATTAATGGTACCTGTTTGAACTTATCAGTATAAAAGACACCTGTCCACAACCTCAAACAGTCACACTCCAAACTCCACTATGGTCTTGCAGAAGACTTTCTGCAAGTGTCATTGAAAAAATACAATTT
Organism: Lithobates clamitans; assembly: GCA_037952925.1. NCBI lineage: Eukaryota > Metazoa > Chordata > Amphibia > Anura > Ranidae > Lithobates > Lithobates clamitans. Next base: position 3,405,465 of record JBBGZY010001129.1, on the reverse strand, counting down.
TAATGAAAATTGCACCACATATTTTAGGTATTGCCACACATCCTGGCATGAGAGCAGTTATTCTAGGGCCATCAGTCACTAAAATGATGAGCTGTAAAGGCTTTTAAAATGTCACCTGGGTGAAGCACTGGTGTGTGCTCTGATTCTTGACTTTTTTATTTTTTATTAATTTTTTTTTCACAAGAAATTTATTTTATTTCTTGGAAAAAAAGTGTTGCCCTTTTGATCTGTTTTTCTTGGCTGGTTTGTTTAATGAGGAATGATGTGTGCTAAAACCTGTGGTCAAAAATACAAAATGTTGGATTAAGTTAGATGAAGATTGCAAAAGGAATTAGCCAGTTTATTCCTGTTTCTATAGGGGTGACCTCTGGTGGTGGAAAAAATTATTGCCTAAAGAACTTTTTTTTTTTTTTTTTTTATGCTGCTCATTCACTTGTTTGAAGATTGGCTCAGTTTTCAGTTATGTGAACTCTTTTGGGCACTTTGAAATGAATCACTGATTTGCACTTTATAACTGAATTGTTTTTTCACAAAATGTTTGTAATTGTCCATGTGTTTGTTGAAAATTCAGAGTTGCCCGGTGTCCAATGCCAAGGCTTTATGTTGTGGAGATGGGCAGGTAAGTCTGAGTAGTTTAGTAAAAAAAAAAAGGCTCAGCAGGGCTGACACCACTCAATCAACCAAAAAGCTGTTTGTTATCAGCCCACAACATGACTTAGGAGCGGTGTACATTCTGTCAGATCAACAGGTATTGTTCTGTAATTTCAGAGTCTTTAATGCAGGAGTGCCCAACCTTTTTGAAGAGCGAGGGCCACTTTAGCGACTTGGTAAACAGTCAATGAGTGGAGTGGGCAGATGACATGTCCGTGTTCACTCTGCATATGCAGACACGGACACAGCACGCTTTACTCTACAGGCCATCTGATCCGATCTGCCCAGACAGAAGGGGACAGATTCCCTTTTTGTTTTTTTGTTTTTTTGTTTTTTTTAAGTGGATCGGATGAGAGATAGGTGGGTGTTAAAGGACACAAGTCCATTTACATGTGCCTCTCTGTAGAGGTGAATGGAGGGTCCAATTGGGTCCGCCTGAAAAACAGATGTACCCGATCGGACCGAAAGGGGCCTAAGGCTGCTTTCACACTGATGCACTGCAGTACCTGCACCTCAACTGACCTCAATCCTCACTTCTTCCTCAGGATTCCTGCAGGTATCGCTGGCCGCTGCTATCACCCAGGCGGGTGTGGCTGCTGCTAGCTGTCCTCCAGGGCTGATACTGCTGGTGGGTACTGCTAGCTTGTACTGCTAGTTGGTACTGTTAATGGGTATTGCTGGCTGGTTCCCAACCCACCATCCCCAAGCATCAGTGTGACAGGAGCCGGCGCTGGAGAAAGCATGCGGCCTAAGTAAAGAGCAGAGCCGATGCTTCTTGTATCGCTCCTGTCACAGGCGGAGTACATTTGGTATCACTCCACCTATGACAGGAGACGGCCCTATACGGGAAGCATCAGCTCTGCTTTCTTTAGCGCATGCTCTGGGATGGCGGGTTGGGAACCTTCGATCTGGGCTTGCTGACCCGCAATCCCAGAGCAGGAGGGTGGCGCGCCACATCAAAGGGCGCAGCGGTTGGGCACCCCTGCTTTAAAGGAATGAATATGTTGAATCGGACATGAGGAATGTATTTTAGAATTAGCTTGCTGTAATCTTCAGTGTGTGTGTGTGTGTGTGTGTGTGTGTGTGTGTGTGAGAAAACAAAGTGCACCAAAGTGTAAACTTGGTATCATATTATTTTTTTTTTTTTTTTAAAGAAACTTTTTAAATGTTGAATTTGCCTTTAAAGGGGTTGTAAACCCACGCGGTTTTCACCTTTTAATGCATTCTTTGCATTAAGGTGAAAAACCTTTTTGTGCTGCAGCACAGAAAAGATATAATAAAATATTTTACAAAAATGTGAGGGGTGTACGCACGCTGTACCTGCCGCCTCCTCCGGTCCGCCTGTCACCCTGCCCAGACCTGCCAGTTTCGCGCCTGCCTCCTTTCCTGGTCACAGCGGGGTGTCCCGGCCCACAACCCAAGCCTGCTGCCTCTCCCAGTCACCCACGTGGGGGGGGGTGTCACGGTCCCAGTCTCACAGCACAGGCACAGCCGTCTTCTCCCACACCACGCTCACATTCTCTCTCAGCATTTCTCCTGCCCTCTGTGCACTCTCTGTCCACACCCCTCTGCCCTCAGTTCAAACATTAGCAGAAAATAAAGAGTAAACTGAAAATTTTACATATCCTACCCACAGATTATCTAGAGAAACCCTATAAAGCAAGATCCAATTTGCTCCAAATCAACTGAAAATGCTATTTAAGTCAATGCAAACTCACCCATCCATCCATATCTCAAAGTTTTATTTTTTTTGAGAAACACACCCTAGCATTTCTAGCCATGGCCATCTTGAGAAAAGTGGATAATTCATGTAGCATTTACTTCCTAGAATCCATCTGCCCTTAGATCAGGCAGGAGTGTGTGCTTAGCTGAGAGAGCCTCTCCTCCATTCCTCTAGATCAAGGGTCTCAAACTGGCGGCCCTCCAGCTGTTGCGAAACTACAAGTCCCAAGAGGCATTGCAAGGCTGACAGTTACAAGCCTGACTCCCACAGGCAGAGGCATGATGGGACTTGTAGTTTCGCAACAGCTGGAGGGCCACCAGTTTGAGACCCCTGCTCTAGATGAATGAAAGAAAAAATACCCTTGAAGACTCCTGGGATATATGACATCATTTTGGCCTAGGCCACAAACCAGAAAGCAACTGAAAAAGTGTAAGAAAAAAGTTTAAAACAAGTGAATATAATATAACTTCCTCTCTATTTACTAACGATAGTAGCATAAGGATTAAAAGTAGTTCATGTTGATTGAGAGTGTTTTCTATTTACACTTTAATTCATCTTCTAGAACAGCTGTATTCTTCTATGTCTATACACTCTTCTTTTGCAGTCTAAGTGCCAGTTCACACTGATGCGAGTTCATGACAAATTTGATGCGTCAAGAACATTCTAAATTCGCATGTCATCCATAAAGTCATTGTTTTCAATGAACGTCGTTCACAGACATGCGTTGCAATTCCCCTATGAATGCGATTTAAAAAAAAGGGTCTTGTGCGAGTATACTGCGTTGCGAATTTAGCCTCCATAGACATCAATGTAAATCGTTCTGGAATAGCATTGTTGGTTCAGATGTGTGCGAATCCCACCACACTACTCTCCACAAAAACCAGGAAATACACAGGAAGTTAACACCTTTTTTCTTTTTCCATTATGATTCCATTGGCTAGAACATCAATCGCAGCTATGACCAACTCCTGAAATTCGCGGTAAAATCGCACCTCACACAGGACAAAAAAAACGGAACAAATTCGCAGCAGTGTGAACCGGCACTTAGCTGTATAGTTGCAGTGTGAGATCACCTAAGACTTTTTCAACCGAGGTTCTGCAAAGGGTCCCCAGGGGTGCCACAGCAAAATGACAAAAATCCCTGCACAGTCCCATCATAAAAGGGTTACTCTGTTAACTCCTATGTACAGAGCGCATCCCGCACCTCCTCCTGGCTCTCTCCCCCTCTATGCTGTTACCTGTAATTTTTCCTGCAAAACTGAAAGCTGTGCAAGCCACACACCTGCGTCCCACCAACCAATAACATCATCAGTTGCTAAGGACAGGTCGGACGGCCCAAACAGCTTTCAGTTTTGCAGGAAAATGTACAGATAGCAGCATAGAGGAGGAGAGAGCCAAGAGGAGGTGTGGGATGTGCTTTCTCCCTCCTTAATTAATAGTTAATAGAGTAACCCTTTTATGATCAGACGGTACAGTACTTGATTAACTCCCCCTATCTTCAGGCATGTCATGGCAGCATAAATTGTGGGTAGAGAGGGTAATGAAACCCTGCACATTCCTGCACAAATACCCCCCCCCACACAAATTCAAACTAGGTGGGGTGTGATTTGTGCTAGGAGGGTGGATTGGGAGGGGGTTTACAACCTACAGACCACTTAACTCTTTAACGCTGCCTTACAAACGACATTTTACGTTTTTTTCACAGTGTAGTAATGCATGTGAAATTGCGCGTTGTCTCGCACCGCAAAAGAATGCGCTGTCTTTTGGAGATGCACGTGGGTGCCATTAATTCTTAATGGCACTCCCATGCATTCACCAATGGCATGTACATTTGCGCCCACCAAAACACATGATACTGCAGTACCATGCGTTTTGGTGGGGTACGGTTTTAAAATCATGGCAGCACCTTTTTTTTGCGTGTTTCGTGAGCATAGAGCAGCCTATTAAAAAAACACAACATGAGCTTTCAAGCCTTCAGACTGGTGTGCCCTGGGATTGTGTGCAATTCTAAAGGGTGCCTTGACTAAAAAAAAAGGTTGAAAAACATTGATCTAAAGTACTCCTGCCTCCGCTAGTACTGACATTGGGCGATGTCAGTACTATGCTGATCATTGTCTAAGCACTTGTGTTCTGTAGCTTCAAAGCTGTGTGTCTTTTTAAAGAATTGCTGCCTCTGCTAGGCTATCCCAGTATTGTGCTAAACAATGTTCTCCTTTTTGGAGAAGAATCTGTACCTGAGGACCTGCAGTGCAAGGATCTCTCTGCTGCTTTTTATTCTGTGGATCTGTTTAAACTACCTTTCCTGCTGCTTGTTAATCAGTGGGGAAAGCTGTATCATGAGGAAGCAAAGCCCTGCTCCTCTACCAAGAAGGCCACCTCCACACAGATGGTGAAGAACAAAGCATGGTAAGTCAGTAAGGCTTCTTTCACACAGGCATTTCGATCATGTCTGCCTGTCAGTTTTTCAGGTGGATCTGACCAGAAGGTCTGTTCATCCATGTGGACAGGAGGGTGTAAGCTGACCAAAAAAAAATAAAAATGAAAGTGGACTCTATTCTTTTCCATTTAGGTGGATCAGAGGTAGTCGGGTGTAAATGGACATCAGAATACATTTACTTCCATCTGCCTAGAAAGCCTGCTGATCGGATAGGAATCTGCCCCGTGTGAAAGGGGCCTAATGGGAAAAGGTCATCAGCAGAGATATCACAGGCAATAGCGATGACTAGTGCTTTGCCCTCTGACTGCATATTTGGGTACAACTTCCACAGCTCATTTCCGCTTTAAAAGCTCCCCTGTAACCTTGCTTCTAAATAAAGATTAAAGTAAACCTGTCATGAAAAAATTATGATGCTTTCATTGTTGATCTCCTTCTAAAAATTCCAGTTGCATGACTTTAATTTTGATTCTTTAGCTTCAATTCGAGATTCACTGACCCAGATTAAGTATGCAGAGCTGCAAAGTTGAAAAAAAGTCTGATGTGCACATCTGTTTGTTTTAGGTCAGCGACTTAGGAGTATTGAAAATAGAAGGTGTGCATAGCAGCAAAATTTGTCTGGGCTGGGTGAATTCCTGTTTTGTTTGTCCAGCATTTTTTTGTATAAAATAGAACCCTTAATTTCTTCCCCCATTAATCAAAAGTAAAAGACAACTTAAATTACATAAAGAACACCAAGCTCTATCACACAAAAAGCTAAAATTCAAATTATCCCTCTAGTTTTAGAACCATATAAGTGTTCATGTACACACAGACCGCCGGCCACGGGAAAATGCAAAACACAGCAAAATCGCACCGTGTTTTGTGGCCTGCGGTCAAAACGTTCCTATCCTGAATGCGATTCCTCCACGTTCAGGAGAGGGGGGTTGAGGGAAGTTGAACTTCCCCTAACCGTAGCAGCTTCTAAACTCTTGTAAAAGCCTATGTGTACATGGAAACATAGGCTTTTATGGAGTTGAGTTTAGAAGCTTTGGCAAAAAAAACTCCAAAAGCTCCTAAACTCAAGTTTAGAAGCTATGGTGTACATCAGCCCTAAAAGCAAAAAACTGTGCAGGCATTATGGCATAAAAAACAGTCTAGATTCTAATAGCTTTTAGTAGTCTTTTTCTACATTCTTTGACAAAATAATATGCAATGACATGTATTTTAAAATATTTTTTACATTTTATTTAAATATTGATGCAGATACAGTTTCAGAACTCTGGTTATTGCTAGCCAAGCCATTTAAATTTAAATGTAAGTTTGATGATTAAAAAAAGCTGAAATGCTCTAAAGACCTAAGGCAATTTAGGGCAAAGTATATAGCTGAACTCTGGGCAAACAGTCAAATACAAAGTTGCAATAGAAATGTATAAAGTTTCAAATGTTGCACGATAAATCTTGGTATTCACACCTCTGCCACCTTGCTGGGTAGGTGATTTGGTAGGTAGGTATTTGGTTCATCTTTGTAACTTCCAGTGTCCCTTATGTGTCCAGCCAGTTCATAGCCCTTGTGTGGTTCACTTTAACTAACGTAGGACAGAAAATGTCCAGAAGGGAGATCCAGTCAAATATTGTATTCCTTCTTAAAGTCCATGCATGGTTCATGCTGAGAACGGCACATTTGCATTACTCTCAGATGAGGTTTACATTTGGGTATTTGACAGGCATCTATTTTTACATTCATAAGAACATCTCAAAGTCGGTGTTAATACCACAATAAGCCAGTGGGGTTGTAGGATTACTGTAGAATTGCAGTAGATAACCCATACATTTGTAAATCCAAATGCAGTATGAGAGTCTAGGTTAAAATAATCATAAAGAAAAACCTTATTTATTTGCACCCACAGTCATCTACAACCATGTCCTCGTAATGTCTCAGCACAACATTGTCATTGTTATCATAATATAGCATAGAGATGGGTGATAGCTTAGTTGGAGCACAACAAGGGAGTGGTGTGACATCTGGCTCTATAGAGTGCACCAAAGTCTGTAGCACAGCATGGTTGGTACCTTTAAGCATCTCTGTCAGTGGGTAAGGGCACTCTCCATGACAGTAGTTGGCCATGTAGCCTCGTGGAGCAATAATCCAGTTTTGCCAGCCGACATCCTTGAAGTCAATGTAGAGACGCCTCTTTTTGCATAGATTACTGGGAGTTGGCAATGAAGACTCTGCACTTCTTTTGGGTCTTGAAGCCTTGCAGCTAGTAGGGTCAAGTGATACTGTGACCAGAGAGATGTGGACAAAGGAATGGATTTTCTCACACAGTTGGGAGAATTTGTTAACTGTTGTTTCTTCACCATCAGCAAATATTTCCAGAACTAGACCCATGTTGTTTTCAAAGGCGGTCCAGTCCTGTGCAATCTTTGTCAGATTGAAATGAAGAGACTTGTGAAGTAGACGAAAGGACTGTGCAAAGAGGAGCTTCCTGCTTGTAAGGTCGTCTCGCATTCCCTTTAAAGACATATGAAGTGGACGGTACAACTGAAGCTGGAATTCACGTCCATGATATGTGTTGTGCTTGAATTTAATCTCAAGTTGGCCAAATGTCACCTGCTCCCTTTTCTCAATTACAGAAAGGTCAAAGAAGAGATGTTTCTTGAAGCACAAGGATTTATGTGGTACCTCATTGGAGACGAAAGGTCCTGTGGAAGAGTAATGGATAAATATTCATGTAAATTATTTGAAACAAGATTGTAGCTTATTTTTGGATAGAATAGGTAATGGTTAAAGCTGGCTGTACATTATACAATTTTCTTACTCAATTTCCTTTAGATTTACCTTCCAATATGTAGTGCAACGGCCTGCCCGATTGCATATAAATTGAAAGTGTTTAGGTTTGACTTCATATCATATGGTTTTTGTAAATCTAAAGGAAAATTATATAAGACAATTGTATAGTGTATTGTCAGCCTAAGACCCCAAATTACATTTTTTTTTCCTATTGTCTATATCTTGTTAGGGAGAATTACCTTGACTTCCTCTATCAGGGACACAACAGAATATGAGAAGAGATCTCTCCAAAGTCAGGGTAATTCTCAGTTTTGGTCTCAGGGGCATACTGATCTGTGCACCCATGCAAAGGGGCCATCTTCCCCTGCATGGGATTCAAGTCACAGAAGTCAGGTGCACGGACCTGCACGGATCTGCACGCGCATCCCAGAGTGTACATCCGTGCATTGGACATGGATGTACATTCTGGGATGTGCTTGGAGATTTATAGATATTCATAGGCAATTTCTAGTACTGCAGTTAAGTTGAACGTATTATTAACATGACATTCATATATACAAGCATGAATAGGCCATCGTAGAATCATCTTTTGCACCTATTTCTCTCCGTCACATGCAGACTTGGATTGCCAACGTGTGCCAAAGAGTATACAGTATCTCACAAAGTGAGCACACCCCTCACATTTTTGTAAATATTTTATTATATCTTTTCATGTGACAACACTGAAGAAATTACACTTGGCTACAATGTAAAGTAGTGATTATACAGCGTGTAAATTTGCTGTCCTCTCAAAATTACTGAACACATTGGCTATTTTTAGCTCTAATCGCTGTATAAATGTCACTGGTCCCAAAAAAGTGTCAAAAGTGTCCGATCTGTCCGCCGCAATGTCGCAGTCCCACTAAAAATCGCTGATTGCTGCCATTACTAGTAAAAAATAAGTAAATTATAAAAATGACATAAATCTATCCCCTATTTTGTAGATGCTATAACTTTTGCGCAAACCAATCAATATACACTTATTGCGATTTTTTTTTTACCAAAAATATGTAGAAGAATACATATTGGCCTAAACTGAAGAAATTAGTTTTTTTTTTTTATTATTTATTTATTTATTATAGCAAAAAAACGCAGAGGTGATCAAATACCACCAAAACAAAAAAAGCTCTATTTGTGGGAAAAAAAGGACATAAATTTTGTTTGGGTACAGCGTCGCACGACGGCGCAATTGTCAGTTAAAGCGACGCAGTGCCGTTTCGGAAAAATGGCCTGGTCATTAAGGGGGCAAATCCTTACGGTCCTTAAGTGGTTAAACACATTATGTTTACAGAGGATCACACTTACATGATTCTATAAGAAGATTTTGCACTTTGGTAATTATTATTACACTGACAATTGCAGCTTAGGCCATAAAACATTTATGAAAATATTGAGCTGTAAAAGTAATGTAAGGAAGTGTAGCTTTCTTAAACATTTTAACAGTTTAGCTCTTATTAAATTTATATCATTAAATGGTCTCAGGGCCACAAAGAGGATTTGGGCCACATGGACTTAAAAACATGAGTCTGACATGCCTTAAGACTGGGTTCACACTACAGGGGGTCCCCTAGTTACAAACATCCGACTTACAAATGACTCCTACTTACAAACGGAGGGAAACAACAGGAAGTGAGTGGAAATCTACCCCTAGGAAGGGACATTCACCCCCGTAAGAGCCTTTATCACCAAGGCTTGTTTCCACAACAACCCAAAATTTTCAAAAACCAATTGTCATTGGGACAGAAAGTGAGGTGAAATCTTCTGAACAGGGGCACACACAGCAAAACAAATGTTACAGGGGTGTTAACCCTTCCCTATGCTATCCAAAAAGCTTAAAAATATTTTTTTTGGCTGGAGCTACACTTAAAAAATGTACCTGTTCCGACTTACAAACAGATTCAGACCTACAGTCCCTAACTTGTTTGTAACCCGGGGACCCCCTGTATTGCAAATTGGATGCAGTTTCCCCACATTCAATTCGCTTAGCAGGAGATTGTGACCGGCTCTCTATGGATCCGGTTTACCCATCTCCGCAGCGGCTCCGGTGTGAATTGCACAGGAGCCCTGTACATCTTTTGGTCCATTTCAGGTCCGGATTCAGCCAAAAATTTGGTCTGAAATCGGACCTGAAACGGTGAATGGAGACACACCGGACTCCTGTCGTGAGCCGCTGCGTTCCCAAGTGTGAACCCAGCCTTAATAAATTACAGAGAGGTGGTGGACAGCTGACACAACTTTTCTCAGGGAAATCAGCAGCAATCAAAAATTGTTTTTGCAGCTGCTATTGTCCTTGATAAAGGGAAACCTTTTTCTGTTTGTTCTGTGATGTAACTTTAAGTTAATGGTCACAGACCATCTGCATGGTGATAGATAAGGGGTGACAACTAGATCTGAGTTTATTATTCACAAAATTTATACAAGGGCATAAACATAAACCATCCTTTCAGCTGTGCGTATGTGTTTATTCTCTACAGGCCTTGCGGCAGGGAAACAATCCACGGGGAAGGAAAGAACAACCACTTAATTTTACCCCAAGTACATTCTGCCAAATAGTATGAAAGTTATGAGTATACTAAACTAAAACTGTAATAACAGAAATATAGAAACTGTCATTGCTAACCTACTTTTGAAAATGCTAGTTGCCTGGCTGGTTTCAATGCAGTGACCTTAACCTGGTAGATCAGGAATGTTAATTAGAATTCATAATCAGCATGTTTGTTCTGAGTTAGTGGGGTTGATTTACTAAAGGCAAAAAGTTGGTTCTCTTTACAAGTGAAGTTACATTCTGAAAATTAATTTTCCCCAGAGTTTAGTGAATGTGGTGAAGCTCTTCTGACTTTCATCATCCAATCACATGCAAGCAAAAATGCTATTTTTTTTTTTTTTTTTTCATTTTACTTGGACATGATTGGGTATTCTTTGCCAACTTGCATTTCACCACATTCACCAAGCTCTGCGGAATATTTCCATTGTAAAATGAAACTTTCCTTGCAAACAGTCCAAAATTTGCCTTTAGTACATTTACCCCTGTGACTTAGAAAGTAAACAAAAGATCCGCAAAGTCCTTGTGCCTATTTACCAAAGTTTTCCAGACATTAAGCTTACTATGCTAAAATAAGAAAGTTATGCAGCTGGATTCAGATGAATTAAAATGTGGATAAGCAAGGATCTTAGGATCGATGTTAGTAAAACTATAGTTCAAACAGTGAATATGTAGGGAAATCTCAAAACACTTGTGTTACACCAAAAAGTTAGATATACTTAAATTACTGACAATTATGAATGTCATTGTGGAACATACCTAAAATTACATAAATTGAAGGAGTAATATGGCTATCCTGTGAATGGGAAATAAAAAAGTGTATGTGTGTATATATATATATATATATATATATATATATATATATATATATACACATATATAAATGAATTATACATAATATATCACATAGACATCATTAAGCCATTTTGTCTACCAACCTTGATCTCTGTAAGACCTCACAATGTTCCCTGGAACTTGAAAGCCCTCCATCCTACAGGGATTCTCTGTATTTATTCCTTTGTCAAAAATTTTCCAAAGTGCCTTTGGTACAGGTCCAGGAGAGACTGGCTGTGGTCTTCCATTTAATCCCAAGGCTTTGAGAAGCATTCTCTCCTGAAAAGGTATCTCAGTGCAGTCAACCAGCGAAATGAGGGCTAGAAGAAAAGAGATTAATAGCACAGGGACATCCATGATACTGCTTCTTTGTGATCTGCCTTTCTGATGCTGTGCCCTTTCTTAAGTACTAGCTCAAGCATCCAAAGTGTGAAAATTGTCAGCTTTTCGGAGTCGGGAGGGAGGCGTTAAAAAGTCATTATCCTACCTCCTGCTTTTTGAATGTAAACAATCACATTCCAAAGGTTAGCTTAACAAATTTTTAATTAATGATAATACATTTTATATTATGAAATTTGATTTTGTTCTAATTTGGCACCTTAAAAATGCAATGTACCCTTTTCAAATTTCATAATATTTTCTAAGGTGCTATATTTTCTAGTTGATAAGCAAAAATACCCTTTCTCCAATACATTTTATATGCCTTTAAGACGTGTCTACATTTTGTATCTACATTTCCATACCATCTTTCTCACAATCATCATTCAAGGACAATAGAATTACAAGGATCTCTGGAAGGGTAGGCTTAAGCTTTTGCAATACCTATGCAAAAGAGTGGATTCAGGTACAAACGGAGCACTCAGACGTCTTGTTCCTAAAGCCCGGTGCACACAGGAAGTTTTATTCAATCAACCCAGCAGGCCGAACAAAGAAACCTGAGGAACTATGCAACTATGCAATGTTAGAATAACGATCTCCCCCACTGTGCCATCGTGTTCTGACAGGAGGAATACCCCCCAACGCAAGAACACACCGGTCAATCACCAGATTGGATACCAAACAGGTATCTGATTTTTCAGAATGCTCGTTCCACAGAAGTTGGTCATAAGACCAGCTTCTGTTTGGATGAGGAGCTGTACACACCGGCCAAAAGTCATCTGGTAACTGCCAAACTGACCGTCTTTGGATGATTTTCAGCTCGTGTGTACCTAACATAAGCAAGTCCTGGTTGACTGTCTGTGTGTAGCCTAAGGAGCAGGATAGGCAGGCTTCAGACACCTCCAGGTAAAGCATTTCAAAGGCAAAACAGAATTGAGAAGAAGGTTGTCTAATCTGTCCTACCACTATAGCTTCAGTGAAGCCTCATCCAGCAATGGTTGCCTAATAGATATTATATCATTGCCTGATGTAATCAAGAACAGCCAAATCCAGAGACTATTATCTAATGTCTATTTAGCCGGCCATAGATATAAGAGGGTAATTGGAGGAGCAGTCTGGCCATCCTCGAGCATCACTCTTGATCAGCATGCACATAAACACTTGACTCAACCGACTATGAGGATAGACATGAAATTCAGCCAATGAGGATACAAATGATCAGATAAAATGGCTATCAACACTTGTCTATGGGCAGCTTGATTTGCAATAAAATGGCAAATATTCTCATTTTTCCTATTAAAATAGCAGCACTCTGTTATTCAGCTGTATACAGACTATGAACGATTTACTCTAGTCACTGTTCTAGTCATACAGACACATATAGGGCTCGTTCACACATGTGTTGATTGTGAAGAGCAAAGCAATGCTTATTGAAATGTTTTTGAAGTGGTGAAAAAAACATCAAGAAGACTTGTTAAATGCCCAAGAAAGTTTGTTTTTCTAGGAAGAAGAGCTTAAAGTGATAGTGATGTAGAGGAAATTATCTGCTATAAGGCGTAGTTAGGTTTTGGTATGATAGCAGACATTTTTGTGAATTCTCTGTAAGATGGATTTTGATCTCTTTGACACTTGGCTTGACATGCACTGCCTCTCCACCCAGCTTCACTAACATGATTGAGGCTTTAAAAGTGCTGGTTAAACGTCACTAAAACACAGGGTATTGATGCACACGCGAACGAGCCCATAGACACATTTCTGAGTTTCGCTATGTTTTTGGACTATGGGAAAAAAGCATAGCATGCAAAAAAACATTTAGCAATTCATTTTTCAATAACGCATTGGAATATCTGCTGTTCGCCTTCACTGCAATTTGTCACCATCAGACATATAGCAGCCACATTTGTTTTATAACAGATAGATTTCAGAATTACATTTTTAATACTGCACAATGTGTGCGTGGTAGAATAATTGTTTTCATTCTCTTTAAAACACACTTTAATATAATTTTATGTTCATAAAAAGACATCATACTCAAAGCCATCTTCGACCAATGTTTCCTGATTTTCCCTCAGTAATCATTTGCTCATCGCCAATGCACATATTGTAAGCAATGAAAGGGTTATTCTCAAATACTGACACTGTCTGAGCACTATAATATATAAAATAATACATGTGAATTAGGGGCCTTAGATTGTAAGCTCCCTGAGGGCAGGGAATGATGTGAATGTATAATACATATGTAAAGTGAAATTGACGTCGCTATATAAGTACCTGAAATAAATAAAAATAAATAAATAAATACCATTTTTTTTATAGACTTGTAAGGAAAATGTTAATTGATAAACGTGCATTATGAATGATATACAAGAAAATACAGTTGTAACGGTAAATAATACATAGTTTAGCTTTTTTTAAGGCATACAGTACATTTACAATGCATTACATAGTAGTTACAAATGTATTTCTCCATTGGAGAATCATTGTGGCCACCCTCCCCCAATCCCCATTGCCACACATTAAGGCCTGTTTCGTACCTATGCAGGTTGCAGTTTGCATATTGCAGGTGCATTTTGCATTTTTTAATACATGCTTTTGATCTATTGAAGTCTACGGAGCCAAAAAACAGAAAAAAATTCCTGGCCCTTTCCATAAAATCCACGGATGTGAACTACAACCATAGGAAACCATGTTAAATGGACTGAAATGTGTTTCTGCGAAACTGAAAATACACTAAAAAATGCATAGGTGTGACCCAGGCCTGAATCCACATCCAGACGCCAGGTTCTACTTAGAGCTGCCAAAACACTGACAGAAACTTGCCATTCCAATTAGCTAGCATTGGTTTCTCTTGAAGCCCTTGGATCTAGATTTATTACGTACATTAGGGGATGTTTGCAACTCCTCCCAGCTATTTTTTTTTTTACAAAATCCAAAATCAAATAAAAAAAAAGAACAAAGCATTAGAATAATTATTCTAAATACAGGTTCTAAACCAGGAAAAAAAAAAAAAAAACTATTTCCAAAATCCCATACGATTCTGTACAATCATATAGTTATCTACATGCAATGGAGTAATGTTAACCATATTTACATGGCATACCCAGAACAGTAGGAAGTAGGAGAAGAAAAAAATGTAAGCAGGGTTTATACTTGTCTCTACATAAAAGGAAGCATTTGTGTTTTATCTGCTCATTTGGTGCATATAGATATACTGTATACTCCATTTCATAACACTCTTTTGTTTCTTGCAGAACATTTGTTCTCACTAAACTAGAGCTGGCCATGCACTGTTAAGCCTCTGTTTTACACAAGGGGGGCGAAAATTGATCAAGTGCAAGGACAATAAAGAGGAAAAAAAAAGATTTTTTTCATGCACTTGTTTGGATGATGGAGGTCAGCAGTAAGATTTTGAGTAAGATCTGGGGAAACCTTTATTGCAAAGTGAATAGTCTATTTCCCTTTAGCAAATCCACCTCTAAGACTCAAAGGTGGATTCAAACAGTAGGATATTACAGGGCTCAAGCAGAGAATGGAGTTGAATATCTCTTTTCATACAAACTTAGTTGGGGGGGGGGGCAGTACAGTGTGGCTGTTTGAATGGTGAGCGCAACATTTTGCTCCCCAAGATGGAAAACTGTCTTGGTAGTAGGAGCCCGGGATGTGAAAAAGTGTAAATCCAGCCACATGCCTGTGACCATTGACATAAGATGATTGCCACGCAGTCCAGATGATCAGTATGTCTACAGGTTCCAGCAAACACCCCTTCCTTATCAATCTTGGAGGCATAGTCAGGTTGAACTTAATGGCCTAGTTTTAATAGAGTGAGGTGCTTGCAAGCTCTCAACAGCACTGATTAGCAATAACATTATAGGTGGCACCTCCTAGGATTGGACTTGTTTTTTCGAGTATATCCCACAGGTACTTGATTGGATTAAGATCTGGAGAATTAGGGGGCCAGGTCAACACTTTAAACTTGTTGTTGTGTTGTTCAAACCTTAAATTCATCAGACCAGGCCACCTTATTCCATTGCTCAATGGTCCAGTTCTGATGCTCACATGCTCATTGTAGGCACTTTGGCTGTGAACACAGGTCAGCATAGGCACCCTGACCGGTCTGTGACTACACAGCCCCATACACAACAAACTGCAATGTACTCTGTGTTCTGACACCTTTCTATCAGAAATAGCATTAACTTTTTCAGCAATCTGAGTTACAGTAGCTCTTCTATTGAATCAGACTACACAGCCCAGCCTTCGCTCCTCATGTGCATCAGTAAGCCATGGCCACCCATGACCCTGTCAGCCGTTGTGATTTCCTTGGGCCACTTTTGCTAGTTCCTGACCACTGCAGACTGGGAATATCCTACAAGAGCTGTCATTTTGGAGATGCTCTGATCCAGTTATCTAGCCATTACAATTTGGACCATGTCAAGTCATGCAAATGTTTATGCTTGCCTGTTTTTTTCTGCTTTTAAAACATCAACTTCAGGCACAACATGTTCACTTGCTGCCTAATATATCCCACCCACTTTCAGATGCCATTGTAACTAAATAATCAATGTTATTCACATTAATTTTCAGTGAACATAATTTAATGGCTGATTGGTGTGTGTATATATACTGCATGTCTCCTCCCAAAAGTTGTATTATACATTTAGTACATAGAGAAGTTATGGATGTACAGTTGGCCCCAAGAGTAGATATGAGTGATTTACACGGCTTAACTGACTATTTAAAAATGAAGAATACACTCCTTACTTTTCAGATTTGTCATGGAGTTGAGACGTTTTGAAAAGGCTCTGCTGTGTTGTAGTCAATATATTAAGGCTGACACCTTACTCTTTACTCAATATACTGTATACTTGTTTCTATCCATAATAAAAGTAATGAAACAAATACACTGCCGCCAGCAGATCCAGCCAACATCCACAATCAGGATGACATCTCAGCCTTGCCTTGCTGCTAAGTTCAATATAAAAGTAAAAAAAAAAAGGTAAAGCTACCTAACAAATGGCAACACAACAAACGGGTTTATTTTTCAAATATCAAGCGCAACAACATCAAAAGTTCTAAAAAACATTTTGCACAAAAAAAACCTTCCGATTCATTTTCTTGTTTAAAATGTCTTGTTATATGATAACAAGCAAAAAAAAAAAAAAGGATGTGTTTAAAGTGATGTTGATGGGATTATCAGATTGTTTAGAATACAAATTTGATTAAGATAAAAAGAGGTGGTAATCTAGCTGTTTGCAAAGAGCAATGCTAATTAATTTCCCAATTGTGTCTTTGTAGGGCAGCTGTTAGCATGTCACTTGTATTGAGACTGTTTCTGAGCTCCATCAGATTAGACAACAGATTCACACCCTGATAAGAGATACTCAGTATTTCCAGACGTGTTAGAACCCTGACCTCCCGCTGACACTCATTCCTTTTTTACATGGCTAAGGAGCCCACTGATCTGTGAAACTAACACTTCTCAATGTCCCCAGGTTTCTTAATTAGTCATTTTAGCTTTTTTTTTTTTTGTTTAATGCTGGTTATCCTGTGCTTGTTTGGGTCTCCAAGCTTCCCTTTGCTGACTCAATGGCCTCCAACTTACTCACTCGCCATTTCTAGGACTTGACTCATTATCATTAGGAACCTATTGCTGCATTTGCAGCACAAGCGAGGCTTTAGAAAATACTGTTATTGTCAAAGTGTTACATTGCATTGGAATAAAGTCCTGTTGATGGGTATTTTACAGTCAAATCAAAAAGAGCAATGCAACACGTGTCATTGTAAATGTAACTCTTGATTAGCTTGGAATGAGTCTTAAAGTATATCAAAAGCCAACCCCTTTTTTTTTTAGCTTTGCTTAGAGTAGGAATGCCTAATGCCATCTGTGTACCATAGGAGAAAATTACCTTCATTTCCTGTCCCATAGACACAACAGGAAGCAAGGGGAATGCTCACTTGTTTTGGTGACATTTGTCACAGGAACAAGTGTCTACAATATGTCTTCTCTATTTTTGTAGCACTGACAGCTCCAAATTTTGAATTTATCCTCATTTTCTGTCCCAGTGACAATGGTCATCAGGACACATAGGAAGGGTGAATTTCCCCAATGGGGAACAGGTAGCAGTGAGAGCCTGACAGAGGTTACATAGTTACATAGCTACATAGTAGGTGAGGTTGAAAAAAGACACAAGTCCATCAAGTCCAACCTATGTGTGTGATTATATGTCAGTATTACATTATATATCCCTGTATGTTGCGGTCGTTCAGGTGCTCATCTAATAGTTTCTTGAAACTATCAATGCTCCCCGATGAGACCACCGCCTGTGGAAGGGAATTCCACATCCTTGCCGCTCTTACAGTAAAGAACCCTCTACGTAGTTGAAGGTTAAACCTCTTTTCTTCTAATTGTAATGAGTGGCCAGGTGTCTTGTTAAACTCCCTTCCGCAAACAGGTTTTGACCCTATTGTGGGGTCACCAGTATGGTCATTGTATATTGAAATCATATCCCCTCTCAAGCGTCTCTTCTCCAGAGAGAATAAGTTCAGTGCTCACAACCTTTCCTCATAACTAATATCCTCCAGACCCTTTATTAGCTTTGTTGCCCTTCTTTGTACTGGCTCCATTCTAACCCTTTCAGGTTCTAACCCTTCATTTTAAATCTACAGAGTAATCACACCAGATGAACACTTTTGCAATAAAGTTGTGTTCAGCATATAACCACAATTACAGAATAGGTACAAATATCCAAGTATGTGATATCACATCAAGCATAAAACACAGGGCCCCCAACAAAGGGATAGTGCTAGCACTCCTGCACTGGGCCTGGCCCAGCCAGGGGGGCTAGGAGGCGAAGAGGGGTCTCCCAGCTTCTGGGCACTGATGGAGTAATCGCACACTCTGCAAAATTTAAATAAGAACTTCCCCGGGCCCCATTTGTTCAGCAGAGGGGCAAAAAGAGGACTAGTTGATGATTTTTGGGTGCAGGAGCAGTAATTTGCAATGCTGCATTTCCCAATAATTCAATTAAAATCTCAGACTCTTCTATATCAATTCGCCGAGGCAGGTTGGACTATAATTTAATTGTCGGAAAATGTGGTCCGGCAGATTACTCCGGTCTGCACCCAAAAATCAATAAATAGTCTCCTTTCTGCCTCTGGCATCCTGCTGGACAAATGGGACTCAGGGAAGTTTTTTTGTAGCAGAGCTAGACCCTGGTGAAAAGAAGAGGAGGAGGAAGAACCCAATGTTTCAGGGGTTTAGGAACCCCTTTTCTCAACGTTATTTACCCAAGAGTCTGGCTTTGCTTTCCTTCTCATTATTTTATACTGGGTACTGAATTCCTGTATGTAGTTCTGAATATTAGCTGCTATATTTCTACGTGATATTTACTTTACCAATGTACATGCATGTATTTTTTGGGGTTATAGTTTCAGACTAAAGTAGAGCAAATACCTTTGTTATATTACGCTTGTTGTGCTCATATGCTGAATACAACTTTACTGCTAAAGCATTTTTGTTATGTGGGATAGAGGTATCTAGCAAGTAGATAGTCTGAGGAGAGGTGTAAAGCAGAGGTACACTACATCTGAACACCACAAAACAAAAAAATGCAATTTAATTTATTTTTAATATTTAAAGCAAAGTAAACATCCATCCATGTCTCCATGCTTTATTTTGCTGAGAAATAACTTTGAAAAACACTCCCTAGCATTTCTGGTCATGGCCTTTTTGAGTAAGGGCAGATGATTCATGTAGCATTTATTTCCTGAAATCCATCTGCCCTTAGCTTAAGCATGCATTCAGGAAAATGTGTTTAGCTGAGAACACTCCAATCTTCCCTCTTGAAGACTCCTGGGATGTATGACATAATTTGCCTAGGCCTGGAAATCAGAAGTAACTGAAGAAAGGTAAAAAAAAATAAAACAAGTAAATATGATATACATTCCTATCTATTTACTAATGCTAGCAGCATAAAAATTACAAATAGTCAATGTTGATGGAGTGAGTGTAGTTCTGCTTTAAGAATCTTGAAAATCTTTATTGTTGGTTCCTTTATAGTGCAGATAATAGTGGTGTGCAGGCCTTTGCTGGTAAGTACAAAGCCTCTAAAGCCTAGTACACACAGGCCGAATGTCTGGCAACATTAGCCGGTTCAATAAAAACCCACTGACATTCGGCCCGTGTGTATGGCAGCTGGTCCGACAGAAGCTAGCTGTTCGACCGGCTTCTGACGGCCGAGCATGCTGGAAAATCAGCAGCGCGCCCAGGTCACGCTCAGCACTCTCAGCCAATGGCAGAGAGTGCTGATTGGAGTGTTCTGGCGGAGGGGAGGAGGCCCGTTCAGAACACAATACAACAGCAGGGGAGATTGCTGTACTAACATTGGATAGTTAGTACAGCTGCTCTGACTGTCAGTTTTTTTTCATTCAACCCACTGGTGGGTGGTGTGTACTAGGCTTTACCCTTCCCTATCCTATCCTATCCAAAACAGAAAAATAAACTTGGCTTTAGAAACTTTAATGGCATTAAGAGTAGAGGTAAATAAAATGCGCAAACACAGTTGGACTACCCACAGGTATCTATACTGGCCACTGGGCCCTTAATAATGAAAAGTTAGTCAAGAGCAAGATGACAGTGTAAAATTATGGTGGGCCACATTAACATGACAGAGGAAATACATTTTTGCAAGTCTAAACGAGACCCAAAAGTGTTAGTTATTAAACTTTAATTAGTCTATTGTACTTCTTAAAGGGAATTGGTTTTGTATATATTTTCTCTATTCATTTATTATTGTCAGGACTAAAATAAAATATTTTAATAGATATTTTTATATAGCTAAATATTTAATAATAATATATGGTAGTTTTCTATCCAGCTACCAGGTGGAGTATAAAATACTTCTAAACTTTAAACAAGTACAAAATAAAACTGACTATAAAACCAATATAGTTCCCTTTTACATTAAGAAAACCCTAGTCATTAAATACATTTTTTATATAGCTAAACGTGAAATATTAATTTATGGTCATTTTCTATCCAGCTGCCAGGTGGAGTATAAAATACTTTAAACTTTAAACAAGTACAAAATAAAACTGACTATTAAACCAATATAATTCCCGTTTACTTACGGTAAAAAAAAAAAGCCCTATCAGTAGACGTTGGAAATGGGAGTTTGATCTGAACAACAAAAGATATTTTTTTTTTCTTGTGCAATGTTTTTTTTTATTGAAGAGTCACAAGAAATAAACTATTGCAAGATCACATTTTTTCAAAAAGGATGATCTTAGTAAAAACATGTACAATCAAATTGCCTAAATACATGCATGCTTATTTCTAGAGAAAGAAAAAGGGACAGCCACCAGACACACTTAGAAGAAAAACAAAAGAAACAAAAGCAGGTTTCTTTCATTATACATGCATTGTTTGATTCATCATTCACCTCTTAGTATTTTGTCCCTGCCTCCCTCCTGCAGTGCGGTTCTCTCCACCCTTCCTCCATAATACCCTAGACTCTATTTCTTCTAAATGTGTATTGCTGATGTGTTTCATATTATAATCCTTTTATCTGTCTGGATTCTCACTGTTGTCAACATCCTCACAGCAATAACCTTCTCAACGATTTTAATTCTGATGGAGTCGCATTTCTGCAAACATTACTGAGGTTCTGAGTCATTGCTATCTTGCTACAGTTTCATAAAAATTATAAAGATCACACTCTCAAGGCTTAAGCTGGCCATACATGGATTAAAATGTGTCCGGTTCAGCAGAGACCTATCAAATCTTGTTCCATGTGTGGCCATTTCTCCTCGACAGAAGTTAATCATCAGATTGTTGGAAGTTGCTTTACTCTTGTCGATCAGCGGTTGCAGCTATTCAGACGAAAAAAGTAGCATATCCAATAAAAATGCACTAAGCTGCGGTACGTAGACGTGAACTAGCAACATAGTCATGAATGAGATTTTTTTCCTTGAAATGGATTTTATTGCAGTACAATTCATGCATAGGCAGACAGGTGCGAATGATAGAGGGTTGCCGCATACCAGAAACCCATGATCCCCCACTATAGAGGATCAAGGGAAGCCTGAATAGAAAATGCCCTCCAGAGCATAGCAAATGAAACCAGAATCTGGAGTCGTTGGTAGTAATATGATATCCACAAACACCAAACGGGGCTAATTGACCTCAGATCCCATCATGACATTCCCAGCTCGTGGATAAACGAGTATGGCATGTAAAGATAAGAGAAGCTCCAATAGTGTAAAACCTTCAAATTTATTAGGATTAAAAAGAAACAAATAATGCACTCACATATAGATGGCAGAAAATAGCGCCTGAAAAGTCTGGTGCACCCCTCCCCACCTCAGGCCCTGGGATCAGTAATGGATAATGGCCGACAGGCCCTCTTACTAGACCCAGCGAAAAAGCAGCAGGGATCCCTCCTGCTGGATGTTCGCTCACCCTGTGTTGTGTAGTGCTCTCTCTGGTGATGATGGGCAGCGTGGCGCTCTCTCTGGTGGTGATGGGCAGCGTGGCACTCTCTCTGGTGGTGATGGGCAGCATGGCGCTCTCCCTGGTGGTGCTGGGCAGCGTGGTGCTCTCTCTGATGGTGATGGGCAGCGTGGCGCTCTCTCTGGTGGTGCTGGGCAGTGTGGTGCTCCCTTTGGTGGTGCTGGGCAGCGTGGCATTCTCTGGTGGTGATGGGCAGCGTGTCGCTCTCTTTGGTGGTGATGGGGAGCGTGGCGCTCTCTCTGGTGGTGATTGGCAGCCTTGCTCTCTCTCTGGCGGTGATGGGCAGTGTGGCGCTCTCTCTGGTGGGGATGGACAGCGTGGCGCTCTTTCTAGTGGTGATGGGCAGCGTGGCGCTCTCTCTGGTGGTGCTGGACAGCGTGGTGTTTTCTGGTGGAGCTGGGTAGCTTGGTGCTCTCTCAGGTGCTGATGGGCAGAATGGTGCTCTCTCTGGTGGTGATGGGCAGCGTGGCTCTCTCTCTGGTGGTGATGGGCAGCGTGGCGCTCTCTCTGGTGGTGATGGGCAGCCTGGCACTCTCTCTGGTGGTGACGGGCAGAGTGGCTCTCTCTCTGCTGGTGCTGGGCAGCATGGTGTTCTCTGCTGGTGCTTGGCAGCGTGGCGTTTTCTCTGGCTTCCCCCAGCACAGTCCTCTCTTTCGTTTTCCTGTCTCCTGTAACTGGCTGCTACAGTGTAGCAATCACTCCCTCAGCTTGTTCCCGGGATCTCTTCCTCTTCCCCCAGCAGAGTGCATGTTGGGGGGGGTGTAGCCGGCTCCCTCTGAAGAACAATGGGACCGCCAGTCTTCTGGGACTACATGTCCCATGATGCTCCCCTAGTCTCTTTTTATTGGCCTCCGCTGTGGTCAATGGGGAGGGGAAAAAAATGAGCAGGAAGCTGGGTGGAGAATCTGAAAAGAGCCCTCTCTCTTATCCTGCATGACTGACAGGAAAAGAGGGGGGATGAGTGGGACACCCGACAGCCCCCCTCTTCCCTGTCACAGTGCCAATACCTGTCTTCAGCTGAGAAGTAGCGCGCTGTCACCACTTCATAGCTGGGGGGAGGGGCTTGACAGCACCCGCCACTACAACTGCTTCCTGGAGGGTGTCACTGGGTGCATTCCGCCCCCCACCCCCATAGTGATGCCACTGCCTGGGGTTCCCCACGTCCTCCTCACTCTCCTCCTCTTGACGCAGACTGACCCTGCCCCGGGGAGGAGTTTTTAAACGTGTAGGGATGCCAGTGGAGGGTAGGCGGACAATTAAGCTCCGCCTCCACCAGTTCCATAGCCAGTCTTTTTTGCTGCCCCTCGCAAAGTGCCACCCTAGGCCTGGGCCTTGGCAGCCTAGGCCAAGAGACAGCACTGGGTCTATGTATGCCCCGGAAGCTCAGCTATAGGACACTTCTGTCTACCATTTTTTGTGTATGCTGCTGTTTAACCATAGAGCCCCACTGTTTATTATTATGCAACTGATCACTGAGTGGGCAACTGATCACTGGTATTTAGTCATTACCCAATCATATTTACCCCTTTTAAAATATTTTTTGATATGCTAAATAAATCTGCGGCGCTCTTTTTTTTTTAAAGCAGTGGTATGACCATTTTTAAATGAACCCCTAAATGTTTTACTGAGACAGGAACATAGTTTAGTGGCATTAGGAAAATATGATCAGCTTTATGTTGGCATGCACGCAAGGGCTGCTTTTATTTTCAGTCTGAACCTGTACATTGTCACAATACAGTGAAAACCTAGGCCTTTTTCCACTATCTCGGTGCTATGGAGCTAATAAATCTTATAATAATATATCCCATTCAATAATCACAGTGATTCAATCTTTCACAGTGATTCAAAGTGTCAGCTGCCACTTAAAGTGCAAACTGCAAAAACAATAATCCATACAATATAGTATAATGTCCACAGGTACTCCGAAAGGTACCTCTGATTACTAAATCTGCGCTACTGTCATTGCTTATTATGACCAGCTTTCATATGGTAATGGCACATGAGAAAGAAGAAGAATGACAGATGGTGATAAAAGTCCAGGGAGACACAGATGGTGGTCCTATTGTGGTATTGAAGATGTGGGACGCCCTCAGAGGAAGTTGTGATGATGAAACGCGTCAGTGCGTGACCTTACGGCGTCTGGAAGTGACGTTTCAGTTCCACGGCCAGGAAGAGACAATCGTAAGTAAGAGGTGGACGCTGCCTTCCTTCGTTTTTGTGAGTCTTGTGGTTTCTTGCGCTGTGTAGAATGCTTTTTAATGCTGATAATTTAAGAACCAACTGACTGACGGATTTTATGGAACATGTCATTTTGAGTTTAAATAAAAAATAGAGAAAAAGGAATTACGCTATTTTGAGCCCTTTTTTTCTGTCTGAGTATCTGTGGGAGATTCAGTACAACCTCTGACACCCTCCATGACATGGATGACATCCGTGGTTAACATATCAAAGCTTGATTTATTCATCTTTCTGGTGAGTGAGAACCCCTAAGGGGATTGTGACGCACGGCTTGAGGAGTCTGGTGTGAGGTGTACATCTTCAATACCACATTAAGACCACCATCTGTCATTTTTCTTTTTTCTTATGTGCCATTACCATATGAAAGCTGGTCATAATAAGCAATGACAGTAGCGCCGCTTTAGTAATCAGAGATATCTTTTGGAGTACCTGTGGACATTTTACTATATTGTATGAACCTGTACATTGGTTAATCTTAAACTGTATTGCCAAAGCAACCCAAAAACTGATTTCATAACTAATCATCATAGGGAGCAGGTAGTTGCAATTAACCTACACAACTGAACCATGGCTGGTGTGTGGTTAGTTGCAACAGCTTAACAAAACAGAAAGTTTTGGCTTAATATATAATTTAAACAATTTAATATAGTTCTTCATATACTGTACTAAACTACATGTAATGTGGATTTCAAAGGCATTCCTCAACTTTTTAACAGTTCATGAATTTTGAGGTTTTATGGCCATCTTATGAAAGGTCCTCCTACAAACATGCATGATCTATGGAGGAGGGGGAGAAAAACACCTTGGTACCAGCTTATTTTAAACAAAAGTTACTGGCAGGCAAACTGTTTTCTGGATAGTTGCTTTGTCCCCCAAATATTTGGCCAGGAGTTGTCTGTCAGGGGCCTAAGTAAACAATTAAATTGTCCAAATAAAGGTCTGGGTCTGATGAAGATGGGGTTGTGTGGTGTATGTTATCATACATGCACGGTTTTTCAACACAGAGGAACCCTTAAACTACTTTCCAATGTCAGGGAATCCCTGCTAGAAATTACTATATCTACAATTCTTGATACATTAGTGTGATGGTCACTGGGAATAATGTTCCTTACACTTGTGGTCATTGGGAAGAACTCCCCATGAAAAGATAGCTTAAAAGATCAATGGTGTCAGTGGGAACTTTTTTGAAAGGCAGAAGTTGCTTATTGCTCAAGGAACCCCTAGCAACCTCTAGAGAAATCCTTCATATAGTAAGTTTATAAACTTTAATATCATTAAGATTAATAGGCGTAGCATAGAAATAATTTGATTACAATACAGAAATTAATATTTGATTTAAAAGTTTTACCAAAGGTACACTAAACAATTATTGAAATTAGTCATAGGTTAGAAGCTTTATAACCTATTATATTTCTTACAGGCAACGAAGTCCCAAAGTTTTTATGGCTAACCTGAACAAGACAGAAGAGGCATTTCCATCACCGGCAAATTGGTTGCTCCCCAGTTAACATTGCAGTACTGACGTGAGTACTCACCTCTGGCACACTCTATTTTTTTCACGACTTCAGGTAAAGCTAGCCCTAGAAACCATATGTATCATAGTAGTGGTAGAGATACAATAGATTGTATGCGCCTTCCTTGGCAGCGAATTATGGTATTCTCTATAACGAGCTGAAAAAAATGTGTTGATGTTGAATTACGCATTATTTTATTCATTGAAAATTATAACGTTTTTCCTTGCAACTCCCAAGTATTTAAATTTATCCGAGGATCTACCAGACCTAGATTGAATAAGAAATTTCTATATGAACCAAAATCCAGAAGAGGGCTTGGTGTACCTAATATCTCCTACTATAAACCCACCCAAATCGCCCCCCAGTCCACCTACATTCGGGCCATTGTGCACCATTATAGTCTCTGATAAACATGCATAATGTTGACCCTGTTCCCCACTCCTCTCTTATCTGGATTCCCTCCTCACCACATCCTAAACACCTCAACCTGAGCATAACTCACACTTTCACAATCTTGGACTCTGTTAAATATTCAGCAGACTTGGTATCTCCCCATATTTCTTCTACAGATCTCTGCCTCCCCCCCCCCCCCCCCCCCAGACTGGAAAACCCCAGAGCTACTGATGATGCCACACGAGCGGCTTTACTATGATACTTTCTATTTTGGACACAGGGTTTCACACATTTCAACAACTCTCCCATGATGTCCCCTACTCTGAGCTGTCCCGTTACCTTCAACTGCCTCATCTAGTAGAGTTGCTACTTAAAAAACACGATTTGTCCATAACTTTGATAGTGTTCAAATCAAAATGCAACTCATGTCATTAACCCAGGGACTAATCTTCTCCTTATACTCCTCTATCTTGAATAACTCTTGCAATTGACCTCCTTTATATAGCTCACGGTGGGAACTGGATTTTAACACTATTTGACTACAGCACAATATGGGCATTATTTCAAAGCTTGTGCAATGTGTTTGTCTTGGAAAACTCGTACCTCGTGTCCCGTACACCTGGTCGGATTTTCCGATGGAAAATGTGTGATAGGACCTTGTTGTCGGAAATTCCGACCGTGTGTAGGCTCCATCACACATTTTCCATCGGATTTTCCAACACACAAAGTTTGAGAGCAGGCTATAAAAGTTTCCGACAACAAAATCCGTTGTCAGAATTTCCGATCGTGTGTACACAAATCCGATGCACAAAGTGCCACGCATGCTCAGAATAAATAAAGAGATGAAAGCTATTGGCCACTGCCCCGTTTATAGTCCCGACGTACGTGTTTTACATCACCGCGTTCAGAATGATCGTATTTTCCGACAACTTTGTGTGACCGTGTGTATGCAAGACAAGTTTGAGCCAACATCCGTCTGAAAAAATCCTAGGATTTTGTTGTCGGAATGTCCGATCAATGTCCGACCGTGTGTACGGGGCATTATAATGTAATGTAACAGTGGTATAACACATCCAGGATAGCTAGATGCTTACCTTCTTACCCCTCTATATGCTTTCAGCGCTGCTCAGGCATAGGGGATATGAAGCATATTTGGTGAACATGTCCCAAAGTCAAATTTCTGTGGATTTTTGTATACAATGGTCAATATAGTCCTTCATGTTAAGCTTCACAAAGATCCATGGGAAGCAACTTTACATAAATCTAGCGATAATAGAGGGCATACTCATCTCCCACGTCTTCATGGCAACAAAACAAACAATTGCTCAGATGTGGAAATCACCTGCACTTAAAGCGGAGCTTCAGTCATTTTTTCATCTTTACATCTATTAAATCCTCTGCCCTTGTTGTTTTTACTTTGGATAGTAAAACATTTTTTTTTCTGCCAGTAAATACCTTATACAGCCCACTTCCTGTTTCTTGTCTGGTAAAAAGCCTAGGCTTATGACATCATGCACAACTCTCTCTCTCACTCTCGTGAGAGTTTGCCAGGAAGGCGTGGTGAGTTATAAGAGGGCCAATGAGAGCTGTAGAGCTGGAGGTGTGCCTCTGTGTGTTTGTGTAAATCCAGGAAGTGAACAGGCAGCAGCTTCAGCTGCCCACAGTTAAAATGGTTGCAGCCAGACTCAGTTGAGGGAGATTTCTGCAGCATATTTGGCAAGTACAGAATCACAGCATATATAAAATAATATGCAAAGTGTTTCGAGGGAAGCTTCAGAATGGCAAATATGTTTTTATTACAAATTATGTGAGCAGACTGCAGTTTCTCTTTAATTTTGCCAAGGTCAAGGGCTGTATACAGGGAATGTTTATCAATGAGAAACAGCCATCCTCATCAACACACATGATAAGTGCCTAAAAATCTGGCGACCGTTGCTTGATTATCATCCATCTTCCCAGTCAACCATAAGCTTATTGGACTTATGTGGACCCACTACAATAAGCCCCCTCCATATGCTGGCTTCTGGGGTTACCCTTACCCTCTTTTCCTTACCCACTCTCCCTTTCTATTTCCTTCCATATTTATCTTAACTGACCATGTCTACCTATTCACTTTCTCTTCTCTCCTTCTCTCTTATTTCTCCTGTAGTTATTTAAAATTCTCCAGCTCTATTGCCGCGTACACACGGTCGGAATTTCGGACAACAAATGTTCAATGTGAGCTTGTTGTTGGAAATTCCAACCGTGTGTATGCTCAATCAGACATTTGTTGTTGAAATTTACGACAACAGAAATTTGAGAGCTGGTTCTCAAATTTTCCGACAACAAAATCCGTTGTCAGAAACTCAGATCGTGTGTACACAATTCCGACGCACAAAATTCCACGCATGCTCGGAATCAAGCAGAAGAGCCGCACTGGCTATTGAACTTAATTTTTCTCGGCTCGTCGCACGTCACTGCGTTCTTGCCGTTCGGAATTTCCGACAACATTTGTGCGACCGTGTGTATGCAAGACAAGTTTGAGCCAACATCTGTCGGAAATAAATCCAGATTTTGTTGTCGGAATGTCTGATCATGTGTACGCGGCATTTGAGTGGCTGTGAGCTTTGGATTTTTCATCTTGTTTTTTGTCCCTTTTTTTTTTTCTTATTGGTACTATTTCTTTAGTTTTTAAAGACACCATTGATTTAGATCTCTAAAACCCAGTGACTTACAGAACCATACGTGACAATGTCCTACACAGCTTTTTCTCATTACGCCTATAAAACTTGTGCTCCGAACTGTCTCCTGTTGGTTCTGTTTGCTAAAAACCACAAATCTGTTCTCTGTAACATGCTTATTTTTTCTATATGATGCATCTTTTTGAACCTTATTTTGCCTTCATGCTTATATAACAACCTGTTCTACTTTTGTCAACACATTGCTTTCTAAATTCTTTAATAAAAAATGATTGTGAAAGAAAATTATAAAGTCTTAGAACATTTTTTTCTAGCCAATACGTGCGCTACTCTGAACGTAACACAATCCTGAACCCTGCTCTCTGAATGTAACACACTTTTGAACCCTACACTCTGAATGACACATTTGTACCCTGCACTCTGAATGTAAGGCACTCTTGAACCCTGCATTCTGTGCACAGAGCATTCCTGAATGCAGCACTCTGTGCATAGTGCACTCCTCTTCAAACCCTGTACATAGCTCATGCCTTAATTCTGCACTTTATACGTAGAGCACTCATGAACTTTGTATTCTGTACACTGCGCACTCCATAACCCTGCACTCTGTACGTAGCGCACCACTGGATACTTCACTTTGTACGTAATGCACTCCTCAACCCTGCACTCTGTACTTAGCGCACTGCTGAATTCTTCACTTTGTATGTAGCACACCCTCAACACTGCACTCTATGTGTAACATACTCCTCAACTCTACTACTCTGTGCATAGCACACCCCTGAATTCTGCACTTTGTGCATAATACACTACTGAATCATGCACTCTGTATGTAGCTCACTCCTAATCTCTGCTCTCTGTATGTAGCAAACTGGGGGGGGTGTTGTTTATGATGATGATGGCGAGTGGTGCAATGGGTATATGATAGAGTTCCTGCACCTAATCTCTGAGAAAAAAAGCCCTGTAACCGTAGTCCTCATTTACACTTTTATTTGTAACTGTCCCCCTTCTACTGCATGCACTTGAAGACAAAGCTGCATTTTGTTTCGAGGCAGGATCAGAGAAGGGGCCTTGTCAGATAGGCTGTATCGGGCCCCATGATTTCTAACAGCGGCCCTGATAAGAGGGATCTCTCTCATCTAATGGAGGTCTCTAAGGAAAGAGGGCACACTGAAGGGAACTGTGAGCTAATGGGTACTGATTGCTGATCGTTAGGCACTCCTGAACCCCGCACTCTGAACGT
The DNA here is from genome assembly GCA_037952925.1 of Lithobates clamitans. NCBI lineage: Eukaryota > Metazoa > Chordata > Amphibia > Anura > Ranidae > Lithobates > Lithobates clamitans. The sequence goes on along the minus strand of JBBGZY010001129.1, from coordinate 3,375,524 downwards.
AATGCACTCTGATCAATTGATGATTGCTAATGGTTGGTGATCATTAGATCAGCAGGCGGCACCCCTCCCCTACAGACCCCCCATTAGATCAGAGTCTCCTTATATCAGCACCCCCCCCCCCACCCTACAGACTCTCTAAGAGATCTTTAAGAGGGGGTGCTGATATAAGGAGACTCTGATCTAATGGGGGAGGGGTGCTGACTGCTGATCTAATGATCACCAAACATTAGATCAGCAGTCAGCACCGATTAGAGACCCCCCATTAACTCATATTCCCCTTCTATCAGTACCCTCTCCTTCCTTAGAGACCTCCATTAGATGAGAGATATCCCCCTTATATTAGCACTCCTGGTCCTCCTTAAAGTTAAAAACTAGGTACAGGCAGTCCCCGAGTTACAAACACCCGATTTACGAACGACTCCTACTTACGAACGGAACGGTCTCAAATGCCGGCCACTTGTGCTCCACGTTGGTCCTGGATACCTCCGAGCACCTCCGGACACATCCCACACTGCAGTACTACATGTACTGCATGGCCAGAAGAGCCCCAGATAACATAACAAGAGCCCGGAACATCCCACATCCATGCACAGGGGGAAGTTACACTTCCAAATCCAGTGTTCTGACCGGAAGTTACACTTACAAATGCAGTGTTCCGACTTACAAACAAATTCCACTTACGAACAAACCTACAGTCCTTATTGTGTTCGTAACTTGGGGACTGCCTGTAAATAAACTCACTGTTGGGTTGCTGCTAACACTGATATTTGTTCCCACACCTCAAAAACAAATGAAAAAAGGCAGCGCAACCTTCCCCTATAATTCTAATAATTCAAATGTAAAAAAATTATTTTGAATGATAGTGGATTAACTCTATATGATTTGAAATGTTATTTAATCACAAAATATATGCAAAAAAAAAAATTCTGTGTGCCACTACTAAAATGTTCGGGTTTGCTTTGAGGAAAAGGTGGTAACCCTAGTCGGGAACTACCGGAAGTTAACCTTACAAGTTAAACAGCAGGTGATTGGTTGCTAGGTGGTCCTAGCAACCAATCATTAGGTTGTTAATGTGAAAAATTAACTCCAGTAGTTACCGCCCTCTGTTCAGCGCTGCTGTGTCTCCCCCTCTTCTTGGGTAAGGTAGGAAGGGGCAGAGCTGAGGGAGGGGGGCTGTGTAACATACAGGGATCCAGAGCTCTAGGGGGTCTGTGTAACATACAGGGGTCCAGAGCTGTGGGGGGCTGTGTAATGTGCAGGGGTCCAGAGCTGTGGGGGGGGGGCTGTGTAACATGCAGGGGTACAGAGCTGGGGGGGGGGGGCTGTGTAATGTGCAGAAGTCCAGAGCTGTGGGGGGCTGTGTAATGTGCAGGGGTCCAGAGCTGCAGGGTGACTGTGTAATGTGCAAGGGTCCAGAGCTGTGGGGAGGGGGGTGTAATGTGCAGGGGTACAGAGCTGTGGGGGGCTGTGTAACATGCAGGGGTCCAGAGCTGTGGGGGGCTGTGTAATGTGAAGGGGTCCAGAGCTGTGGGGGAGGGGCTGTGTAATGTGCAGGGGTCCAGAGCTGTGGGGGGGCTGTGTAACGTGCAGGGGTCCAGAGCTGCAGGGTGGCTGTGTAATGTGAAGGGGTCCAGAGCTGTGGGGGGGGGGCTGTGTAATGTGCAGGGGTACAGAGCTGCGGAGGGGGCCTGTGTAACGTGCAGGGGTCCAAAGCTGGGGGGCTGTGTATTGTGCAGGGGTCCAGAGCTGCAGGGGGGCTGTGTAACATACAGGGGTCCAAAGCTGTGGGGGAGCTGTGTAACATGCAGGGGTCCAGAGCTGTGGGGGGCTGTGTAATGTGCAGAGGTCCAGAGCTGTGGGGGGGCTGTGTAACATGCAGGGGTCCATAGATGTGGGGGGCTGTGTAACATGCAGGGGTCCAGAGCTGTGGGGGCTGTGTAATGTGCAGGGGTCCAGAGCTGTGGGGAGGGGGCTGTGTAACATGCAGGGGTCCAGAGCTGTGGGGGGGGGGCTGTGTAACATGCAGGGGTCCAGAGCTGTGGGGGGCTGTGTAATGTGCAGAGGTCCAGAGCTGTGGGGGCTGTGTAACATGCAGGGGTCCAGAGCTGTGGGGGGCTGTGTAACATGCAGGGGTCCAGAGCTGTGGGGGCGGGGCTGTGTAACATGCAGGGGTCCTGAGCTGTGGGGAGGCTGTGTAACATGCAGGGCTCCAGAGCTGTGGGGGGCTGTGTAACATGCAGGGGTCCAGAGCTCTAGGGGGTCTGTGTAACATACAGGGGTCCAGAGCTGTGGGGGGCTGTGTAATGTGCAGGGATCCAGAGCTGTGGGGGGGGGCTGTGTAACATGCAGGGGTACAGAGCTTCGGGGGGGGGCTGTGTAATGTGCAGAAGTCCAGAGCTGTGGGGGGCTGTGTAATGTGCAGGGGTCCAGAGCTGCAGGGTGACTGTGTAATGTGCAAGGGTCCAGAGCTGTGGGGGGGGGAGGGTGTAATGTGCAGGGGTACAGAGCTGTGGGGGGCTGTGTAACGTGCAGGGGTCCAGAGCTGCAGGGTGGCTGTGTAATGTGAAGGGGTCCAGAGCTGTGGGGGGCTGTGGAATGTGCAGGGGTACAGAGCTGCAGGGTGGCTGTGTAATGTGAAGGGGTCCAGAGCTGTGGGGGGCTGTGTAATGTGCAGGGGTACAGAGCTGCGGAGGGGGCCTGTGTAACGTGCAGGGGTCCAAAGCTGGGGGGGCTGTGTATTGTGCAGGGGTCCAGAGCTGCAGGGGGCTGTGTAACGTGCAGGGGTCCAGAGCTGTGGGGGGCTGTGTAACATGTCCAGAGCTGTGGGGGGGCTGTGTAATGTGCAGGGGTCCAGAGCTGTGGGGGGGGGGGGCTGTGTAACATGCAGGGGTACAGAGCTGCAGGGGGCTGTGTAATGTGCAGAAGTCCAGAGCTGTGGGGGGCTGTGTAATGTGCAGGGGTCCAGAGCTGCAGGGTGGCTGTGTAATGTGCAAGGGTCCAGAGCTGTGTGGGGGGGTGTGTAATGTGCAGGGGTACAGAGCTGTGGGGGGCTGTCTAACGTGCAGGTGTCCAGAGCTGTGGGGGGCTGTGTAACATGCAGGGGTACATAACTGGGGGGCTGTTTATTGTGCAGGGGTCCAGAGCTGCAGGGGGGGCTGTGTAACATGCAGGGGTCCAGAGCTGTGGGGGGGGGGGCAGATAAATTATCTGCATAAAAGGCATGTATCAGCTGTTAGAATGGAAAGTGCTAAAGTTTGAGGCGAGAGCAACTTGCGTACAGTATGTGCTCTTAAACAACCATTTTATATCTTAATCCATTTGGATGGCCATGTCTGGTGCATACTGACCACCCACTATCAAGAAGAAGTCTTGTGTAGACAAACACACGAGTATATAGACAGCTTTGCAATGTGATGGTAATGCAAACACATCAGTGCTTAGAAATAAAAAATAATAATTGCAAAAAAAAAAAAATGCAAATTTAGATATAATCAAAAGTTTGGCATGGAAAGTTATCCCACCCAATACTGGATATGCAAATAAAAAAAATAACCCTCTGCAGAATGCTGCAGCTCTTTTGTGTCTTTTCAGGTGCAGACAATAAATATGACTAAATATTATATCTTCTCAGCTGGGTGAACACCCACATCCACCACAGTAGTCATTCCACCTACAGTAAGATGACCAGATTTTTAAAATGAAATCCAGGGACATTTTTTTTTTCTTAACAAATGGTAAACTATTTTATAAGCATATTTTCCTCAAATTATATATGCAGTGTATGTGGTATGTGTTTATGGAATGATTGTATGATATATATGTGCTCCGGATGACTCCACTGACTGGACCAAGGGGGTCTTTGGGTGCATTGTTTGTCTCCACCCCCCCTATTTAAAGAATGCAGGGCTCAGGGGTGCACTACATAAAGAATGCAGGGTCAGGAGTGCACTACATAAAGAATGCAGGGTTTAGGAGTGCGCTACATAAAGATTGCAGGGCTCAGGAGTGCGCTACATAAAGAATGCAGGGCTCAGCAGTGCGCCACATAAAGAATGCAGGGCTCAGCTGGGCCCATCTATGCAGCCTCACCAGTGCCCATCAATACAGCCTGACCAGTGCCCATCAATGCAGCCTCACCAGTGCCCATCTATGCAGCCTCACCAGTGCCCATCAATGCAGCCTCACCAGTGCCCATCTATGCAGCCTTACCATTGCCCATCTATGCAGTATCACCAGTGCCCATCTATGCGGCCTTAACGTTGCCCATCTATGCAGTATCACCAGTGCCCATCTATGCAGCCTCACCAGTGCCCATCAATGCAGCCTGACCAGTGCCCAGGAATGCAGCCTTGCCAGTGCCCATCTATGCTGCCTCGCCAGTGCCCATCTATGCAGCCTTACCATTGCCCATCTATGCAGTATCACCAGTGCCCATCTATGCAGCCTCACCAGTGCCCATCAATGTAGCCTGACCAGTGCCCAGGAATGCAGCCTTGCCAGTGCCCATCTATGCTGCCTCACCAGTGCCCATCTATGCAGCCTTACCATTGCCCATCTATGCAGTATCACCAGTGCCCATCTATGCAGCCTCACCAGTGCCCATCAATGCAGCCTGACCAGTGCCCAGGAATGCAGCCTTGCCAGTGCCCATCTATGCTGCCTCGCCAGTGCCCATCTATGCAGCCTGACCAGTGCCCAGAAATGTAGCCTCATCAGTACCCAACTATGCAGCCTCACCAGTGCCCAGCAATGCAGCCTCACCAGTGCCCATCTATGCAGCCTCACCAGTGTCGATCTTTGCAGCCTCACTAGTGCCCATCAATGCAGCCTGTTCAGAGCCCATATCTGCAGCCTGACCAGTGCCCATATCTGCAGCCTCACCAGTGCCCATATCTGCAGCCTGACCAGTGCCCATCAATGCAGCCTGACCAGTGCCCATCAATGCAGCCTGACCAGTGCCCATCCAATGCAGCCTGACCAGTGCCCAGCAATGCAGCCTGACCAGTGTCCATCAGTGCAGCCTATAAGTGCCAACTCATCAGTGTCCATCAGTGCAGCCTATTAGTGCCCATCAGTGCAGCCTATCAGTGCCCCTCAGTGCAGCCTATCAGTACCAACTCATTAGTGCCCATCAGTGCAGCCTATCAGTGCCCCTCAGTGCAGCCTATCAGTACCAACTCATCAGTGTCCATCAGTACAGGCTATCAGTGCCCATCAGTGCAGCCTATCGGTGCCAACTCATCAGTTCCAATCAGTGCAGCCTATCAGTGCCCATCAGTGTAGCCTATCTGTGCCCATCAGTGCAGCCTATCAGTGCCAACTCATCAGTGCCCACCCAACACAAACTCCTCCTTGTAGCTCCATTACCTTTCAGTGCAATCCTGCCCCTCTGGACTACATTACCCATAATTCTTTCTGAATCTTTTACTGGAGTGTCACATGACAAGGACATTGTTTTTTTTTTGTTTTTTTTGTCGGTGGTTGATATAGTCCACACTTCTGCTGAAAACCCATAGCAAAGAGTACTGCATGCCAGTTCATGCCATCTAAGAAATACCAATAAAGCTGAACTCTAGGTAAACAGGTTGAAATAAACATTTAGGAGGGGTTTCACCAACTAAAGGAAATGTAGACGTGTTAAGCTAGTGCCACCTGACACAACCAGGTTGATGGCCTGAATGTTCTCCCCTGCAATTAAGCAATACAATGTGATTACCTACCCGCTCTTAGCTTGTGATTGGAGGAGCAGCAGGAGACTGATAATGTTTATTAGAGACAATCTTTCTTGTCTCTAAAGCCTTGTGTGCACTACTAGCTTTTAAAAAAACTGACAGCTCAGGTTGGAGCTGCTGGACTAACAATCCAACGTTAGTACAGCGATCTCCCCTGCTATGCTATTGTGTTCTGACAGGACGGCCCCCCACCAGAACACTCCGGACAGCGCTCTCAGCCATTGGCAGGCCAGGAGCTGGTCGGCAGACCTTCTTCGGCCATGACCCTTTGACAAAAGCCGGAGGAATGTTGGCTGGTTTCTATTGAACCGGCCAATGCCGACAGACGTTCGGCCTGTGCGTACTAGGCTTTAGGCTAGGTTCACACATAACCTCTGAAGCGTGGGACGTTAAAGCATGCACATTTTTTCACATGTTTATGTGGGCTGCCTTGGGACAGCCCTTCTAAATGAATAGGCTGGCATGCACCTCAGCAGCGAGAACCCAGACCTGCAGCATTTTTTGAGAGTGCATTGCACCCTCTGGCAGCAGCCACAATCAACACAATTTAGTTCCCATTTCTATTCTTCCCAAAACCAGACTCCCTTTCTCTTGTGCCCTTTGGAATTTCCGGCTCTGTCTGTAATAAACTCACCTTTCTCCATGACCTCTTTTTCGCTAACTCATTTAATCTACTTGCCATTACCAAAACCTGGCTTTATGAATCCAACACTGCGTCTTCTGCTGCCTTATCCCATGGTGGTCTTCTCTGGACTCACTCCCCCAGATCCAGTGGACGTAAGGGAGGACGTGTTGGAATCCTTTTAGCCCCACATAGCACCTTTCAGGTACTTCAACCACCTCCCTCTCTGTCACTCTCCTCTTTCGAAGCACACTGTATTCGTCTTTTCACTCCAGTTTCTCTAAGGATAGCTGTGATCTACAGGCCCCCTGGACCAGTATCAACCTTTCTTGGTGACTTCTCTGCCTGGCTACCCTACTTTCTTTCTTCTGAAATCCCCACAATCATTCTGGGTGACTTCAACATCCCTATTACTAATAACACTACTGCCACTTCCAAACTTCTCAGCCTAACCTACTCCTTTGACCTGAAGCAGTGGATACAGGCTCCTACTCACTCTGAAGGCAATATCCTTGACCTCGTTTTCTCTCACCTTTGCACTCCATGCAACCTCTCTAACTATCCATTCCCTCTCTCTGATCACTACCTTATTAGTTTCTCTCTCCCTCTCCTCCACCACCTCTCCCTCCAACTGCCTAAAAGTTACCCGCAGAAACCTACATAATCTCAACCCTTCTCTACTCTGCTACCGACAATCTCTATGACAAAATCTGACCCCCATCCTGCACCAACTTAGCCACTTCTGTCTACAACACTTCACTTCTAGCCTCACTGGACTCACTGGCCCCCCTCACTACACACAGAATCAGGCCCCGATCCCTTCATCCTTGGCAAACAGATGATACTAGAAGTCTGAAAAAACATAGTCATGCTCATGAGCGCTTGTGGTGTAAGACTAAATCTCAGAAAGATCGTCCCTGTCAACTCTTCTCTACCTTCAACTCTCTACTTTGTCCTCCACTGCCTCCACCCGCCCACTCACTCACTGCCCAGGAGATCGGCAATCATTTCAAACAGAAGATTGATACAATTCGTGAAGAGATCTCTACTGTTCAGATACCATCCACACTTTAAACTTCATGCCCACAGGTACAATTATTACTTCCCTCTTTCAGCCCCACCACTATAGACGAGGTTGCTAAACTACTCGCTAACATCCACCTTACCACCTGCCCTCTGGATCCTGTTCCCTTGCAAATGCTACGTTCACCCTCTGGCTCTATGCTACACTCTAACTCTAACCCACATCTTCAATATCTCCCTCTCTTCTGGCATCTTCCCCAACTCTCTAAAACTTGCACTTGTCAGACCCATACTTAAAAAGCCCTCTCTGGACCCATCCAATCTTAACAACCTACGCCCCATCTTCTTGCTCCCCTTCTTATCCAAACTCCTTGAACGTCTGGTCTACAACCGACTGAGCGCACTTTGCTGATAATAGCTTTCAGTCTGGATTTCGTCCTTAACAGTCCACAGAAACTGCTCTCCTAAAACTAACTAATGATCTACTAACACCCAAAACCAATCAACACTATTTTGTACTCCTACTCCTGGACCTCTCTGCTGCCTTTGATAAGGTTGACCACCCCCTCCTCAAAAAAAAACTCCACGCCTTTGGTCTCCGTAACTCTACTCTTCTCTGGTTCTCTTCCTACTTATCCAACTGCACCTTTAGCATTTCTTACAACTCTACTTCCTCTTCTCCTCTTCCTTTCTCTGTTAGGGTCCCTCAAGGTTCTGTTCTTGGACCTCTCCTATTTTCAATCTACACCTTCTCCCTGGGTCAGCTGATACCACCTCTACGCTGACGACACCCAAATCTATTTCTCTAATCCTCAGCTCACTCTCTGTGTCTCCCCACGTATCACTAATTTACTATCAGATATATCAGTCTGGATGTCACACCACTTCCTCAAACTCAATCTATCCAAAATCAAACTTATAATTTTTCCTCCCCCATATGCCACTTTCCCTTCCTCTGATCTCTCTGTCAAAATCGATGGCACAACTTTAAGCCCATCCCCGCATGCCAAGGTTCTAGGTGTAGTCCTGGACTCTGAACTCTCCTTTAAGCACCACGTTCAATCACTGTCCAAATCTTGCCGCCTCAACCTCCGCAACATCTCCAAAATACGCCCCTTTCTAACCAATGACACAACAAAGCTCTTAATTCACTCGCTGGTCATCTCTCGCCTCCACTACTGCAGCTCCCTTCTCATTGGCTTACCTCTACATAGTCTATCACCTCTTCAATCCATCATGAATGCTGCTGCCAGACTCATCCACCTTACCAATCGCTCTATGTCTGCTACCCTTCTCTGTCAATCCCTCCACTGGCTTACGCGTACCCAACAAATTAGATTCAAAATACTAACAGCTACTTACAAAGCTATCCACAATTTAGTCCCCAACTACATCACTAGCCTAGTCTCTAAATACCAACCTACACGTTCTCTTCGTTCCTCTCAAGACCTTCTGCTCACTAGCTCCTTCGTCACTTCCTCCCATGCTCGCCTCCAGGACTTTTCCAAAGCCTCTCCAATCCTATGGAAAGCCTTACCCCAATCTGTCTGCTTATCTCCTACTCTATTAGCTTTTAGACGATCCCTGAAAACCCTTCTCTTCAGAGAAGCCTGCTTTACCCACACCTAACAACTGTATTTTCATTTTCTATATCAGCTCACCCCCCACAGTTATTACCTTTTGTTCCACTTGACCCTCCCTTCTAGATTGTTAGCTCTAACGAACAGGGCCCTCTCATCCCTCTTGTATTGATTTGTATTGTAAGAGTACTGTCTGCCCTCATGTTGTAAAGCGCTGTGCAAACTGTTGGCGCTATATAAATTCCGTATAATAGTAATTGCAGCGTGTAGGTGCAATGCACCTTTGTTGGTCGTCGGTGTGTCAATCACATTGCACCATCACAGGTAGTGTGCAGTGCTGCGCACGGGAACATGTGCATTCCCAGAATGTGATCATGGGAACGGGGCCCTTAATGTAAGCATTCCTTGTCAGCACACATCCATGCAACAGATCCTTATTCTTACAGGGGAATGCAAAAGGTGCTTCCGGAAAGTATTCACAGCGCTTCACTTTTTTCACATTTTGCTATGTTACAGCCTTATCCCAAAATGGATTAAATTCATTATTTTCCTCAAAATTCTACAAACAATACTCCATAATGACAACGTGAAGGAAGTTTGTTTTAAATCTTTACAAATTTATTTAAAATAAAAAACTAAATGTAGCAAGGTCCCAGGCCTCCTTAGGTCTAATGAGAACTTCCAGGGTCAGAGATAGCTGACATCCTTCTGTATTTATTGGGTTGTGAGGCATAGTGGGTGCAAGGTGGTTAAAGTCATTGGGCGCCAGACACTTCTTGAATGCAAAAGAGATTTTCATTTCTCTTAATAGAACTTTTGGAGAGAGGGTTAGGGCCAGGAAACCCTTAGGTAGTTGCAAGATTAATTGGCAGACCCCGAGACTTTAATAGGGGGACAGCCATGCAGGGAAAGGCATCCAGCAAGATCCCACATCTGCATGTGTAGGGATGATTCACTGAATCCCTTGAGCTCCTCCAATCTTTACTGTAGTATCTTCCTCAAGCATCACCCCTGCCTCTCTGCTGGGTCCCTAGCTTGGCACTCCAGATACTTCTCAAGCTTCACCCCACTGGCCTGCTCGGTCCCTGGCTTGGCACACAAGACCGCTCTGCAAGTGTCACCCCCACTGGCTGGGTCCCTGGCTTGATACCCATGGAAGTTTCCTGATCTTCACTGTCTCCGGTTGGTGAGAATTCTGCTCCGGTACTTGCTTCAGTTACTCACTGTGGTCCCTGGTAATAAGGTGAGTGGTCCCTTAGTGGCGACAGCTTCCCCTCTACTTCTGACCACGACGGGCTCTCTGGCCGACAGAACCGTCACTTCTGGTTGGACTGCAAGTCGCATCCCCAACCCTGTGCTGCTCTCTTGCTTCTGGATAGGCCCTCAGACAGCCTAGCAGCCAGATGTGCCCAGGATAGGCCCAATCTCCGGCCTAGCAGCCCGGGCAGTACAACACACGTCCACCCAGACAGCTGTCCAGGTGCCACAGAACAGCGATCACCTGACTCCACCCAAATATATAGGTTCTCCCAGCAGACCAAGGGTTTTAAGAAAACCCCTGTCCATTGGCTGGGATACTCCATACACCCATAATCTGACCTTGCTTTGCCCTTCTCATATCTAATGCCACCAGGTACCCAGCCACCTAGTGACAAAAGAGAGAAATGCAGCCATTACAGGCTTAGAGTGAAATCAATTGATCCTCTCAATTAGCCAAGGTAACTACACCTGGCAGGTAATTTAGGAGCAACCCTGCCTAAACACCAGGGTGCTACATATCATAAATCGAAATTGACTTAAGTATTCACAGCCTTTGCCATGACACTAAAAATTAAGCTCAGGTGCATCCTGTTTCCACTGATCATTCTTGAGATGTTTCTAAAACTTGATTGGAGCCCACCTGTGGTAAATTCAGTTGAATGGACATGATTTGAAAAGGGACACACCTGTCTATATAAGGTCCCACAGTTAACACTGCATGTCAGAGCACAAACCAAGCCATGGAGTCCAAGGAATTGTCTGTAGACAGATCTGGGGAAGGGTACAGAAAAATGTCTGCAGCATTGAAGGTCTCAATGGGCACAGTGGCCTCCATCATCTATAAATGGAAGAAATTTGCAACCACCAGGACCCTTCCTAAAGCGGGCAGCCAGGCCAAACTGTGGGGTTGGTGTGGCAAAGGACCTGGATTCAGAGGGCAGGGTGCAGAGGAGGCTCTGAACTTGGGGGGGGGCTGTAGAGAAGGCCTTGGACTAGGAGGGGAGCGCAGATAAAGCCCTGGACTGGGGGTGGGGCGCAGATGAGGCCCTTGACGAGGAAATGGTGGTTGATGTGGCAAAGGGAGATACCTAACTAGGTGAGGGGGTGTCTGGAGGTCCCAGATTAGGAGTGAGGGTGTCTGGAGGCCATGGACTATGAGAGGGGGGTAGTGGAAGCCCTCTGGACTAGGAAAGAGGGTGCCTGAAGGACCTGCCAGCTTTAGGGAGAAAGAACCTGGATCTAAAGCCTGGGCTGAGGAAGAGCCTGCCTGAGTTCACAACATAAATAGGGACATTTATCAATTGTAGCAAGTAATGCCAAACAGGAGCAGAGAGACAGGTCGAGAGACAGCAGCAGTGGAAAATTATATTTACAAAAGTGGAGTAAACTGTTTTCTTGTTAGCATATAAGGCACAGATTCATAATCCATTCACCAAAGATACAGATACAGCTCAGTAAACTGGCACTGTAGTTATTATTCCTCTCTTCAAGCACATCAGTGGTATACAAGGCACATTTTGATTACTTGCCATAGGCTGGTGTCCATAAGCAGGTTCCACAGATGCAGCAGAGATGATTTAACAGGAATACACACTGTCTTAGATGATCTTCTATCACAAGCACAGCAGCAGTGCTGATAGGCAGGACTCCTGCGGATCCCTGTTCTGTCCCTGTAGGCTGGAACACTCTCCCTGAGTAAGGCCTAGCTTTCCCTCACACGCAGTGCACCTTTCCCTCACTCATTCCACACACATGACTCCTCAAAATGGTGGCTGGGCCCTTTTTTATTTGGAAGCTAACAGAAAAGGTGGACACAATCTCAAGAGAACTTGGTACCAATCAGAAAACGATGCTTCTCCAAAATGGCTGCTGGAGACAAGTTCAGAGAAGTTACAGCCTCAACAGGATTTCACAAAACAGCAGGAAAACACAAACATATTCTGAATATAATATGACATTTCTGCATGAGGAAGTCTCCAGCTCTCTCTGTTCAATGAGCACTGGGAACTGGAGTGAATCTTTTCCCTTGAGAAAGTCACGTGACCTGTGACGCAACGCGTCGGGAGGAGCCGTGATGACACTTCCGGTGTCTTCTGGATGTGTAGTGAGAAGGAGAGCTGTCCTAATACCTATCTGATACTTAACCGATTGTTCTATGCGGTTTTATCTCTGCTCAAATGTGAGTGTATATGATGTTATTTATTAAAAGCAAGTATTTTTTAAGCAATCTTGCGCGATGATTATGTTTTATTTGCTTTGAGAAACTCTATTGTGGAGAAAGAAATTTTCTATGGGAAGGACCTGGCATTCCTGGAGCCATTAGCCAAAAACTTGTGTACGACCGAAAACTTGTGTACGATCGAGCGGACCCGTCTGTGGATTGTTATTAAAAGTGCCAATAGACCCAAGGGGGTCTTTGATTGAGGTGAGCAGGCATTGCACACGGAGGTGGTGGTGATTACCTATCAGCACTTATTTCTGTAGAGACTGTCACAGAGCATTGATTGAGTTTAGTCACATCTTCTTCAGCAATAAAGAGTTTTTTTATTTATTCATTTCATTGTGCATATGGATATATATATATATATATATATATATATATATATATATATATATATATATATATATATTTTTTTTTTTTTTTTTTAGATCACGGTTTGTCACATATTCACTGGAGTTCATTATTAAGTTTGTATTCGAAATTTAGCACACTATTATTATCTTTAGTAAGTATAACATGTTTGTTATTGTAAAACTAAAAAAAAAAGAGGCTTTACAATCACTTTACAATCACAGAGGAACTTTTTTCTTTATAAAAAAATGAGTATACTGCAAGAAAATGACCAGCCCCGAGTGACAGATGTGCTAGCTATGCCACTGTACAGAACATACTGTATGCAACTGTGTCCTGAATTTCCAGCTGTTCAGAGTACAAGTGAATGTACTTTACAAATACAGTGAGAGGCCAGCAAGTATCTTAATTAAATCTGCAGCTCATAACATGCCCCTTAAGGTGGGCACACACTATAAGAAAATTGGCCGAATAATCATCTGGGTTTCCTCAATGTTTCACAGCAAGTCAGAACTGAGGATGGAAAAAATATATGAAAATTCTGATACGACAAAGGCTTTTTATTTGTTGTTTATTGTTTCTGGTCATGCAAAGTGTTTCGTATCTGATAATTCTTGTACCAAAACCATACGAAAACAGTACATATTAAACAAAAATAGGTTTTTCTGTTCACGTACGAGAAAAATGTAGTCCCTTTAGAAATTTTCGTTTGGAAAATCGGAATCGAAAGTTCTGTACACACCATATGAAACTTGAACGATCGTGCCTCATATGGATTTTTACTTCCAATTTCCTCATAGTGTGTAGCCAGCTTTAGAATGGGACATGTATTTTATTGATGTTTAAAGTAAGCCTTGTTGTGTTGTGTTGTGTTGTGTTGTGCTAAGCCTCCAGCATCAATAACTCACTGACCAGGAGCAGGCAGGCATGTATGACAGGAAAGTCAGAGTAGAGTTCCTACAAACAACAGATTTGGGGAGCACACACTAAAAATGCACTTACATTCAAGATGGTGCTACTATAAGACCGAAAAACAGAACAAAAAGCACACACATACAAAAATTACATTTAAATCCTGCATGGCTATTTAGAACACCTGAACATACTAAAAAATGTGGGGATTTGGTTACACTATATGGCCATATAGTGCTAAGCCCACTACTGCGTCAAAGTACCCCATTATCTGTGGGTCCTACACTATTCATAGAATGAAAGATCCTGCTTCTCTTAAAGTGGTTGTAAACCCGGGTAACAAAAAAAACCCCTGCAAGACAAAGGCATAATGAGCTAGTATGCATAGCATACTAGCTCATTATGAATTACTTACCCGAGAATGAAGCCACTGCAGCCGTCCTTGTCACCCCCTCCAGCTTGCTTCAGTTGGCTTAAGTGCGCATGTGCCGATGACGCCGCCACATGCAAATACAGGGATATCTCCTAAACTGTGCAGGTTTAGGAGATATTCAGTGCAGCTACAGGTAAGCCTAATTATAGGCTTGCCTGTAGTTTTGTAGTTTAAAGTGGTTGTAAAGGGTTTACAACCACTTTAACCATAGGAGACAAACTCCTCTTTACGGTAGAACTTTAAGGACTCCTCCTATAGAGTAGAGTTCCTATCTGTATAGTGGTGAGTTTGTGACTCAAGTATTGAAGTCAGAGACTCAGAAATGGGAACTTCATGTCTTTCTCAGGATAGGTTTCCTTTAAAGTATAACTTAAGGCGAACGGGTGAAAGGCGGTCAGTACTTCATTGCTATCGGTGCCACTGTTTAGGGAGATTCACCCTCTATATTTGTCCTGGTGACCAAGAGTGAACGTTAAAGAAAATAAAAAATTTTGAGAAAGTCACCAGTACGGGAATAGAGGGGAAATCTTCCAATGGAGATACTGCTATGACTACTAGAGATTTCCCTCACTTTAGATGGATTTCCTCTCACTTCTTGTTTTGGCTATGGACAGGAAGTGAAAGGAAATCTTCCTAATGGGACAAAGATGGAAAAAGAAATCCTGACAGGGTTCTCTTGCTCCACCCAAAATAAAAATAAAAATGTTGTCTTCAGTTCTATGTTGTACTTTAAAATTTAGAAACAGTGTTTATTTCCTTTTACATAGTGGGACAAATAAATCAGTAATAAAAGATTATTCAACAACAAGATATGTATATTCTATATATTATACATCTATAAATAAATTATACATCTTGAAATGCCACAGCAGGTGCAGGAGAGGTGACCCTAGCCCTTAAAACTTATAAACTTTATTTAACTACAGTTATAGTTTTAACCACATGGTGGCGACCTAATATTTATATGTTTATGCACTGGTTAGATTTACACCTGCATTTTGACAATTCTTTGATACCCATTTTGCTGTCACTTTTTTCAACAACTAAGCACTACTATTAATGTTAAATCCATAAAAAAAATGTAAGCCTGCATGTTGTTATGTGATTTGATGTGATGTAGTAAATAAATGCCACTTAAACCAGCAAATGCAGAGTGATGCTATTTTGTTGGATATTTAAAGGTTATGAGCCCAGCTCAGATTTGGATTGTTCTGTTAGCTCACACCAATTTCTAGCTATCACAAATTCATTGTTCCAATTTGCATTTGTACCGTTAAATTTACTGATATTTATTTTTACTGGAGACCACAAAGAATAGGTATAGTATATCTTGCATTACTGTTTTCCAAAATGGATTCTTTTCTTCAGGACAGTTTACTTACAACCTTTGTAACTTTTGTATGCTCCAGCATCTTTTGTTGCATTCTCTATAATAGAAAATCATTTAAAAAGCAATAAGGAGATTGAGAACCCTACCCCATCAGGACCTGCTGAGTATTTTGGGTACCCTGTTCACTACCAAGCCCTAAGCAGAGTGTTGCCCCTGCTGACACCACCTTGGCCAAGTCATTCCCTGGCTGACACACAAAGGATAAACACGTACACACTATTGGGATAAATGTTTAACTTGTTTTAAAGTCACAGGAATGGCAAATCAGGCAAAAGAAACAATTGACTCTTTCAAATGGCAAAACACCAACATTATAGGCAATATACCACAATACAGTACCACTTTTAGCCACTCATCCTGCAGGACTGCAGATTGAAATGTGAGCTCATAAACCGAGAGATTTTCCCCAGGTGAGCAAAAGAGAAAGGAACAAAACGCAGGGCTAACTCACTTGTGGGCTCCCAATGAGAAGATTTAGGGTTTAACTCTCAGGAATTTAGGCAAATAACTTTTTATCAGATATCCCAGGCACATAAAGAACTAATCTGCTGCCTAGTTGGAGCCCTCATGTTGGTGCATGATATAGATATAGTCTCTTTTGAAGAAAAACTCAGTTGTCCAAGGGATGGTAAACTGGCAAACTAAGTTCCCCTTTAATAAGCACAGGTAAGGTGAAGAGTCACTTTAAGAACGTCAGGTTAAGATGAGTATCACTTTAAGGATGTCAGATTAAGGTGAGGTATCACTTTAAGGATGTCAAATTATAATAGAAATTGCTTTTGAAGGAGAGAAGAGGAAACAGATTCAGGCTGGAGTAAGTCCCTTTAAATAGAAACCAACCAATGTCTTCCTTGGAGCAGTACTGTGGTAAGACTGCAGCACTGCCTAAAGATATAGTCCTGTAGTGTAAATGTTCTAGACTTTGCAAATGGATGCAAACAACGGTCTTGTGTGCAATGGAAGCGTTGTGTGGGTTAAGGACCCTCTCACCCAGTTTCACAGCGCAGCACGGCAAAGCGATGACCTTCCGTGTGGAGGAGGCTCTCCTTTTCCTCCTCTGGGGTGGCTGTGAAGGTGCTGATGACCCAGTGCGTCTGCCTTCAGGTTCAGCTACCTGCCTCCTCAGGATGACCAGCTTCTCTGGTGGCTCTTGCAACTTCCCAACTTGGCCTGATGCGGCCAGAGCCCACGTGGATCCACTCTGCTCTCTTTCTCACAGCCAGACTCCAACACAGTCTCTCCATCTACCCTGTGTTACCAGACTTTTCTCTTTGAAAATGCTCCCGCCGCTTTGCCAGTCCTCATGGGTGGTAGTTCAGTTTCAGCTATTCTTGATTAAAAAGAATCCTGCTTACAACATACAAGTCCCATAGTCCCCAACATTTCTGTATGAGTTGTGTGATAACTAAGTTGTGGGACACTGCCATCTTGTGGCAAGAAAACAGTTCTGCATAACAGTAACATTGCACAGTGTTACACTTACACATAATAGCTACATCAGGTGTGTACACCCAGGAACTCAAGCACATTGAATTCCAATAGTCTGCAAGAGATATAAGAATTTGTTGGGTGGGTAAACTCTCCAACATCTACCAAAGGTGTAAATCTCAGTTTTGGGTGGTCTAAGTGCTTTTATTTGTATTTTTTCTAATAATGCAAGTATTATTTCACTGTCAAACGGGCTGCAGACAATTAAGCTTTAAATCGAAGTTAAGTCAATTTAAAAAAAAAAAAAAGCATCAGGGATGGTACTTACATTCAATGCTCAACTTTTAAGTGAAGGTATTCGTAATCCACAAAAGTCAGAATATCGTTGCAAAGTGTCTCAAAAAGTAACAGTGAAAAGATGTGTTGCTCTTTAAATGAAGCAGTAGTATCCCAGCAAGTATAGGCAAAGTAAAATGTACAAAAAGGTGGCCAAAAAGGCTGCTCACCGCTTTGACATCCAACCAAAGTATGTCTTTCAGATGCAGGCCATCCTCTGATCACTGCTCTTGCAGGCTAGATGAAAGCAGATGAGGTGTAGGCCATACTTTCCTGGTTGGAAAATGGCATATAAAAGGTAGGCCGCACTTCTTCCTGTGTTGCACTCTGTCTCTGGTCAGGTCCCTTTACTTTCTGCCCTTAAAAAAAAAAATACACTTAAACTGACCTTACTACTGACTTTACTGCTAACCACTGACCCTGAACCCACTGATCCAAAACTATTAGCGTTTCCTTTTACAGTGAAGTGTTAAAACCACACTGAACTGTTTCTATCCGGTTCCACAAGCGTACCATATATTAACGTAAGTAAACTTAGATATTTATTGTTAAATAGCCCTAAATCGCTGTAATTTTGAAAGTATGCAATTGCCATGCTATGAAGTGTTAAGGAAAAATACAGATTTTCTAAAACAGACATCTGTTCTGATCTACTGAGTACAGTATGTGCTCCACCCATCTTACAGGGCTCAGCCCCGTACATATGGGCATTTTTTGTTTAACATTGGCTGGTGAATGCTGCATTCAGCAATCATTTAAGCTGGCCATAGATGGCTCGAGTCTCCTCCAGTTCAGCAGGGACTGGTCAAGACTTGATCCATCTATGGCAGGCTGATTGTACCCAAGTCAATTCATCGATCAACTTGGGTACAAGCAGCATGTCAGATTTGTAGCATGCAATTTTTGCCAGTGGCTATAGCCTCTAGCAGTAATCACCATGTTCTCTCAGCAGAGACGACTCCCTGCGCCCCCCTGCCGAGAAAACAAATAGCTCCATGGGAGGGATTTGAGTTATTTTCTTTTCTGCAACACGTGGTAGCAGGAAAGAAAATTGCATAATTTATGGCTTGCCTAGCAGCATTGACCTGTCAGGTCTGAAGAGAGGGTTCTGAGCCCTACTATTTACTGGGCATTATTTTGTGTTGTGTGAATTTGAACATTTCATGCTACATGTCGACAATTCAATTCAATAAATTCCCTACCAAGAAAGCAACAGAAGCCTAGGCCAAACAGTGGCTGAAATACCTTGAATGCCTACTGTATCTTATAGACTAGGGGTCTCCAAACTTTTTAAACAAAGGGACAGTTTACTGTCCCCCAGACTTTCAGGGGGCTGGACTGTGGACAGCAGGAGTTTAAATTTTCCTGGCATCAGTGGGAGCAAACATCTCCACTTTTGGTATTAGGAGTAGAAATAGTGCCCCATTGTTGTTATCATTGGGAGGAATAGAGCTCATTGTTGGTGTCAGTGGGAGAAATGGTGCCCCATTGTTGATGTCAGTTGGTAGTGTAATGTCTGGTATCATTAGGAGGAATAGTACCTCATTGTTGGTATTAGTGAAAAAATGGTGCTCACTTGATGTCAGTTGGCAGAGTAGTGTCTGGTAACATTTAGGAGGAATAGTACCTCATTGTTGGTATTAGTGGAAAAATGGTGCTCAGTTGATGTCAGTTGACAGAGTAGTGTCTGGTATCATTGGGAGGAATAGGTCCCCAATATAACTGCAAGATGTAAAGGTTAAAAAGAACATGTAGCTCTTGTTTAAGTATACAAGACTGTGCAGTCGAAACGCGTTGGGTGGACCTTCCGCTAACATCGCCTCATGCTTTTACATGCTGTATCAATTTCTTCCAAATGTGAGTGTTGAATTTATATTTTTAATAAACCACCTCCTTTTTAAACGGTATCACGCTATGTCAGCCCCCCGTGGTGGTGTTTGCTTTCATTTTTTCACTCCAAGGTTCCCAGGAATGCCAGGAACTTCTCACATGTGTATTGGATCACAAACCTAATTGGACTGTATTTCATCATTTTGTTCAACTTGGACATATGTGTGTAGTGTAGTCACTATATTAGCACATTGCTTAACCACTTGACGACCGCCTCACGCCGATATACGTCGGCAAAGTGGCACGGACAGGCAAAATCACGTACAGGGTACGTGATTTGCCTTCCGCGGGTGGGGGGTCCGATCGGACCCCCCCCCCCGGTGCCCGAGGCGGTCGTCGTTTGTCCAGCGGCGATCGGTGATGAGGGGGAGACCATCCGTTCGTGGCCCCCCCCTCGCGATCGCCGCCGGCCAATGAGAACACTCCTTTGCTGCTGTATGCTAAACAGCAGCAAAGGAAGTGATGTCATCTCCCCTCGGGTCGGTATTTTCCGTTCCGGCCCGAGGAGAGACGACATCTATGTGAGTGCACCAACACACACACACACAGTAGAACATGCCAGGCACACAAAACACCCCGATCCCCCCCCCCGATCGCCCCCCAATCACCCCCCCCCCCCCCCCCCTGTCACAAACTGACACCAGCAGTTTTTTTTTTTTTTTTTCTGATTACTGCATAGTGTCAGTTTGTGACAGTTAGTGTTAGGGCAGTGAGTATTACCCCCCTTTAGGTCTAGGGTACCCCCCTAACCCCCCCTAATAAAGTTTTAACCCCTTGATCACCCCCTGTCACCAGTGTCACTAAGCGATCATTTTTCTGATCGCTGTATTAGTGTCGCTGGTGACGCTAGTTAGTGAGGTAAATATTTAGGTTCGCCGTCAGCGTTTTATAGCGTCAGGGACCCCCATATACTACCTAATAAATGTTTTAACCCCTTGATTGCCCCCTAGTTAACCCTTTCACCACTGATCACCGTATAACCGTTACGGTTGACGCTGGTTAGTTCGTTTATTTTTTATAGTGTCAGGGCACCCGCCGTTTATTACCGAATAAAGGTTTAGCCCCCCGATCGCCCGGCGGTGATATGCGTCGCCCCAGGCAGCGTCAGATTAGCGCCAGTACCGCTAACACCCACGCACGCAGCATACGCCTCCCTTAGTGGTATAGTATCTGAACGGATCAATATCTGATCCGATCAGATCTATACTAGCGTCCCCAGCAGTTTAGGGTTCCCAAAAACGCAGTGTTAGCGAGATCAGCCCAGATACCTGCTAGCACCTGCGTTTTGTGCCTCCGCCCAGCCCACCCAAGTGCAGTATCGATCGATCACTGTCACTTACAAGGCACTAAACGCATAACTGCAGCGTTCGCAGAGTCAGGCCTGATCCCTGCGATCGCTAACAGTTTTTTTGGTAGCATTTTGGTGAACTGGCAAGCACCAGCCCCAGGCGTCAGGTTAGCGCCAGTACCGCTAACACCCACGCACGCACCATACACCTCCCTTAGTGGTATAGTATCTGAACAGATCAATATCTGATCCGATCAGATCTATACTAGCGTCCCCAGCAGTTTAGGGTTCCCAAAAACGCAGTGTTAGCGGAATCAGCCCAGATACCTGCTAGCACCTGCGTTTTGCCCCTCCGCCCGGCCCAGCCCAGCCCACCCAAGTGCAGTATCGATCGATCACTGACACTTACAAAACACTAAACGCATAACTGCAGCGTTCGCAGAGTCAGGCCTGATCCCTGCGATCGCTAACAGTTTTTTTGGTAGCATTTTGGTGAACTGGCAAGCACCAGCCCCAGGCAGCGTCAGATTAGCGCCAGTACCGCTAACACCCACGCACGCACCGTACACCTCCCTTAGTGGTATAGTATCTGATCGCATCAATATCTGATCCGATCAGATCTATACTAGCGTCACCAGCAGTTTAGGGTTCCCAAAAACGCAGTGTTAGCGGGATCAGCCCAGATACCTGCTAGCACCTGCGTTTTGCCCCTCCGCCCGGCCCGGCCCAGCCCACCCAAGTGCAGTATCGATCGATCACTGTCACTTACAAAACACTAAACGCATAACTGCAGCGTTCGCAGAGTCAGGCCTGATCCCTGCGATCGCTAACAGTTTTTTGGTAGCGTTTTGGTGAACTGGCAAGCGCCAGCGGCCTAGTACACCCCGGTCGTAGTCAAACCAGCACTGCAGTAACACTTGGTGACGTGGCGAGTCCCATAAGTGCAGTTGAAGCTGGTGAGGTGGCAAGCACAAGTAGTGTCCCGCTGCCACCAAGAAGACAAACACAGGCCTGTCGTGCCCATAGTGCCCTTCCTGCTGCATTCGCCAATCCTAATTGGGAACCCACCGCTTCTGCAGCGCCCGTACTTCCCCCATTCACATCCCCAACCAAATGCAGTCGGCTGCATGAGAGGCATTTTTATGTCCTCCCGAGTACCCCTACCCAACGAACCCCCCCAAAAAAGATGTTGTGTCTGCAGCAAGCGCGGATATAGGCGTGACACCCGCTATTATTGTCCCTCCTGTCCTGACAATCCTGGTCTTTGCATTGGTGAATGTTTTTAAAGCTACCATTCACTAGTTGAGTATTAGCGTGGGGTACAGCATTGCACAGACTAGGCACACTTTCACAGGGTCTCCCAAGATGCCATCGCATTTTGAGAGACCCGAACCTGGAACCGGTTACCGTTATAAAAGTTAGTTACAAAAAAAGTGTAAAAAAAAAAAAAAATATGAAATAAAAAAAAATAGTTGTTGTTTTATTGTTCTCTCTCTCTCTATTCTCTCTCTCTATTGTTCTGCTCTTTTTTACTGTATTCTATTCTGCAATGTTTTATTGTTATTGTTATTGTTATTATGTTTTATCATGTTTGTTTTTCAGGTGTGTAATTATTTACACTTTACTGTGCTTTATTGTTAACCATTGTTAACCATTTTTTTGTCTTCAGGTACGCCATTCACGACTTTGAGTGGTTATACCAGAATGATGCCTGCAGGTTTAGGTATCATCTTGGTATCATTCTTTTCAGCCAGCGGTCGGCTTTCATGTAAAAGCAATCCTAGCGGCTAATTAGCCTCTAGACTGCTTTTACAAGCCGTGGGAGGGAATGCCCCCCCCCCCACCGTCTTCCGTGTTTTTCTCTGGCTCTCCTGTCTCAACAGGGAACCTGAGAATGCAGCCGGTGATTCAGCCAGCTGACCATAGAGCTGATCAGAGACCAGAGTGGCTCCAAACATCTCTATGGCCTAAGAAACCGGAAGCTACGAGTATTTCATGACTTAGATTTCGCCGGATGTAAATAGCGCCATTGGGAAATTGGGGAAGCATTTTATCACACCGATCTTGGTGTGGTCAGATGCTTTGAGGGCAGAGGAGAGATCTAGGGTCTAATAGACCACAATTTTTTCAAAAAAGAGTACCTGTCACTACCTATTGCTATCATAGGGGATATTTACATTCCCCGAGATAACAATAAAAATGATTAAAAAAAAAATATGAAAGGAACAGTTTAAAAGTAAGATTAAAAAAGCAAAAAAAAAATAAAGAAAAAAAAAAAAAAAAAAAAAAACACCCCTGTCGCCCCCTGCTCTCGCGCTAAGGCGAACGCAAGCGGCGGTCTGTCGTAAAACGTAAACAGCAATTGCACCATGCATGTGAGGTATCACCGCGAAGGCCAGATCGAGTGCAGTAATTTTTCCAGTAGACCTCCTCTGTAAATCTAAAGTGGTAACCTGTAAAGGCTTTTGAAGGCTTTTAAACATGTATTTATTTTGTTGCCACTGCACGTTTGTGCGCAATTTTAAAGCATGTCATGTTTGGTATCCATGTACTCGGCCTAAGATCATCTTTTTTATTTCGTCAAACATTTGGGCAATATAGTGTGTTTTAGTGCATTAAAATTAAAAAAAGTGTGTTTTTTCCCCAAAAAATGCGTTTGAAAAATCGCTGCGCAATTACTGTGTGAAAAAAAAAAATGAAACACCCACCATTTTAATCTGTAGGGCATTTGCTTTAAAAAAATATATAATGTTTGGGGGTTCAAAGTAATTTTTTTGCAAAAAAAAAAAACTTTTTCATGTAAACAATAAGTGTCAGAAAGGGCTTTGTCTTCAAGTGGTTAGAAGAGTGGGTGATGTGTGACATAAGCTTCTAAATGTTGTGCATAAAATGCCAGGACAGTTCAAAACCCCCCCAAATGACCCCATTTTGGAAAGTAGACACCCCAAGCTATTTGCTGAGAGGCATGTCGAGTCCATGGAATATTTTATATTGTGACACAAGTTGCGGAAAAGAGACAAATTTTTTTTTTTTTTTTTTTTTTTGCACAAAGTTGTCACTAAATGATATATTGCTCAAACATGCCATGGAAATATGTGAAATTACACCCCAAAATACATTCTGCTGCTTCTCCTGAGTACGGGGATACCACATGTGTGAGACTTTTTGGGAGCCTAGCCGCGTACGGGACCCCGAAAACCAAGCACCGCCTTCAGGCTTTCTAAGGGCGTGAATTTTTGATTTCACTCTTCACTGCCTATCACAGTTTCGGAGGCCATGGAATGCCCAGGTGGCACAAAACCCCCCCAAATGACCCCATTTTGGAAAGTAGACACCCCAAGCTATTTGCTGAGAGGTATAGTGAGTATTTTGCAGACCTCACTTTTTGTCACAAAGTTTTGAAAATTGAAAAAAGAAAAAAAAAATGTTTTTTCTTGTCTTTCTTCATTTTCAAAAACAAATGAGAGCTGCAAAATACTCACCATGCCTTTCAGCAAATAGCTTGGGGTGTCTACTTTCCAAAATGGGGTCATTTGGGGGGGTTTTGTGCCACCTGGGCATTCCATGGCCTCCGAAACTGTGATAGGCAGTAAAGAGTGAAATCAAAAATTTTCACCCTTATGCCGCGTACACACGGTCGGACTTTCTAGAAAGCTAGGTCCGACGTACTTGCCGCCAGACTTCCGGCGGACTACCGCCGGACTTTCTGAACGGCCGGACTTGCCTACACACGGCCGGACTTTCCGGAATCCGGTCTTCCCGACGGACTTCCGCCGGACTTTCAGAACGAACGGACTTTCCCACACACGGACAAGTCCGTTCATTTTGAACGTGACTTTGGTACGACGGGACTAGAAAAGGAATTCAATCTCGCCGCTTTTTTTGGCGAGATTGAAACCTTGCGAGCCCCGTCGCAGGCCCTTAGGTCTGGTATGGATTATAAAGGGGAACCCCTACGCCGAAAAAACGGCGTGGGGTCCCCCTAAAATCCATACCAGACCCCGATCCGAGCACGCAGCCTGGCCGGTCAGGAAAGGGGGTGGGGACGAGCGAGCGCCCCCCCCCTCCTGAACCGTACCAGGCCGCATGCCCTCAACATGGGGGGTGGGTGCTTTGGGGGAGGGGGGCGCCCTGCGCCCCCCCCCAAAGCACCTTGTCCCCATGTTGATGAGGACAAGGGCCTCTTCCCGACAACCCTGGCCGTTGGTTGTCGGGGTCTGCGGGCGGGGGCTTATCGGAATCTGGGAGCCCCTTTAATAAGGGGGCCCCCAGATCCCGGCCCCCCACCCTATGTAAATGAGTATGGGGTACATGGTACCCCTACCCATTTACCTAGGTAAAAAGTGTCAGTAATAAAACACAACACAGGTTTTTAAAATAATTTATTAAACAGCTCCGGGGGGGGTCTTCTTCCGTCTTCGGGGGTCCCTCCGGTTCATCTTCTCCCGGCGTCCGGTTGGTTCTTCTCCGCTCTCCGGCCTCTTCTCCCGGTGTCCCAGGTCTTCGGCCGGCCCCTCCGCTGTCTTCAGGTAGCTCGATTGCCAGCGGAGGTCCGGACTTCTGGGCTTCTTGGCTTCTTGTGTTCTCTTCTCTTCTCTTCCCCCAGATGTTGACACGACGCTCTCTCCGGCTGGACTGGTCTCTGAGGGCTGCGTTGTGACTTATATAGGCGGAGACCCCGCCCCCATATGATGTCACAGTCCCTGGGCATGCTGGGACTGTGACGTTTTAGGGGGCGCTCGCTCGTCCCCACCCCCTTTCCTGACCGGCCAGGCTGCGTGCTCGGATCGGGGTCTGGTATGGATTTTAGGGGGACCCCACGCCGTTTTTTCGGCGTAGGGGTTCCCCTTTATAATCCATACCAGACCTAAGGGCCTGGTATGCCCCGCGCTTGCCGCAATAGGAAGATTTGTTTTTCCTATTGCAGCGAGCGCGAGATGCAGTAACCTGCTCCTCCGTCGTATCTGGTCCTTCGGACTAGCATACAGACGAACGGGCTTTCCGTCAGGAACTGAGTCCGGCGGAGGTACGACGTAAAGATTTGAAGCAGGCTTCAAATCTAAAGTACGTCGGATTTCCGCAAAAATCCGACCGAAACGGTCCGTCGAAAGTCCGATGGAGACCACACACGGTCGGACTTTTCGCCGGACTTTGTCCGGCGGCGTCCGTCGGACTTTTGCAGGTGAAAAGTCCGACCGTGTGTACGCGGCATTAGAAATCCTGAAGGCAGTGATTGGTTTTCGGGGTCCAGTACGCGGCTAGGCTCCCAAAAAGTCCCACACATGTGGTATCCCCATACTCAGGAGAAGCAGCTAAATGTATTTTGGGGTGCAATTCCACATATGCCCATGGCCTGTGTGAGCAATATATCATTTAGTGACAACTTTATGAAAAAAAAAAAAAGTGTCACTTTCCCGCAACTTGTGTCAAAATATAAAATATTCTATGGACTCAATATGCCTCTCAGCAAATAGCTTGGGGTGTCTACTTTCCAAAATGGGGTCATTTTGGGGGGTTTTGTGCCACCTGGGCATTCCATGGCCTCCGAAACTGTGATAGGCAGTGAAGAGTGAAAGCAAAAATTTACACCCTTAGAAATCCTGAAGGCGGTGATTGGTTTTCGGGGCCCCGTACGCGGCTAGGCTCCCAAAAAGTCCCACACATGTGGTATCCCCATACTCAGGAGAAGCAGCTAAATGTATTTTGGGGTGCAATTCCACATAGGCCCATGGCCTGTGTGAGCAATATATCATTTAGTGACGACTTTTTGTAAATATTTTTTTTTTTTTTTTGTCATTTTTCAATCACTTGGGACAAAAAAAATAAATATTCAATGGGTTCAACATGCCTCTCAGCAATTTCCTTGGGGTGTCTACTTTCCAAAATGGGGTCATTTGGGGGGGTTTTGTACTGCCCTGCCATTTTAGCACCTCAAGAAATGACATAGGCAGTCATAAACTAAAAGCTGTGTAAATTCCAGAAAATGTACCCTAGTTTGTAGACGCTATAACTTTTGCGCAAACCAATAAATATACGCTTATTGACATTTTTTTTACCAAAGACATGTGGCCGAATACATTTTGGCCTAAATGTATGACTAAAATTTAGTTTATTGGATTTTTTTTATAACAAAAAGTAGAAAATATCATTTTTTTTCAAAATTTTCGGTCTTTTTCCGTTTATAGCGCAAAAAATAAAAACCGCAGAGGTGATCAAATGGGTACAGCATTGCATGACCGCGCAATTAGCAGTTAAAGCGACGCAGTGCCAAATTGGAAAAAGACCTCTGGTCCTTAGGCAGCATAATGGTCCGGGGCTCAAGTGGTTAATATCCATTCACATCTATTATGTTAGAGTTTGTGTCATTTTGTCACATATATGTTTGAATCACATACAATTTTTCCCTTTTTTTTGCAATCATAGCGCTGCACTTTTTTATTTTCTACCTATGTAGCTCTTTGTCTACAGCTGTGCCGGCTGCTGGATTGCGGGGTCACAGCGCAGTATACACTTTTCATTATTAAGTATACACTATATTACCCAAAGTATTGGGACACCTGCCTTTACAAGCACATTAACTTTAATGGCATCCCAGTCTTAGTCCATAGGGTTCAATATTGAGTTAGCTCACCATTTGCAGCTATAACGGCTTCAACTCTTCTGGGCAAGCTGTCCACAAGGTTTAGGAGTGTGTCTATGGGAATGTTTGACCATTCTTCCAGAAGAGCCTTTGACATGTGTCTACACCACACTGCACCCACACAGTTTTACTTTTACTAGTCACATTTGTAATAAGTGTCTGCTGTCAGTGTCATGTCATACTATAATGGAGCTGTGTTGCCATTATATTTTACAAAATCCCCCTTTTTATGCTTAATAATAACAGGAAAGCCCTGCACTGCCTGAATTCTTGGTAGTAACCTCCTCCGTTAAAATAATTATGTATTCCTTTTAAGCAAAATAAACCATTTCTCCTGATACTTGTCATTATTGAAAGACTTACTATAGATGATCCCCATCTCTTTCAGCTTACAGCTGTTCACAGGACAGAATTCAGAAATGAGAGATTTCATTTTCAGCACCAAATGCTCTTAAACTATGCCATCACAACCATACAATTCAGTTATTTTCATTGGGAAGCATTTCGTTAGTATGCAAACGTTAGTATGCTAAGGTCTTCAAACAACAGTAAAAGACTTTCAAATCTTCTACTTATGGAAGTCTAATTCTCTTTTTTTTTGGAAAATTATTTTTATTATTCTCAATAGACAAGTACAATACACAAATAAAACATTTAAGACCGCCAACCACAATACAGTAAGCCGTCCCAAAACATTAAACAATAATAAGAAGAATTACACAAAAAGAAAGAAATGCATTACATTGAAACATGAACAATGCCTGTAAATTTGCCACCTTGACCCGTACAGCTGCTTCAGTAAGGACACAAACCTCCCCATTAAGGATGAGCCGACTACCCCCTGGTTTGGTTCGCAGCAGAACATGCGAACAGGCAAAAAATTTGTTTAAACAGGCAAACACTGTTAAAGTCTATGGGACTCGAACATGAAAAATCAAGAGTGCTAATTTTAAAGGCTTACATGCAAGTTATTGCCAATAAAAGTCCTTGGGGACCCGGGTCCTGCCCCAGGGGACATGTATCAATGCTAAAAAAAGTTTTAAAAATGGCAGTTTTTTCGGGAGTAGTAATTTTAATAATGCTTAATGTGAAACAATAAAAATTAAATGTTCCTTTAAACATCGTGCCTGGGGGGGGGGTGTCCTTAGTATGCCTATGAAGTAGCGCATCTTTCCCATGTTTATAACAGTGCCGCAGCAAAATTACATTTCTAAAGGAAAAAATGTCTTTTAAAACTGCTTAAAACTGCCCTCACAGGTATTCTTGTTGGGCGCAGGAACGGGCCCTGCTGTGAAATATTATATCAAAAGTTTTAATTACATGCCCCTGTTAAACAGGGGCAGAAAAATTGGGCCTTGGGGGGTGGTGGTGGTGCCGCAACACTGTTACCCCTCACTGATATTCTTGTTGGGCGCAGGAACGGGCCCTGCTGTGAAACATGACTGTCAGTTTCTTGTCCTTCTGTGGCACCTCCTCTCTCTAGGATTACGTTACTTCCTTCCTCAACCTGGGAACCAACATCAGAGTCTTCTAATCGCTGCGCATCCTCTAGCAGCATATAACCAACGCTGTGGTCGAATAATTCTGGGGACTCCTCCGTTCATGATGGTGGGGCTATGGAAGGAGTGACTGTGGACAAGGAGCAGGTGGAATAAGCTGCTTTGGCAGCTGCGTTGGAAGGCAAACTACTCTGAGCCTGAGTGACAGAGGATGAGGAGGATGAGGATGGCTTCGTTATCCACTCCACCAACTCTTCTGCATGTTGTGGCTCAATAACACGGCCAGCAGCAGCAAAAAAGGACAACGCATGCCCCACGGCCACCTGTAGAGGATGCACCATGTCCACGACCACCATTGTTGACTATAGACACAGAGGCTGCTTGCCCTCCTTTAGTGGCCTGTGAGCATCTGCCTCTCCTTGGTGGCCTTCCGGACCTGATATATTTTTTATTTTGCAACACCACACTACACTGTATTTTATGCTGTGTACACCGTCTGAAGTGTATTAGAAAGTGTACAACGGCTGCACTGCATTGTGTACTGTGTACACCACCAGAAGTGTAGTAGAGACTGTACACACTGTATTAGATACTGTGTACACTGCCTGAAGTGTATTTAGGGTTGCTACCTGTCTGGGATTCACCCGGACAGTTTGGGTTTGGAATCATGCGTCTGGGTTTCAGACTGCCTGAAACCCAGACACATTATTCAGACTGGACTATGGCTTCCCAGCAGGGTTGCTGGCTGCAGTTGTCTAAGCTGAGAATGTCTGTTACACTCTTTTATGCTGCCCATAGCCAGCACTAACAATCCCCCCCACACACATACACACACAGAGGGGAGAGGAGAGAAGGCTCGATCTGCTCCTCTTCCTCCCGCCCCCACTCCTCTGTGTCTGCCCACACTCCAATCCCCAGGGCTGTGCCTCAGAAAAGGAAAGTGTGGGCTGTAAATTTGAAGTCCAGCAGCCTCAGATACATCTGGATGAGAGGTGCTGACTGCCAAGGGGTGAGTGAGCTCACTATCCATCCCTGTCTGTGACTGAAGTCTCCCCCTTCTCTCTCCTGCCTCTGAGAGAGTACACTAAGGTAAATCAGGGTTCTCAGAGCACCCCTTACATCAGAGTTCCCCTTTATACCAGAGGCCACAGTGTCCTCCTTACATCAGAGTCCTCTCTGTACATCAGAGTTCTCAGTGTTCCCCCTTAAATTAGGGTTCCCAGAGCATCCCTTATGTTAGAGTCCCCAGAGTTCTCCCTTACATCAGAGTCTTCAGAGTCCCCCCTTACAGTGAATGGGAACTCTGCGAGTTCAGATGTAAAAGGAGAACTCTGTAGACTCTGACGTAAAGGGGGACTCTTGTTTTTAACTTCATATGATTAGAAATGTTATTTAATGGCAAAATATATGTATAGTTTATACAACAACAAAAAACTGCTGTGCACCGCTAAAGTGTTCGGGTTTGACTTGAAGAAAAGGTGGCAACCCTAAGTGTATTAGAAACAGTACACCACAGAATGCACTGTAGATATAGGCTTCACAGAATGCAGAATATATATATATATATATATATATATATATATATATATATATATATATATATATATATACAGTTGCAATAAAAAGTATGTGAACCCTTTTGGAATGATATGGATTTCTGCACAAATTGGTCATAAAATGTGATCTGATCTTCATCTAAGTCACAACAATAGACAATCACAGTCTGCCTAAACTATTAACACACAAAGAATTAAATGTTACCATGTTTTTATTGAACACACCATGTAAACATTCACAGTGCAAGTGGAAAAAGTATGTGAACCCTTGGATTTAATAACTGGTTGAACCTCCTTTGGCAGCAATAACTTCAACCAAACTTTTCCTGTAGTTGCAGATCAGACGCGCACAATGGTCAGGAGTAATTCTTGACCATTCCTCTTTACAGAACTGTTTCAGTTCAGCAATATTCTTGGGATGTCTGGTGTGAATCGCTTTCTTGAGGTCATGCCACAGCATCTCAATCAGGTTGAGGTCAGGACTCTGACTGGGCCACTCCAGAAGGCGTATTTTCTTCTGTTTAAGCCATTCTGTTGTTGATTTACTTCTATGC
Source organism: Lithobates clamitans (assembly GCA_037952925.1). Classification (NCBI taxonomy): domain Eukaryota; kingdom Metazoa; phylum Chordata; class Amphibia; order Anura; family Ranidae; genus Lithobates; species Lithobates clamitans. The sequence goes on along the minus strand of JBBGZY010001129.1, from coordinate 3,344,809 downwards.
TTTGGGTCGTTGTCCTGTTGCAACACCCATCTTCTGTTGAGCTTCAGCTGGTGTACAGATAGCCTTAAGTTCTCCTGCAAAATGTCTTGATAAACTTGTGAATTAATTTTTCCTTCGATGATAGCAATCTGTCCAGGCCCTGATGCAGCAAAGCAGCCCCAAACCATGATGCCCCCACCACCATACTTCACAGTTGGGATGAGGTTTTGATGTTGGTGTGCTGTGCCTTTTTTTCTCTACACATAGTGCTGTGTGTTTCTTCCAAACAACTCAACTTTGGTTTCATCTGTCCACAGAATATTTTGCCAGTACTGCTGTGGAACATCCAGGTGCTCTTGTGCAAACTGTAAACGTGTAGCAATGGTTTTTTTGGACAGCAGTGGCTTCCTTTGTGGTATCTTCCCATGAAATCTAGCCTTGTTTAGTGTTTTACGTATCGTAGATTCGCTAACAGGGATGTTAGCATATGCCAGAGACTTTTGTAAGTCTTTAGCTGACACTCTAGGATTCTTCTTCCCCTCATTGAGCAGACTGTGCTGTGCTCTTGCAGTCATCTGGACTGATGAACAGCAAGGCTTTTGGAGATACTTTTATAACCCTTTCCAGCTTTATGCAAGTCAACAATTCTTAATCGTAGGTCTTCTGAGAGCTCTTTTGTGTGAGGCATCATTCACATCAGGCAATGCTTCTTGTGAAAAGCAAACCCAGAACTGGTGTGTGTTTTTTATAGGGCAGGGCAGCTGTAACCAACACCTCCAATCTCATCTCATTGATTGGACTCCAGTTGGCTGACACCTCACTCCAATTAGCTCTTGGAGATCTCATTAGTCTAGGGGTTCACATAATTTTTCCACCTGCACTGTGAATGTTTACATGGTGTGTTCAATAAAAACATAGTAACATTTAATTCTCTGTGTGTTATTAGTTTAAGCAGACTGTGATTGTCTATTGTGACTTAGATGAAGATCAGATCACATTTTATGACCAATTTGTGCAGAAATCCATATCATTCCAAAAGGGTTCACATACTTTTTATTGCAACTATATATATATATATATATATATATATATATATATATATATATATACAGTATCTCACAAATGTGAGTACACCCCTCACATTTTTGTAAAAGGACCTTGTAAAAGTAGCAGTGACATTATCACTGTGTGGCACATAGAGAGCACAGGATGAACAGATATTTTATTGCACTTATCAAACAGGTATAATAAAATGCTTTCAATTATATACAGTATCTCACAAAAGTGAGTACACCCCTCACATTTTTGTAAATATTTTATTATATCTTTTCATGTGACAACACTAAAGAAATGACACTTTGCTACAATGTAAAGTAGTGAGTGTACAACTTGTATAACAGTGTAAATTTGCTGTCCCCTCAAAGTAACTCAACACACAACCATTCCTGTCTAAACCGCAGGCAACAAAAGGGCGTATACCCAATTAGCCATTTTCCCTCCCCAGTGTCATGTGACTCATTAATGTTACAAGATCTCAGGTGTGAATGAGGAGCAGGTGTGTTAAATTTGGTGTTATCACTCTCACTCTCTCATACTGGTCACTGGAAGTTCAACATGATACCTCATGGCAAAGAACTCTCTGAGGATTCGAAAAAAAGAATTGTTGTTCTACATAAAGATAGCCTAGGCTATAAGAAGATTGCCAAGACCATGAAACTGAGCTGCAGCACGGTGGCCAAGACTATACAGTGGTTTAACAGGACAGGTTCCACTCAGAACAGGCCTCTCCATGGTCGACCAAAAGAGTTGAGTGCATATGCATATCCAGAGATTGTCTTTGGGAAATCGACGTGTATATGCTGCCAGCATTGCTGCAGAGATTGAAGGGGTGGGTGGTCAGCCTGTCAGTGCTCAGACCATACGCCGCACACTGCATCAAATTGGTCTGCAAGGCTGTTGTCTTAGAAGGAAGCCTCTTCTAAAGATGATGCACAAGAAAGCCCACAAACAGTTTGCTGAAGACAAGCAGACTAAGGACTTGGATTACTGGAACCATGTCCTGTGGTCTGATGAGACCAACATAAACTTATTTGGTTCAAATGGTGTCAAGTGTGTGTGGCGGCAACCAGGTGAGGAGTACAAGAGTACAGGAGTACAGTGTCTTGCCTACAGTCAAGCATGGTGGTGGGAGTGTCATGGTCTGGGGCTGCATGAGTGCTGGCGCCACTGGGGAGCTACAGTTCATTGAAGGAACCATGAATGCCAACATGTACTGTGACAAACTAATGTGATAACGACCCCAAACACACCTCCAAGATGACCACTGCCTTGCTAAAAAAGCTGAGAATAAAGGTGATGGACTGACCAAGCATGTCTCCAGACTTAAACCCTATTGATCATCTGTGGGGCATCCTCAAACAAAAGCTGGAGGAGCGCAAGGTCTCTAACATCCACCAGCTCTGTGATGTCATCATGGAGAAGTGGAAGAGGACTCCAGTGCCAACCTGTGAAGCTCTGGTGAACTCCATGCCCAAGAGTGTTAAGGCAGTGCTGGAAAATAATGGTGGCCACACAAAATATTGACACTTTGGGCCTAATTTGGACATTTTCACCTAGGGGTGTACTCATGTTTGTTGCCAGTGGTTTAGACATTAATGGCTGTGCGTTGAGTTATTTTGAGGGTATAGCAATTTTACACTGTTATACAAGCTGTACACTCACTAATTTACACTGTAGAAAAGTGTCATTTCTTCAGTGTTGTCACATAAAAAGATATAAAAAATATTTACAAAAATGTGAGGGGTGTACTCACTTTTGTGAGATACTGTATATATGTATATACACAGTATCTCACAAAAGTGAGTACACCCCTCACATTTTTGTAAATATTTTATTTTATCTTTTCATGTGACAACACTAAAGAAATGACACTTTTCTACAATGTAAAGTAGTGAGTGTTAACCAAAACCTTCCAGGACTCTACAGATGGAGGATTAGAACTCTTCCTAGACAGAACTATACACTTCCTAGCATGAAAAAATAATAAGGTAAGTAAGGTCAGTATAGCTATGGGGGGGGGGGGGGGGGGTTAAATCATACACCAAACCAAGCAGGCAATGTCTCATAGAAGGACTTAAAGGGATGGTAATCACCTCCTGTACACACATCAAAATATCCTTCCAATACCCCTGTATACCAGAACATTCCCAGAAGATATGCATAAAGTCAGCTCCCCCTGCAGGACAATGCCAGCAAGGAGAAGTGACTGAACCAAAAATCTTAGCTATCTTCGCTGGGGTCATATATATATACGGTGAAGAAATTTGTAATGAATCAGTTGGTCACAGGCTGAAATAAGTCTGGTAAAGGGTGCATCACAGACATCCACCCAATCTTCCATGTCCAAAGCAGGGACCACTGACACCCATTTTAACCTACACACACTCATGAGCCGATCAGTCTTAGGGAAGAGGAACTTATAAATGGTAAATAGAGGCTTGTGAAGATCATCTTCCCTTAACATGGAATGAAGGGCAGACGCTGAGAATGGAGCTCTAGCATTTCCAAATTGTACCTGGTATGCGTGTCTTAACTGTATATAAGGAAAAAAATGCTTATTTGGTAGCTGGTATAGAAATTTCAGTTCGTCAAAAGATTTCTGCCCATTTGTGGTGATATCACTAATCTTTTTAATTCCAAATTTTGTCCAGACAACTGGATCTTCAAAAGCAAAAAAGTGGGGCAGGTTAGGGTTTCTCCACAGAAGAGCATGGAGCGAGAGTGGATATGGACCCCAAATTTCTCTCCATGAGCAATTACCCAAGCACGTAGAACTGACATCATAGATGTAGTTAAGACATAGAGCGACTCGGACCCTCTATACACCAATGGGCTATCACTTCATATGAACCCACTAGTGCTGCCTCAAGGGCAACCGCAGCATCATCATATGGACTAGTGAGCCACCTATTGACCATTACCAACTGTCCTGCCGAAAAATATTTATAAAAATTTGGCACAGTAAGGCCCCCTTCCTTCCAAGGCTGTTGCAACATCCCAAGCTTAAAGTGTTACTAAATCCAGTAATATGAAAATAGTTCATCTGCCCCCCCACAGTGCCCATAGCTTATAAATCTTCTTTTTACATTAAAATATTGCTACATTATACCTTTTTTATTATTTATTTATTTCAGGTACTTATATAGCGCCATCAATTTACGCAGCGCTTTACATATACATTGTACATTCACATCAGTCCCTACCCTCAAGGAGCTTACACTCTAAGGTCCCTACCTCACATTTATACATACTAGGGACAATTTAGACAGGATCCAATTAACCTACCAGCATGTCTTTGGAGTGTGGGAGGAAACCAGAGTACCCGGAGGAAACCCATGCAGGCACAGGGAGAACATGCAAACTCCAGGCAGGTAGTGTCGTGGTTGGGATTCGAACCAGCAACCCTTCTTACTGCTAGGCGAAAGTGCTATCCACTACACCACTGTGTTACCTTTTTCAATTATCTGTATACCACTGTCAGTGATAAACTGCACAGTTTCTCCAGTGCTGACAGTTCAGGTAGGAGGAGATTTCCATTACAGCCTGTATACATGCCCACATGTGTGATGTCAATATTATGTGACCTGGCTAGCTTTGAGAACAAGTAAATGTTCTCTCCAGCATAAAAGAGAAACAACTGAGCATGTGTAGGTTGTCTACCCTGCCTGTGTTAGCTGTCCTTCCCCAGATAGACAGTGCATGAGGGAAGGATCTATGCATACAGGATAAAACAGCCTTTTTACACAATGCAGAGAATTAACCCCACAAGATCCACAGTGAGTATAACAAGCATGCTATGCTGCATATACAGACTAATTTCACTGTTGTGGGTTTAGTACCACTTTAAGTCTAGATACCCCACCTTGCCATAGAAAATCTGATACTAGGCCATGTATTGATTTAAAAATAGCTTTGGGGATCCATACGGGCAAATTCCTCAGTGTATATAGCAGTAGTGGCAAAAGTTTCATTTTGAGCTTGTTCACCCTTCCTATCAGCGAGAGGAGAAGATTCCGCCAGGCACCAAGCTTTTGCATTCAACCAGATAAAATCTGAAACTGAACTAGTTATGTTAAGCCCCAGGTATTTGACTTTAGATACCCACTGGAGAGGTGTGGATACACTAGCCAATTGGCAGAGATCTTTACCCAGGGGAAGAATTGTAGATTAATGCCAGTTGACACGCAGCCCATAAAACGTGGCAATATGGTCTAAAATGGACAAGGCCTGAGGCAGAGACGTGGCCGGGTCATCTACAAAGAACACCACATCATCGGCATACAGAGCCGCCTTCTCTACCAAGGTACCCACTCTTACACCCTTCGGAGTCTAATTCTAGTTGAACATTTTTTAAACAAAATAGTCCCCCAGCAAGTTGCCTAAAATAAAAAAGCAGCTCTGGCTGCAATGCTCACCTTCAGAGCAGAGCTGTCCTATTTTCACTCTGAGATCTCACTGAGATGTCCTCACTCTTCTAGGTTGAAGAACAGACATATCCTGTGAGTGCAGGGCATCATGGACTGAATACCGGAAGTGTTGTCAACTTGGTTCCCTTCACCTGATGATGATACAGAGAGGAGGGCTGATTCCGGGCATCAAGTCTGAAGACACCAGAAAAAGGTAAGTATAGAAAAAAAATAAAGCATAACATGCTACCAGGGAGAATTTAGAGGAGTACTACGGGAAGTGAGGGGTTCTTTAGCCTGAAATGTGACTCAGGGGATGATTACTCTGGACAATGAGCATACAACATTTTTTCTTTGCTTTTTTCTTCCCCTTTTTTTAAATAAATTTTTTTTAGTTTTTTAGTCATGTTTTCCCCCCTTTTTTGGCATATATTATTTTTTGCACACATTTTTATGTATGTATACATACATACTGTGCATCTCATATCCTTCACACATACTATTTCCTTATTGCCAACACTTAAGTGGTGGTTTTATGTCATGTATATTATCACATAGATACATCTTTCACAGCCAACACGGTGGAGGACTTGTTGGATTGCTCTCCATGCCAGTCGTTCCACCTTGTCCTGTTTGCACTGCTGGGCCCTTCAAATCCCACACCCACAGTTCCTGGGTCAGACATTTCCAAGCGACCACCATTAGCTCATGAGCATGTGATATCTTGCAGATTTGTAAGTATGGGTCCCCCTTGGTTGATACCCAACGTTTGCATTAACAGAATACATCTTATTATGTGAGTCATATATTCCTAAACTTTTTCTACCTTTTAGACAATTGTGTGCATCAACCCCTGAGGAAGTGATGTCATGTCACAAAACAAGTCGGGTTACATCGATGCAAGTTCACACCTATTATTAATTGATTTTTGTAACACTGTACCTGGCTATGGAATTAATATGTAAATATTGACCCATCTACTTGGCTGCAGTGATGGTTGACTTTCTACAACTTTCTCCCATCTCCCGACTGCATCTCTGGAGCTCAGCCACAGTGATCTTTGAGTTCTTCTTTACCTCTCTCACCAAGGCTCTTCTCCCCCGAAAGCTCCGTTTGGCCGGACGGCCAGCTCTAGGAAGGGTTCTGGTCATCCCAAACGTCCTCCATTTAAGGATTTTGGAGGCCACTGTGCTCTTAGGAACCTTAAGTGCAGCAGAATTTTTTTTTGTAACCTTGGCCAGATCTGTGCCTTGCTACAATTCTGTCTCTGAGCTCTTCAGGCAGTTCCTTTGACCTCATGATTCTCATTTGCTCTGACATGCACTGTGAGCTATAAGGTCTTATATAGACAGGTGTGTGGCTTTCCTAATCAAGTTCAATCAGTATAATCAAACACAGCTGGACTCAAATGAAGGTGTAGAACAGGGATATGCAATTAGGGGACCTCCAGTTGTTGCAAAACTACAAGTCCAATCATGCTTCTGCCTCTGGGTGCCATGCTTGTGTGGCTGTCAGGGTCTTGCAATGCCTCATGAGACTTGTAGTTCTGCAACAGCTGGAGGTCCGCTAATTGCATATCCCTGGTGTAGAACCATCTCAAGGATGATCAGAAGAAATGGACAGCACCTGAGTTAAATATATGAGTGTCACAGCAAAGGGTCTGAATACTTAAGACCATGTGATATTTCAGTTTTTCTTTTATAATAAATCGTCAAAACGTCAACAATTCTGTGTTTTTCTGTAAATATGGGGTGCTGTGTGTACAGTAATGAGGAAAAATGAACTTAAATGATTTTAGCAAATGGCTTCAATATAACAAAGAGTGAAAAATTTAAGGGGGTCTGAATACTTTCTGTCCCCACTGTATATAAAGGAAAAAGATTAAATTGTGCTTTATACTTAAACATACTTTATTTACTCACTCTCACTCACATTATTCAGCAAGCAAATGCGGGACAACTTGCTCACAGATAGGTGCCACTCAATACCAGTGTTTGAAGGGACATCCCTACAGACACATGTGTATTTTATAATTCTACTGGCGCAGGGGCATTTTTTTTTTTTATATATAAATAACAGTTTTTATTGAAGAATTTCCATACAAGAAATAGGAAAGATGTATATAGCTCATTGTATAGAAAATCTCCCAGAAAGAAAACAATGAACATGCAAACAAGAATCAAGAGTTATTCATAGACAAATCAGGCTATGGGGACACATAAGTCCCAATAATCACTTACATAGTTAGGCTGGCCATACACGGTTTGAATCTCGGCCAGTTCAGCAGGAACAAGCCAAAATTTGGACCATTAGTGGGCAAGCTGAATGTACCAAATTTATCGATCTAACGATCAATCTGCCTGCCGGATTCACTTGCGATTACTACATTCGGCTGCTATACCCTGTTTCCCCAAAAATAAGACCTAGCGTGATTGTCGGTGATGGCTGCAATATAAGCTCTACCCCCCAAATAAGACCTACCCTGTTTCCCTGAAAATAAGCCCTACCCTGAAAAGAAGGCCTACAAGGACTTTAACTAGGGCTTATTTGGGGGGTAGGACTTATATTGCAGCCATCCCCAACAATCACACTAGGTCTTATTTTCGGGGAAACAGGGTAGCTACTAGCAATAATCACTGTCTTCCCCTACCTGGACACCAATGTAATCCTGTATTTCTGAAACTGAAAAATGGTCATAAAAGCCACACTTGATTGTTTTGTTCAGCATATTTATTATGATTTTATAAAGTAACAGTCTGGCATAGTTCACCGCAGATCCTGCGGCGTTCTTTCGCCGGAAGTGGGAGCAAATACCTGGATTAGACAAGTATATGCCCCCCCCTCCCTCTGAAAGGGGCCAAATGTGACACCGGAGGTGGGGGGAGGAACCAGATCAGCGGAAGTTTTATTTCTGGGTGGAACTCCGCTTTAAGCTTTGACAAAAACCTGGAAGCTGACTTCTATGCAGAGTTGCATCAGGTTTTGCACTCTAGGGAGCAGTAAAGAGCACCCCCAGTTAGTAGTAGTGTTGTAACCTATGGGTGATAATATCACCTCACCTAGGGTTGCCACCTCATCCCTTTAAACCTGAACACATATGAATTACACATGTTCTAATTTAATGCAGATAAGGCACCAAGTGTGTTTAATTACCACCTTAATCACCCACAGAACCTGTGTAATTAATATGTGTTCAGTTTTAAAGGGATAAGATGGCAACCCTAATCCCACCACCGTTGGAAACTGAAGGTGCTTTTCATCGCCCCTGTTGACAACCCATGAAACTTTTTAATGGAGGGATTTGTACTTTTTATGTAAAATATTTTTATTCCTGATTGTACACTATATATGGCATACAATATCTAAAAGCTCGTTCTAACTTGTCCATAAACAATTGTCATTATATTAGCTCTTGTATAACATGGAACAAGCTAATCATAATAAATGGCCTTCAGTTTTAAGTATTCATTTTTGTACTTTTTTCTAACTTAGAAAGTGTTGTCATTTGCTATATATGTATCTGAAACAATGCCTGTAGATGACTGCGGGATTGTTCATGTTTCCCATGGGAGATCGAAAGAGAAGGGGGTGAAAGAGGTTCAGAAAGAGCATGAGAGTGTGACTGTACCAGCCTCCCCTCCTCCTACCCCCTTTTGACTTTCTATCTGCAGGAAACACCTTTGCAGGAAGCTAGCGTGTACAATTAGCCTGGACTGCTAGGACATGAATACATGATGGCTTTGCAAGCTTAGCCAATCAGAAGTGACATATTTTAGGAGAGGGTATATAAGCTGTTCACGGCAGATTTTGGCTGCGTCATTCAGACACGAAGGGCTCCGAAGGCATATGATTAATACTGGAATCAGTTGCTCAACTTCGTTTTAATGCACTTGTTCCAGTAAATATATGTATTTCATAATGCAACCGCTGCAATTATCTATTTAATTAGGCTGTATATTCTACATACAGAAATCAGTAGGGTTGAGATTTGTGCTGCTACCCTGACACTTGCTAAGATCTGCTGGGAGGACTATCACACTTTCAGGATATGCTTGATTGCAGTTATCCAATGAGATAACTATTATCTCTGTTTTAATCATTCATGACCTAACTAAAGTACAGCACTTTTTTTTTTTGCTCATTTGCTACCTTAGTGGATATGAAGATCCTATGCATATTTCATTTAGCACATGTTAAAGCACGTTAGTGTTATTGAACTATATATGTGTTCAGAGAGATATCATTCCCCCGGGAAGCTGTTGCAGGTGTACACAGATGATGCAGCGAGCATAGGCTTTTTTCTGTAATGGGGCACCCAGTTCTGAAGGTAAGCAAGTCACTTTACAGAAGAACTACTTGTGTATGCAGACATGAAGTCAGAGCCACCTTTAACAAAATTTTGCTTTTTTTGCTCCCTTTTTGTATGCTAAGTACAGTATCTCACAAAAGCGAGTACACCCCTCACATTTTTGTAAATATTTTATTATATATTTTCATGTGACGACACTGAAGAAATGACACTTTGCTTCAATGTAAAGTAGTGAGTGTACAGCTTGTATAACAGTGTAAATTTACTGTCCCCTCAAAATAACTCAACACACAGCCATTAATGTCTAAACCGCTGGCAACAAAAGTGAGTACACCCCTAAGTGAAAATGTCCAAATTGGCATGTGATTTGTTACTGCTACAAGGTCTCAGGTGTGAATGTTGAGCAGGTGTGTTAAATTTGGTGTTATCGCTCTTACTCTCTCATACTGGTCACTGGAAGTTCAACATCGCACCTCATGGCAAAGAACTCTTTGAAGATCTGAAAAAAAGAATTGTTGCTCTACATAAAGATGGCCTAGGCTATAAGAAGATTACCAAGACCCTGAAACTGAGCTGCAGTAGTTGAGTGCACGTGCTCAGCCTCATATCCAGAGGTTGTCTTTTGGGAAATAGACGTATGAGTGCTGCCAGCATTGCTGCAGAGGTTGAAGGAGTGGGGGGGTCAGCCTGTCAGTGCTCAGACCATACGCCGCACACTGCATCAAATCGGTCTGCATGGCTGTCGTCCCAGAAGGAAGCCTCTTCTAAAGATGAAGGACAAGAAAGCCCACAAACAGTTTGCTGAAGACAAGCAGACTAAGGACATGGATTACTGGAACCATGTCCTGTGGTCTGATGTGACCAAGATAAACTTATTTGGTTCAGATGGTGTCAAGTGTGTGTGGCGGCAGCCAGGTGAGGAATACAAAGACAAGTGTGTCTTGCTTACAATCAAGCATAGTGGTGGGAGTGTCATGGTCTGGGGCTGCATGAAAGCTGCCGGTGTTCTAGCGATATGTGCCCTCCGTTGAAAAGTGCCCATGCATGCGCAGGATGGAGCCGCACTCCAGCTGATTTCCCGATCAGCTGGAGTGATGTGACCATGGTGCTTGCGCACATCACAGGAGGCATTTTTTCGACGGGAGAGGGAATTTCATGGACACAATTGAAAGCTATTCACAGAGCAGAGGGGGACACCGTAGTTGTTACATTATGCCTCGCTGTTGCAGGGCGGCTTGTGGCTGTGTTGAAGGGTGGGTTTTGTCTGTGTTGCAATCCGCCCTTAGAAACAGGCAACAGGCACTGAGCAAGACACTAAAGCCGCAATGCAACACTGGCAAACCCCGCCTCGCAACAGCAAGGCACAATATGAGAACTACTGTGTGCCTCCGCTCTGTGAATAGCTTTTAATAGTGTCCATAACATTCTCTCTCCCGTCGAAAAATGCCTCCTCTGATGTGCGCATGTGCCATGGTCACGTCACTCCAGCTGATCGCCAAATCAGCTGGAGTGTGGCTCCGTCCTGTGCGGGCACTTTTCGATGGAGGGCACATATCGATAGAACACCGGCACTGGGGAGCTACAGTTCATTGAGGGAGCCATGAATGCCAACATGTACTGTGACATACTGAAGCAGTGCATGATCCCCTCCCTTTGGAGACTGGGTCGCAGGGCAGTATTCCAACATGATTACGAACCCAAACACATCTCTAAGATGACCACTGCCTTGCTAAAGAAGCTGAGGGTAAAGGTGATGGACTGGCCAAGCATATCTCCAGACCTAAATCCTATTGAGCATCTGTGGGGCATCCTCAAACGGAAGGTGGAGGAGCGCAAGGTCTCTAACATCCACCAGCTCCGTAATGTCATCATGGAGGAGTGGAAGAGGACTCCAGTGGCAACCTGTGAAGCTCTGGTGAACTCCATGCCCAAGAGGGTTAAGGCAGTGCTGGAAAATAATGGTGTCCACACAAAATATTGACATATAGTTACATAGTTAGTCAGGTTGAAAAAAGACACAAGTCCATCCAGTCCAACCATAAAAAAAAAAAAAAAAACACTGACATTGACACTTTGGGCCCAATTTGGACATTTTCATTTAGGGGTGTACTCACGTTTGTTGCCAACGGTTTAGACATTAATGGCTGTGTATTGAGTTATTTTGAGGGGACAGCAAATTTACACTGGTATACAAGCTGTACACTCACTACTTTGTAGCAAAGTGTCATTTCTTCAGTGTTGTCACATGAAAAGATATAATAAAATATTTACAAAAATGTGAGGGGTGTACTCACTTTTGTGAGATACTATATATAATTGAAAGCATTTTATTATACCTGTTTGATAAGTGCAATAAAATATCTGTTCATCCTGTGCTCTCTATGTGCCACACAGTGATAATGTCACTGCTACTTTTACAAGGTAATATCTTTGCAAAGGTACCGTATTTATCGGCGTATAACACGCACCGGCGTATAACACGCACATTCATTTTAAGAGGGAAGTTTCAGGAAAAAAACTTAAATTTACTTAAGGAACTTTGAAGCTAAATAAGGGTCAGTGCCCATCTGCAGCCTCACCATTGCCATCAATGCAGCCTGATCAATGTCCATCTGCAGCCTCATTAGTCCACATCAATGCAGCCTCGCCATTGCCATCAATGCAGCAGCCTCACCATTGCCATCAGTGCAGCCTGATCGATGCCCATCTGCAGCCCAGAGGGGACAGGGAGGGGGCGGGACGAGCGCTGACAGATTACATACAGTGAGAATCTCCTATGATAGACAGAACAGTGGTCCAATGGCGGCCCAGGAGACGGGAGTTCCTATTACAGAGGCCTCCAAGTAAACAGGAGATTCTCACGTTATGTAATCTGACGGTGCTCGTCTAACCCCCCCTCCCTGTCCCCTCCGAGGCAGCTAAAACTGAAGTATTGGCGTATAACACGCACGCACTATTTGCACCTGATTTTCATGGTGAAAAAGTGAGTGTTATACGCCAATAAATACAGTATTTAATGCACACAAAGTGGAACTTTTTTTTGTGTGACCAAAGTTTAGTTTTAAAACTGAACTGTGGACACAAAAACTTTAATTCAAATATATTCTTTTGCCATAAACGATATAAATATAATATTATATACATTATATAAATCTAATTTGTGTACCCCAAATACTTTTGCAAACCCAGATATCAGCTTGTAAAAGTAGCAATGATATCATCATTGTGCTGTACATAGCCTGTGCAGAGTTCATAGTTGTGGGAGGTGCCCATCAGCTCCACCCACTACAGAAAACTACAGGAGGGGCGGATACATGACCAGTCACCCTGCAGAAAAAGAGTGCAGAAGTGACCAGTCTTTATTACAAGAAGCTCCTGCTCAGAGACAAAGTTTCATACAGGATTATTGCACAGATCTGGAGGAAATACTGTACACAAAGAACACTAAGATTCAATTAATACACATGCCTCTTGTATTAAGACAATAATTGTATAGCTTTTTTTTTTTTCTCCATAATTTTTATTGTTTTCTGGATAATTTGTTAAAACAAGAGGTTATCATACAGCATGTGTCAAATAACGCTTATATTGGAAGAATGGTAAATATAGTATGTGCAGTTCAGCATAACACACATATTATTTACATTACCATACATTGTTTGGTTCATTTTTTCTTTCACAATAAAAAAATACTTCATTAACCTCTGAAATCTGCAAACTGTACATCTGGCAGAATTGTGCAAAAAATGTTAGGAGCTTAAAATGAGCCTACTTATTGTGTATATGGTAACATGTGGCACAGTCCTTGTACCCAAAAATATTCTTTAATGACTGTGCCACAAACAGTAGTCTAACAGACACATATAAAACTCAGAACAATAATTGTAAAATAAAAAAAAAACTAAGGAAACTCTTGCATTATCTATTTGATTCACCTTTAGGCCTGGTTCACACCTATGCAGGTTGCATTTTGCATTTTTCAGTGTACGTTTGTGATCCATTGAAGTCTATAGAACCAAAAACCAGAAAAAAGTCCCTGTCCCTTTCCATAAAATGCACAGATATGAACTACATCCATGGGAAACCATGTTAAATGGACTGTAGTGTGTTTCTCGGGCTGAAATTGGACCTGAAACCATAAACGGGGACGCACCGGACCCCTGCTGTGAGCCGCTTTGTGCTGCGATGTGAACCTAGCCTTAAAGTGCTATATCAAAGCAACATCAATACAAATTAAAGTGCTCAAAGTGCACAAATTTAAAGTGCTTCAACAAAACGCATGTTCAAGAATACAAATTTCAATATCAAGCTGTGTTCATTACGATTACATAAAAAGTGGGTAAAAAAGTGTCCACAATGTCCACACACAATGCCTCATCATACATGTTCACTTCTTCTAATCAAAAACGTGTCAACTCTTCAAAACTCCACATGTGCTCCTCCACTTCCTTTGAAGTGTCTTCTCATCGGAACTATTTGACCACTTATATTTAAATAAGTAGGTCAAGCAGCGCTCTATAGGAAAAATGGTCTCTCCAAGATCCTTCCCAATCGCCACAGGAAGCATGAATATATAACCTCCAGTACGTTTCAATGCAGCTTTATTACTCAGGAGTTATAGAAGACACAAACCATAAGTCTCATCATCGCATAACTCCTTATTAAAAGATAGTCTCATAAAATCCCAAAACCGCACTTACAATATATGTGACCAAACTAGCACTCAGTAAACCAGTAAACCACCCAGCTGAATATAGTGCTTTAGCACCGCTGTCTTCCTGGAGCCGTCACATGCTCCAAATGGCAGATGTGACATCAGACCGAAAGTCCAGAATTGAGATGAGGACCTTGGAGAGACCAGTTCTGTTATAGAGTGCTGTTGACCTAATTATTTATATATATGATGAAGTCAAAGAAATAAATCAAATAAGAAGTCAAATAAGTCCGCAAATTTTTAGATAGAGTGAAGAATGGTTGTTGTTGGCTGTGTTCCCATTGGAGATATTCCCTTTACGTCTTGTCCTGGAGACATGAAAGAATAGGGGAGGAAATCTCTCCAAAGTTGTGGGAAGATACATCCTGTAACAGGTGTCCTAACTGGGAAAATTCCCCTGACCTGCTTGTTCCAGTGACAACTATAACGTTTTGTACCATTTATCGGAAGATGGCTTAGCACAAATGAATTATTGATACACATTTACTTTATTTACCCATATTTAAAACCAGGTAATCAGTTTAAATCCATATTATAAGGTTGTAGTTTGTGTTTCTGATTTAACTTTATGTACTCTGCAAAACACAACATAACGAATTTAAATCTGTATTTTAAAAGCAAACACTGTATACTCCATTTTATATTAAATAACCCTTAATAAAAATAGATAAAAGATCTTTAGCAACCAGATGCACCATTTCTCACACAAATATCTTAAAGTGGTTGTAAAGGCACAAGGCTTTTTACTTTACTGCATTCTATGAACTAAGGTAAAAAACCTTCTGCATGCAGCTCCCCCAGCAGGCCCCCTAAATACATACCTGAACCTGATCACGATCCAGTGATGTGCAGCAGAGCTTCAGCTGCCTTGGCTCTCTCGCTCCTGACTGGCTCAGATACAGCAGCAGGAGCCATTCGTTCCCACTGGTGTCAATCAGTGACAAGGGAGTCGGGGGCACAAGTGCTCCCATAGCAAGCGGCTTGCTATAGGGGTACCCAGCTGGGGTGGGGGGGGAGCCCAGAGCGCCGGTGGGGGACCCCAGAAGAGGAGGATCAGGGCTGCTCTGTGCAAACCATCACACAGAGCAGATAAATATTCTGTTTTTTATTTTAAAGAATTTTTTCTTACCATATATCACAAAACTGTCAGGACATTCCCAATTCTGTAAAAGAGTTTCATAGTCCATACTTTTAAATCAATATTAAATATATTTAAATCGAAACTCCTTGAATCAAATTTCAAACATTTAATTAAGGGTTTGTGTATTACAGTAACAACAAAAAAATAGTGAGCGACCACTGTTTTAATTATGTAATTTTCCACTGTGGTTATACATAATTTTAGATGAAGATAGAGGTAAGTAGATAGTGCTCCAATGATAGAGATCTTTTTACTATAAAATGCTTGCACTAGGGTGATTATTCATATACAGTATATAATATTTGTGGCCAAGTCGTTAAGGATTGTTTACTCCAAGCAATCAGTTCAGAAATACAAAGCTGTATGTAAACAGGCTTTGCTGTTACTGTTATAGTGACATTATAGCGTGGCATCCGCAGTGCATGATAATCCGTTAGAACAAAAAGGCTGCCAGGAAGTGACTGCTTAAAGTATATATATACTTGTACAATGTTTCCAAATGAGAATTACCTCTCTGGCATGGCAGACCCCTGTTGAAAACACAGCCGTCAGGAAGTGGAAAGAGGTTTCTAGTTAAAAAGTTAAAAACAATCTCTTTACATTAGCTGAACTCTAGGATCAGTAAACATTGTCCAAATATAGGAGGCGTGTGTATTCTTTCTTGAATCTTGGAGTGCTTGGTGTATTGGTGTATTTCTTCAGACCTCTGCAGTAATCGAATGTGAAGCTTCTGCCTCTGTGCTTCCTGTAATGCCCCGTACACACGGTCGGATTTTCCGATGGAAAATGTCCGATCGGAGCATGTTGTCGGAAATTCCGACCGTGTGTGGGCTCCATCGGACATTTTCCATCGGATTTTCCGACACACAAAGTTTGAGAGCAGGATATAAAATTTTCCGACAACAAAATCCGTTGTCGGGAATTCCGATCGTGTGTACACAAATCCGACGGACAAAGTGCCACGCATGCTCAGAATAAATAAAAAGATGAAAGCTATTGGCCACTGCCCCGTTTATAGTCCCGACGTACGTGTTTTACAACATATAACCTTTGTGGCTATTGAGTTCAACTTTAAACATTTTAATTTCTTTCATTTTCTGCTTAGGTGATAACAAGAAAAAGTAAATCTACACATTGGGAACCCAGAAAAGAAGTGAAGCTCCAACCCAGGGGTAGGCAATGTTTCAGAGGTTGAGATCCCGGAGGGGCGGCACCCTCTTAAAAAACAAAACCAAAACAAAACTATCAAGTCCCCAATAAAAAGACGGCATGAAGAATACATAGTGTGTCCCTGTAGTTTCCTCTGGCCCTTCACATCACCCTCCTATAGTAATGTCCTCTGCCCCCCTTCACATCACCCACCTCCTAAAGGAGTGTCCTCTGCCCCCTTCACATCACCCACCCCCTATAGTAGTGTCCTCTGCCCCTTTCACATCACCCACCCCCTATAGTGGTGTCCTATGCCCCCTTCACATCACTCACCCCCTATAGTAGTGTCCTCTGCCCCCTTCACATCACCCACCCCCTATAGTAGTGTCCTCTGCCCCCTTCACATCACCCACCCCCTATAGTAGTGTCCTCTGCCCCTTTCACATCACCCATCCCCTATAGTGGTGTCCTCTGCCCCCTTCACACATAGTGTGTCCCTGTAGTATCCTCTGGCCCTTCACATCACCCTCCTATAGTAATGTCCTCTGCCCCCCTTCACACCACCCACCTCCTATAGTAGTGTCCTCTGCCCCCTTCACATCACCCACCTCCTATAGTAGTGTCCTCTGCCCCCTTCACATCACTCAACCCCTATAGTAGTGTCCTCTGCCCCTTTCACATCACCCACCCCCTATAGTGGTGTCCTATGCCCCCTTCACATCACTCACCCCCTATAGTAGTGTCCTCTGCCCCCTTCACGTCACTCACCCTCTATAGTAGTGTCCTCTGCCCCCTTCACATCACCCACCCCCTATAGTAGTGTCCTCTGCCCCCTTCACATCACCCACCCCCTATAGTAGTGTCCTCTGCCCCCTTCACATCACCCACCCCCTATAGTAGTGTCCTCTGCCCATTTTCACATCACTCCCACCCCTTACAGTAGTATTTTTTGCCCCCCTTCAGATCACCCCCCCACTATAGTGTCCTCTGCCCCCCAGCAGTGTCCTTTGCCCCCCCCCATAGTGTCCTGTACCCACCAAAGCAGAGTGCTCTGCCACCCCCCTCCAAACCAGTGTCCTCTGCCCCCCAAAGCAATGTTCTCTGCCCTCCAAAGCAGTGTCCTCTACCCTCCCCCAAAGTAGTGACCTCTGACCTCCCTCCCCCAAAGCAATGTCCTCTGACTCTCCCCTTACTCCCCAGTAGAGTTATCTGCCCCCCCCCCCCAAGCAGTGCCTCAGACACCTCCCCTACAGTAGTGTCCCCTGCCCCTCTGCTCCTCCAAAGCAGTGTCCTCTGCCATCCCCCCAGTAGTGTCCTCTGCCCCCCATAAGTAATGTCTTTTGCTTCCTTCCCATCATCCCCCTTAAACAATGCAAAGTAGGTAGCACTGTCCTACCTGTAAGGGCTATAGAGCAAAGCAGAGTGTGAGAGGCAGCACAGTACTGGAGGAGTGCGGGAGCTTTTCATATTAACAAGCTGGTGATTGGTTGCTAGGACCGCCTAACTATCAATCACCTGCTGGTTAACTTGAAAGGTTAACTAAAGCAGCTCCCGCTCCCTCTCCTGCCCTCCATCCAGTGCTGTTCTGCCTCATTCTGCCTCATTCTGTCTGCTCTGCTGTTAAGATGAGAGCGGCGGAGGCTGAGAAGAAGGATCGCAATCCGCGTTCACGGTCGGCTGCCTGCAGTCGACCGATAGATCGCGATCGATAAGTTGCTGACCTAAGCTCTAACCCTTTCTCACTCTATCCAAAACAAAAAAAAAGCCTTTGCTGGCATTGTATTTTAACCATTACTGTTGTAATGTAAGTATTGTAGATTTCACTGATAGTAAAAATATGAGACCAAATAACATTAAGAAAATAAAAAGATTGCAATAAATATTAATAAACAATAACATTTCTTTTAAAGCTGAACACATTGCATAACAGTGTTAAAATATTACTATTTTGCATGTTTTTACATTATGAGTAAGATAATTAGAAATACTTGTGTTTTCTAGTGAATGCTGAAATAGTTCACAGTAAGGGAAGTGACATAGGTCAGCTAGGGGACAAGGATTAGGTAAAATAAATGAGCAAACACATACAACTGGCTACTTATTGTGTAACGGCAAAAGCTTAAACAGAATGTAGCTGCTAAAAAAGCATCTATATAATTATAAGGTTCAGAAGTCATTCAAATGCCTGTAAAAATATTTATGTAGTGGGTTCATTACTTCGATTACAAACTGGTTGTTTTTATTGTGCAGAAAGCAATGCCTTAAGGGGTCTCAAACTGACGGCTCTCCAGCTGTTGCGAAACTACAAGTCCCATGAGGCATTGCAAGGCTGACAGTTATAAGCATGACTCCCATAGGCAGAGGCATGATGGGACTTGTAGTTTTGCAACAGCTGGAGGGCCGCCAGATTGAGACCCCTGCAGCTTCTTATAAAATGCATCGAGATGTACTAAAAGGAAACATGCTGAGAGAAACACAGAAGCTTCCAGTGCTGACGACCTTTTTAAACTCTAACTGCCTGGCCACTAGGCTGATCTAACAGCTTCAGTACATTCTGAGTCCCACACTAGAACAGATGTGTTGAGGTGTGCTGCTGCGCTGGTGCATTGGCCGTTATTGCAACAATGTTTTGGGGAGAATTTCAAAATATTTTACAAGCATTGCCGTAATGCACAACTCTTAAAGTGGTTTAAGATCTTAGGCTAGGTTCACACTTCTGCGATTGCAGACATTGCATGTGATTCGCACTGCATTCCTGTGCACTTCACATGTGATGTCTGTGCAATGCAAATTCAGCCATATAAATGGCCTTTATATGGCTGAAGTCGCATTGCATTAGCACTAAAATGGTGCAGGGCCCTTTTTTTGATCCGCACTGGAATCCAATCACATGGGTGTCCAGACCTATGCCATCCGAATCCATCTGATTCCACAGTTTGCACTGTGTTCTGTGAACCGATTTGGGGGTGTCATTAACTTTATATTGACACCAGCAACGGTTTTCAGAGAGCAGTGTGAATTGCCTGTGATTCAGATGCTATGCGGGTTCCCGCATCGCACCAGTGTGAACCAAGCCTTAAAATGGATGTAATTCTAGAAGGTTGATTTTACCTTAAAATCCTACTAAACCCAGAACCTGCAGTCAGTATATCTGGTCTCCCACATTACACAGAACATGGAAATGCAATAGCTTTAGTAAATATAAACTGCTAAATACCTTTTCTCATCAGCAGTATATAGCAGTCTTGTGACTTGTATCATTCTCTGCTTAAAGCCTGTAGGAGGAGTTTTCTCCCCTGATCCTCTGTCCGGACAGTGCTGATTGGCCCTGTGCTAATCACATGCACTCTCCCAAGTAAAAAAAAATCTCTTTAGCAATACACCCCAGACTGAGAATGTGCAGCCTGACTCCTAATGCACTGTTCTATCACGAGATGGGTTGGAGTCAGTTAAAGTGGTTGTAAACCCATTAAAACCACTTTAACCTACAGGTAAGCCTAGATTAAGGCTTACCTGTAGGTGCAAGAAATATCTCCCTAACCTAAATGGTTTAGGAGATATTTGCAGAAATAGCGGCACCGATGTCTATGGCGCCTGCGCCGTAGACATCGGGCGTAGGCACACTGAGCGTGCCGTTTCTAACAGCGATCATGCCGTTAGTGGCGGCACCAGCGCACATGCATGACGCTGTGACTGGCCGGAGCCGCGATACCCGGAAGTCACTCCGGGATAGATGGCGGCGTCGGAGGAGGCGAAGGTGGGCCGATGCAGAGGCTTCGATCTCAGGTAAGTAATTCATAATGAGCTAATATGCTATGCATACTAGCTCATTATGCCTTTGTCTTGCAGGGTTTTTTTTTTTTTTTCAGAGGCTTTACTTCAGTGGTTCTCAACTCCAGTCCTCAGGACCCACCAACAGGCCAGGTTTGCAAGATATCTGAAATACATCACAGGTGATATCACTTGCTGCTCAGTGATTGCAGAATTCTAGTCTGCAACTCTCCAAGGTAATACTTAAAATCTGGCCTGTTGGTGGGTCCTGAGGCCTGGAGTTGAGAACCACTGCTTTACTTCCTCTTTAAAGAAGGGGGGGAATCAGAGAAACAGGATCATACAGCCTTTATACATAATGCAGAGAATTTACCCCTTAGGCTTCACAGTGAGTTTAACAAGCATGCTTTACTGCATGTACACACTGATTTTACTGTTGTGGGTTTAGTAACACCTTAATGCATTCTATGCATCACCTGAGGCTAGTCACTTCACAAGGTATATGTAAGGATTTACAATCACTTTAAGGCACTTCTGAGTGAGGTTCAAGCAGGTTTTACTTCCCCATAAGCTTTTTTTGGAATGCAAAACCCCTCTGGTATGAATAAAAGACTGTCGACATAGGCCCTAAAGTAGTTTATACAGAGATTGTGCAATTAAATTGTAACATAAACGGTAAAGCTTCACGATCTTGTTGCCATGTCAGTATACAACTGCCAATGTCACAGCCTTTAGTCAAAATGTCCTTAGAACCTCAAAGTTCCCACCTTCTGGTCATGGGCATGGATTAAAATGAAGCAATAACCTAGGTATACAGCAGCTTTGAGCCCTGTTGAACCACTTTTCCACATGTGCCATTAAAATGCAAAAAAAAGGTTAAATGTTAAGACATAACTGTGAAAAAAAATTGCTAGCGGGAACACTTTTTATTGCAGAATATACATGCTTGGAGTGCAGGTTATACTCTAAAGTGCCGATTGCTAAACAAGCAAATAGAAATTGCTAACTTAATTTTATTTTAAACATTAGTTTTCCACTTTAAAAACAAGCCCTCACTGACCTCTGTAGCAGCAGATTCTGTGGAGCAATTCATCCTCGAAGTTCTTGGCTGAAGTGTTGAGGTTGTTCAACTGACTCTCCCAACAGCTCAGCTCACCGTGCTCCTGGAGAGTCTGCATTAATGGCCTGGTTGGGGACTTTATGCAGGAACAGTGGTATTTGAAGTGATTATATAGAAAAAGAGTCATAGGGGAGCTTTACCAACCATCGAGCTGTGCCAGTAGTGCTCGTGGGCTTCTCTGTAAAAATCAGAAAAATAAATGCTTTTCATTTATCGCTTTGCATACTATCTTGATGCCAAATTTGTCTTCAATTACACAAATAAAATTATAATTAAAAAAAGGTGAAGAACAGACCAATGAACTGCAAAGTAAGAAAGCAAGATAGGAAAAAATGACACCACCAAGGCAAAAAAAATTTTCGAGCTTGATATATAAATATAATAGGTTTTCAAATATTTAAAATATTGTTTAACTTTGCCAGGAGATGGGCTTTAAGATATCGTGCTGCCTTGGCCCACTTGAATGATGATGCACACGTTCTGCCCCTTGTCAAGTGATTGTTTACTTATTTTAACAGAAAAGTTTTTATTTATTTTAAAAAGAGAAAAGCAACACATATACAAAGATGAAAAAGTTCAGTTCACTGCAATAGACATAGGATATAGCTCAAAATAAGCATTTTTATAGTATACTATAGGCTTCATCCAGAGATGAACAATATCAAGTATGGTCACCCAACTAGATTGATAAGAACAATTAATACAGCTTGCCATGGGAGGAGGGAAGGGTGAAAAAGGGGGGATCTCAAAATAGCCCATTGTCAGTTATCTCAGAAGGAGAGGTCAAGAATTTTCAGGAATTAGGCTTTAACCCAGGTCTAATCAAAATTCTTAGGGCATTTTCGGCTCATATAAGTACGTTTATATAAAGGTAAGATTTAATCCATAGCTCTCCATTGCGAGACCATGGGAGGTTCACTCTGTTTCCATTTGGACAGCCTTTCTGGCATAAAAGGTTGCATAGAATACAACTGTCTATGAGTATTGGAGGTGGCAATGTCACAAATATCTAAAAGAAGGATCCTAGGATCCATGTCCACAGACAAGCCTCCAAGAGAGTTTATCTCGTTCACCACCGCTTCCCAGAACTCTTGGAGTCATGTGATTATTTAGTAAAAACTAGTATTAGATTCGAAAACAGCATAAAGTGTTCTTTATAGGCAGAACTGCTTTTTAACTGTACAGAACACCAAACAAAAGAGAGAAGACATGGTTTAGTATTTTCTGAACTATGAAGAACCTCCTGTCTCTTTTCAGCATCCTGTGCTCTCCCCCTTCCCCTTACAGTCAAGTCAAAATCTTGTCTGGGATTTTTCATTGCTGCTTTTAGCAGTGGTGCCATCATTGCTAACTTCAGGCTTAGTCTTGAATAAAATGTTAAGAATGTTTGAAATCTTCTCTCTAATAGAAAGGCAAACTAACATTCATGGAAAATGAATATAAATAAGCAGAAATCGCATATTTAAAAATAATGTTTCCAGACACAGAAACAGGTGTGTAATATACAGCCTGGAATGCTTAGGACTTGATGTTTTTCAGTAAAGTATAATTTCAACAAATATGGCCTAAAGTGGATCTTCACCCTTAAATATAACTTTCCTCCTTTCCATTCTGCCACCTCTCCACTATACAAATATCGCACCTTTTTTGTTTTGTTTGTTTACTTACTGTTTTTTGTTGAAGTGGTTTCGGCTCGCCATCCTTCCTCCTCTCCTAGGCGAATGACATCGCTGCCCCCGATTCATGTCACATATCCCAGGAGACACCAGTAGCACTATAGTCATTCCATTCACTAAAAGAGGAGCGTACGGGCCTAGCAGCGCATCACAAAGTCTTAGGAGAAGATGGAGGCGCAGGACCCAAGTGGCATGGAAGCTCACCCATCCCAGCGTGGTCAGTTTTCTTCTTAGCATTCTACTTGGGAGCCCAGCCTGCCTATACTCCATTGTTCAGACATGTCCCCCTGTATAAATAATCATTGAGAAGATCAGTGTGCTGCTGCTTCTCTGCCTCTGCTCTTAGTGTTATAAGATCTCAGGTGTGAATGGGGAGCAGGTGTGTTAAATTTGGTGTTATCGTTCTCACTCTCTCATACTGGTCACTGGAAGTTCAACATGCCACCTCATGGCAAAGAACTCTCTGAGGATCTGAAAAATTGAATTATTGCTCTACATAAAGAACAGGATTCACTCAGAACAGGCTTCGCCATGGTCAACCAAAGAAGTTGAATGCACATGCTCAGCGTCATATCCAGAGGTTGTCTTTGTGAAATAGACGTATGAGTGCTGGCAGCATTGCTGTAGAGGTTGAAGGGGTGGGGGGTCAGCCTGTCAGTGCTCAGACCATACGCCGCACACTACATAAAATTGGTCTGCATGGCTGTCGTCCCAGAAGGAAGCCTCTTCTAAAGATGATGCACAAGAAAGCCCGCAAACAGTTTGCTGAAGACAAGCAGACTAAGGACATGGATTACTGGAACCCTGTCTTGTGGTCTGATGAGACCAAGATAATCTTATTTGGTTCAGCTGGTGTCAAGCGTGTGTGGTGGCAACCAGATGAGGAGTACGAAGACAAGTGTGTCTTGCCTACAGTCAAGCATGGTGGTGGGAGTGTCATGGTCTGGGGCTGCATGAGTGCTGCCGGCACTGGGGAGCTACAGTTCATTGAGGGAACAATGAATGCCAACATGTAATGTGACATACTGAAGCAGAGCATGAGCCTCTCTCTTCAGAGACTGGGCCACAGGGCAGTATCCCAACATGATAACGACCTCAAACACACCTCCAAGACGACCACTGCCTTGCTAAAGAAGCTGAGGGTAAAGGTGATGGACCGGCCAAGCATGTCTCCAGACCTAAACCCTATTGAGCATTTGTGGGGCATCCTCAAATGGAAGGTGGAGGAGCGCGAGGTCTCTAACATCCACCAGCTCTGTGATGTTGTCATGGAGGATTGGAGGACTCCAGTGGCAACCTGTGAAGCTCTGGTGAACTCCATGCCCAAGAGGGTTAAGGCAGTGCTGGAAAATAATGGCGGCCACACAAAATATTGACACTTTGGGCCTAATTTGGACATTTTCACTTAGGGGTGTACTCACTTTTGTTGGCAGCTGTTTAGACATTAATGGCTGTGTGTTGAGTTATTTTGAAGGGACATCAAATTTACACTGTTATACAAGCTGTACACTCACTACTTTACATTGTAGCAAAGTGTCATTTCTTCAGTGTTGTCACATGAACAGATATAATAAAATATTTACAAAAATGTGAGTGGTATACTTACTTTGTGGGATAATGTGTATATATATATATATATATATATATATATATATATATATATATATATATATATATGTAAAAAAATACTATTGCTCCTACCTCCATTCCACTGATGCTGAGTGCATGCAGCAGCTTTAACCTCTGCTCCCATATGTAGAAAAAGCCCACAATAGAAGTTCTGCAGCACCTCAAGTGATTTATCAAATTTCTTGCAAAACCCACACAATTGTACACCATACAACCTAAAGGGTTAAACATTGATTTGGATTTGTTCCTATTTCTGGGAATTATATTAGTAAATTTTCCATGTGAATTTTTTAAAGGTTACACTGTGTATGGAGAATAAAGTGGAGACACTGAGATAAAATGTTATCAATGTATTGCATTATTATATAATATTATTATATAAAATTTCGTGTTCGTATCATTCATGAGCATTCCTTTTCTACAAATTGGTGGAATTATGTGTGCACACGTGTCACATGTTACTGGTTGCAATTAACATTTAAAGTGGATGTAAACCCATTCTGTAGACTTGTACCTACAGGTAAGCCTATAATAAGGCTTACCTGTAGGTACTATAAATATCTCCTAAACCTTCATGGTTTAGGAGATATTCACACTTCATGCAGCCGGTGATGTCACCGGCGCATGTGCGCTGAAGGAACGGTATACCCGTGTCGCCCCTTCAGAGCTCCATGCTGCGGTCTGTGACTCCCGTGCACATGCGCATGAGTCACGTCATTGTGGTGCGGCCAATCAGACGGTCGGAGGATGCGAACCTGGAAGGAAGACTGGGTGAGGATGGAAGTGTCTGTCAGAGCTCACAGCATGGCGGTGCAGGGCTTGGTTCTAAGGTAAGTATTTCATAATGTGCTAGTATGCTATGCCTTTACTTTGCAGGGTTTTTTTATAAAGAAAAAAAAAGGAAAATTGGCGCGGTTTACTTCCGCTTTAAGAATGTAAATGTCACTTTCAGTCTCATGCATGCTTTACTTGAGAAAGGACTGTGAACGATTCGCAACTGTTGCTTATAACGCATGACTTGGATTTTGTAAAAAAAAATGAATAAATCACTTGAGGTGCTGCAGAACTATTATCCTGGAAAAGTATATACTGTATATATATCCAGAAATATTTTGCCTTGCATTTCTATGAGGTGAGGGTTCACATATATTTTAATCACTGTAGAAGAAAATACATTTTTTATTTAAAAAAAATGTGTTATAGATAAGTATAAACATGCTTAAATGTTCACAATTACAGCAGACATATAAAAACATATGAACACAAATATATTAAAACAAATAAAGAATTGCAACAGTGAAAGCCGATTCACACAGGGGCAGCACGACTTGCAGCGCGACTCTGTAAGGCTTCCTGCACATGACTTCAGCGGCGGCTTGCAAAATGACTTTTGCATAGAAGTCAATGCAAGTCGCCCTGAAGTCAACCCGAAGTAGTACAGGAACCTTTTTATAAGTAGGAGTGACTTGAGTCGCTCCTATTAGAACGGTTCCATAGTACAGAACGGAAAGCGACTTGTCAGGCGGCTAAGTTGCCTGACAAGTTGCCCCTGTGTGAGTCTGACGGTGTGCTTTTATTGCATACATACGGTGCATTCTAAAATATGTTTTCAAGAAGCTCACATATACTGAATGATGTAGTTATAACTATAATGTCGCGTACACACGATCGGAATTTCGGCAAAAGACCAATGAGAGTTTTTCATCGGAAAATGCGACCGTGTGTATGCTCCATCGGTCTTTTGCTGGCGGAATTCCAGCCAGAAAAGATTGAGAGCATGCTCTCAATTTATTGGTCAGGAACAGTTCCTATCCTGAAAATGCGATTGTCTGTGGCAATTACGACCAGCAAAATCCCTACGCATGCTCGGAAACAATTCGACGCCTGCTCGGAAGCATTGAACTTCATTTTCTCGGCTCGTCATAGTGTTGTACGTCACCGTGTTCTTGGCGGTCGTAATTCAGCGAAATTTTGCGTGACCGCGTGTATGCAAGGCAAACTTGAGCGGAATCCCATCGGAAAAGCCGCCATATCTTTTTCGGACGAGAAAACCGATCATGTGTACGCGGCATAAGGCTGGAGAGGTAACCTGGAAAATAATGTGAGAGTAGAATAACATCTCAGATCCCAAACTTTATGAAATTTTTGGGACAGTTCCTAATCCCATATATAACTTTTCCATAAAGGATAATCTTTGTAAGTGATGAATTACAGATCTGTTGGTCTGTAATTGAGTTGTCACTAGATGGCAAGGACAGATTATGAATGAATGGGGTGTCTCAGCCAATTAGCAGGGGTTTCTTTAAGTCCCTTGGCCTGCTGGGAGAGCCTATTTATTTGGGTGGAGTCAGGTGATCGGGGTTCTATGCCACCTGGATGGCTGTCTGGGTGGACATGTTTTGTATTGCCCCAGGTTGCTAGGTCGAAAGCCTGAGGCCTATCCTGGGGGCATCTGGCTGCTAGGCTGTTTGAGGCCTATCTAGAAGCAGGAGAGTAGCGTAGGGTTTGGACTGCTGGCCTGCAGTCCAACCAGAAATAGCGATTCAGCCAACTGTGGTCGGAGGTAGAAGGGGAAGCTGTCGCCACTAAGGGACCATCCATATTAACATTATTACCGGGGGCCACTGTGAATAATCTGAAGTCAGTACCTGAGCAGTCTTCTCATCAGCTGGGGACGTGGGATAGCTTCAGTGGGTGCCAAGCCAGGGACTCAGCGGGACAGCAGAGGTGACGCTTGCAGAGCATAAGTGGGTGCCAAGCCAGGGACCTAGCGGGTCAGCAAGGGTGACGCTTGAACAATATCTGTGAGTTCCAAGCTAGGGACCCAGCAGGGAAGCCGGGGTGATGCTTGAGGAAGATACTGAGTGCTAACACTGGAAGAGCTCAGGGGATCCAGTGGCTATTGGATTGGAAGTCTAATGAGAGACTGGGAGTCCATTGAGCGAAGATCCACAGTGAGTGATCTGGAATAACAGAGAACCGTTTGTGTTGCCAATAGTTGAATATACTACCGTTAGTAACTACTACAAGACTGTTGCCATAGGAGACAGCGGTCCTATCTATACAGAAGTGGTGTCCGGCTGAATTCCTTCACCTGTACAGCTGTCTTTCTATAGAAGTCTCGGAGTCTGCCAATTATTATTGCATCTGCTTAAGGGTGTCCTAGCCCTAACCCTCTCTCCCCCAGTTCTGTTCAAGAGATAATAAATCTCTTTTTGCATTCTAAAAGTATCTAGCGCCCATCGTTTCATCTTGCATTACACCCACCATGCCTTGTAACCCACTCTACACAGAAGAATGTCAGCTGTCCCTAACTCTGGAGGTCACCATTAGGCCTCAGGGGCCCTGGGACTTTGCTACATCTGTAACAGTGAGGCTGTCAAAAGAAGAAATGAAACTTAAGCAATCAAATTTTAGGATAACACCAGATTAAGATACCAAGTGCAGCTCTTTTCCTTCATCCAATTTTTGCATGTATTCTCTTGAATATAGCAAGCATTTGAGCTGCAGTTCCAAGAATCCAAACACTGAGGATTTTTTCTACAGTGAATAAAACCTATGTACTGTATATTCCATAGCTTTACAGCCATTAAATGTGGTCATAGTCCGTTCAGCAGATTGATTTGGGTAAAAGATATGATCTTTTTTTATCTTGGTTTACAGTTTTCAATGGCGGGCTATTCAGCGTTAAAAAATATGCATTTCAAATTTAATTTCACAAATTCTGTAAGAAGGCAGGAAATGTTAAATTGTGTGTTGTGTCACAGATTGTGTTTACTGTTACTTTAGGAAAGGAACTAGACGTCAGTGTGGCTTAGGCTGCCAGCTCAGCAAGAACAAAGGTCATAAATAATGAAGGTGCCCATAAACATTAGATCAGTGATGATCAACTTAGTTGATATGGGGTTCCCATCACCAAAGGGCCACACATGATTTTCAATGAATGTAATGCCAAAGAAAGCTATCAGAGACTAAAGACAAGGAACAGGCAATGGTCAGAGACTGTAAACATGCTAAAATAGTTGTTGGAGACTGGAGATTCACTTCATGAGACAGGTACAGTAGAACCTCGGATTGCGAGTAACACGGTTAACAAGCGTTTCGCAATACGAGCACTGTATTTTTAAAAATCGTAACTCGGTTTGTGAGTGTTGTCTCGCAAAACGAGCATGATTCAGGCCAAAGCGGTATGCAGTACCGCTTTTGGCCTGAGGTGGGGGGGGGGCGCCTGAGCCGAGCAGAGCCGAAGGTCACGTTCGGAAATGCACGGAAAGGCCCGAGTACAGCACGTCTGACCTCGGCAAATCTTGGGTAGGAAGTCTTTCTGAGGTTTGTCGAGGTCCGCCGAAGAGTCCTCGGGCCTTTTCGGCCATTTCCGGGGCTCTCCGGCGCCCCCCGCCTCTTCCTGCTTGCGGTATTGCATCCCATTGAAGTGCTCTCTACAGTCCTCTTAAAAATGACTTGTGCCATGGATGTCCTCCCAGAACCACACCCCTTGTGCGCCTCCTGCAGCGCGCATAGGTCGTGCTCTATGACCACTGTGTCCTTCAGACACAGCTGATCATAGATCGGAGTAAAGGGTCAATCACAGTGGTCCTTTACCATGTGATCAGTTGTGTCCAATCAAGCTGATCACATGTAAACAAACTTGCCGGTTATCGGCATTCCTCTTCTCACACACTGTCACAGCGTGAGAATAGAAGAGCTGGTAACCTGCAAGTTTGACAGTGGACATTTACACTGATAATCAGGGCACTAATCATCAGTGTCCATCAGTGCTGCCTATTAGTGCCCATCAGTGCTGCCTATCAGTGCTGCCTATTAGTGCCGCCTATCAGTGCCCATCAGTGCCACCTATCAGTGCAGCCTCATCAGTGCCTCTTCGTCAGTGCTGCCTCATCAGTGCCCATCAGTGCAGCCTATCAGTGCTCATCAGTGCTCATCAGTGCAGCCTCATCAGCGCACATCAGTGAAGGAGAAAAATTACTTATTTGCAAAATGTTATAACGTAAACTAAGAAAAACCTATTTCTTTACAAAATTTTCTTTTTTCATTTGTTTTGCAAAAGATTTAAAAAACAGCGGTGATTAAATACCACCAAAAAAAAGCTCTATTTGTCTCAATAAAATGATAAAAATGTCATATGGGTACTGTGTTGCATGACCGCAAAACTATAATTTTAAGTGCACCAGCGCTGAAAGCTGAAAATTGGCCTGGGCAGGAAGGGGGTGCAAGTGCCTGGAAGTGAAGTGGCTAATCTACTTCTGTTGAGGAGACATGTTGAAAAGAATTTAATTGATCAGCGGTTGCAGCCACTGATCAGTGTATTCTGACAGTAGGTGCCGCTGTCAGAATAAAATGCCCAGCAGGAGGTGGATGGAGGAATCTGTTTTTTTTTTCTTTTTTTAATTAAAAAAAGTGTACAGCCAGTTTAAGCACAAAAATAGACCACCTCCTGCAGGTTCAATTAAAACATTTAAAGAAATCTTGGATAGAGTAAGGGAGGGTTATAACCCCTGTCCATGTTTTTGCCATCTGTGTCCCATTAGGGAGATTTCCCTTCCCTTCCTGTCCCATAACCACAACAGAAAGTGAGAGGAAATTTCTCCAAAGTGAGGAATTCTCTAGTTGTCACCAGGGTCACCAGAACTGGTGTCCCCATTCAAAATGTTAGCCGTATAGTCAGTGTTTATCTGGCGCTCCAGATGGAGTAATCCTTAGGGGTATAGTTTGTGGCTGTAATAGCTGGAATCCATAGAAAGGGGTATTATGGGTTAAATAGGAAGGCAGCCATCCTTCAGAGTGTGTCCAGAACTCTGCAAAACATGTAAGGAAAAAACAGGGAATATTACTATTCTAGCGACAACCGAAAATGTGTTATTTTCTTTCACTTTTTGTAAAAACCGTAAATAGGACAAATATAGAGGGGGAATCTCCCTAATGGGAGCACAGACATCAATAAAAATTTGACAGGTGTTCTAATTCCTCTCCACGCTATCCAAAATTAAAAGGTTTTGCCTTTAGTTATACTTTACTCTACACCTTAATATTATAAGGTGTGACAGTCAACTGTGAACCAGAACAATTACATAGTAACTGTTAAATTATAATCATTAGCACGTTAGAGACCAGTTGTCTCTGAGCCTATAGCGTTTTTACCCTTTTAATTTAAGCATATAATTATAAAGCATTGAATGATCAATTCACTAATTATTAGCCAGATAGTAGCATTTCTAAAACACAGTAGTGATCAAATCTTTTCTATGTGCATTCATGCATAATTGTACCGGCCTGTTACTAAGTACATTTTTAAGGAATTTGCTTGTATGGACACAAACATGCTGAGGAAGAAGATTGTGCTATGAGATATATATACGTTTTTTTTCTGGTTCTCATGTGGCATGTAGGAAAAGAATACAAATAAACAAACAGCTGAAATTTTCAGTGGCGTTCATACTCGGTAAAAATCCAAAGAGCGCAGGAAGATAGAATGTACAAGACGCGGCAGAAAAATAATATTTATATAAAATTTCTTTTGGGGAACATGTGGAGATATTTAGCAAACTGTATAAACCATTCATTAAATGCATTCCACTCACAACCTGGCTGCTCTAGCCACCACAGAATGAAAAGGCAGGAAATTTCTGCAATCCCTCAAACACTTGTACCTGGCCTGTAAGAGAGAGTATCAATGGGGCTGCTTCATGGAAAAGTATTGCAGAGAAGTCAAATAGCTGAGCAGCAGATGTCTGATATTACAATGCTGGGATACTGCACAGAATAATCAGCAAGAGCAACAGGCCTGGAGCATACATCCAACTAGGCCCAAGTCCTACTGAGCAAAGAGTTCAGTTCTTCTGGGGAACAGGCTATGACCAACTGGGGATCACAAATGGATAGATAGATAGATAGATAGATAGACAGACAGACAGACAGACAGACAGACAGACAGACAGACAGACAGACAGACAGACAGACAGACAGATAGATAGATAGATAGATAGATAGATAGATAGATAGATAGATAGATAGATAGATAGATAGATAGATAGATAGATAGATAGATAGATAGATAGATAGATAGATAGATAGATAGATAGATCTGCACTATTCTGAATAAAATGAGAATCACATTTTTTTTGCTTAGAATAAAGGTCTTGATTCTCTGCGTAACATCATCATTCACATTATACAAAAAAAATGTAGCTAACTTTACTGTTTCTTTTTTTTTTAATTCACTGAAGTGTATTTTTTCACAAAAAAATTCCTTTTGAAAGACTGATGCGCAAATACAGTGTGACATTAAATATTGCAACGACCACTATTTTATTCTCTAGGGTCTGTGCTAAAAATATGTATATAATGTTTTAGGGTTCTAAGTCATTTTGTAGCAAAAAATAATGATTTTAACTTGTAAGCAACAAGTGTCAGAAAAAGGCTAATGCCGCGTACACACGACCGGACTTTCCGTCAGAATAGACTCTGACGGTCTTTCCGACAGAGTTCCGCTGAAACGGACTTGCCTACACACGATCACACCAAAATTCGATCATTTAGAACGTGATGACCTACGACGGGATTAGAAAAACGAAGTTCAATAGCCAGAAGCCAATAGCTGCCCTTGTATCTTTTTGGTCCGTCGGAATAGCATACAGACGAACGGTTTTCTCGATGAGAATTGAGTCCGTCGGAAAGATTTGAAACATGTTCTATTTCTAGGTCCGACAGAATTTTCGAAAAAAAAAAATCAGATGAAGCCCACACACGATCGGAATGTCCGACGGAATGATTCCGTCGGACCTTTTCTGCTGGAAAGTAAGGTCGTGTGTACGCAGCATTAGTCTTTAAAGCGGAGTTCCACTCGTTTTTACGTTTATTGAAAGTCAGCAGCTACAAAAAGTGTAGCTGCTGACTTTTAATAAACACTTACCTGTCCCACGGTCCAGCGATGTGGCCTCGCTCCTCTCCCCCCTCCTCTCCGCGGCACCGTCATTGTGGGCACCCAGCTGGGACAGCTTGCGGCTTCACAGCTGGGTGCACACTGCACATGCAGGAGTTGCGCTGCGCTCTCCTAGTGGCCAGGCAATCTTCTGGGACCTGTGACATGTCCCAAAAGATTGCAGAGAGGGAGGGTCCACCTAGGGGGAGAGGAGGAGTCACCTAGACGACATAAGCAGGAAGTGGGACAGGAAGTACCTGTCAAAACCAGGTACCCACTCCCCCCCCCAAAACAATTACATGCAAAATGTGGCATGTAAGGGGGCGAGGAGTGCTTAAAGCGGAAGTTCCACTTTTAGGTGGAACTCCTCTTTTAGTCGTTAAACTGCCCTCATTTGCAGACCGAAGTTCATCCCTTTGATCTAAAAGAACCAAATGAAACAATGTTTACTTTTTATCTCAGCACTGAGTAATGTTGTGACAAACTTTGCCGGCTGTCTTTTTTTTTTTTTGACAGAACTGAGCGAAGAATGGCTCTGCACTTACATGAATCGTTGAAATGCCGTATTAAGATCATGGGGGGGGTTGAATCGAAATCACGATTTTTTGATGATTAATTGTGCAGCTCTAATAGATAGATAGATAGATTAGACCAGTGTTCCTCAACTCCAGTCCTCAAGGCGCCCCAACAGGTCATGTTTTCAGGCTTTCCATTATTTTGCACAGGTGATTTGATCAGTTTCACTGCCTTAGTAATTGCCACAGTTGTTTCATCTGAGGGAAATCCTGAAGGGGGGCCTTGAGGACTGGAGTTGAGAAACACTTGATTAGACAACGACATACCTACCAACCTTTTGAGATGATATCAACTTTTTGAAATGGAAATGAGGAACGCCTATTAGCAAACGTAAGTAGGCATAGGAAACACCCCCTTAAAGAATTACACCAAAAAAAAGTGTTTTTCTTCCCCCACTATTATTCCTTTATGAGGGACAGAAGAACTTTGTTACAAATCAGGGGTAGTTGGGAGCTTTAAAAGTATGTAGGCATAGGACACACACCCTGCCAAGCCCCCTTAAAGGAGGCGTATACCAAAAAATTGATTAGTTAAACCCACAAGTGCTTTTTTTAACCACTTACTATTCATTTATATTGGCTTTTGAAATTTACAAATGCAGCAATTTAGAAATTGGATGAAAGGTTTAGCACTGGGAAATACTTTTTGAAAGATAAAAAGTGCATTTTATATGCAACTATATAGATCAGACCAAAATGAGGGACAAATGAGGAAAGAGGGACTTTGTTCCAAATCAGGGACAGTCATTCGAAATCAAGGACAGTTGGGAGCTATGCTATGTTCCCACCAAGCTATACTAGATTCCACCCCAATTGTCCACTCACATATCTCTCTTTTCGGAGAAACTCCACCATCTTGTGCCCCAAATACTCCAAACCTAAGGCCCACCTTGTGTTATGGAAAAAAGAATGTCCACTCAAGACGCTTTTCAACACTTTTCTGTAAAAGGGTTTTTGGCACAACAGCATCATATCTTTCTCCCTTACCTCAGTCTCAGTGCAGTAAACTCCAGTACCATGCCACAGAAAAACAGTCCAGCCATCTTTCCCAGCAAACTCTCGTGAGTCCTCCAGCAGTGGGTTCTCACCCTAGGTGCCTCTCTGGACTCAGATCCTGAAGGCCTACTTTACTCCAGGCTACAAGCCTGCTAAACGGAGATCGGGGTAGCTAAAGTCCTTCTCCCTTATGAATCCCCCTAGCGTGAGGCCTCTGCTCAAGCCTCCTGAGTATTCAGCCCTGCAGAGGGCTCTCTTTGTAGTACAAAGGGCACAGGCCTACATGATTTGGTCAGAGGTGTCCTGTTCCCATACCAAACTGCCGAGCCTAACCCACAGCTAATACAAAAAAGGCACACTTAGAAGCAAGCAACAATGAACACAGTTACCCTCTAGCAACCCCAGGCTAAATGACTGTACTGTTACACTAAGCACTACAAACACTACCACAGTTAGAGAACACCAATTTCCAGGTGCGAAGCATTTAGAAACTGGTGCTGCAGAGCCTGCACCGCCACCCACCAACCCAGCAATTCCTGTCACCTCACTCCCAGTGACATGTCCATAGTTATCAATAGATACAGGAAATAAACCTTACTCTGTAAATACACGCTCGCTCTCTCTCTTTGTCTCAGGGACCCTTCTACATCTCTCCCATAATTCCCAGGCTAGGTCCCTAGACACTCTGCGCAAATGCAAGAAGCTGGCTGCTGGTGAAGAGGGCAAGCACAACACTCCTTCACTACCAGAGTAACAGTCAACCTACGACAAGTCACCCATTCCCTGGCTGGTTGACTACAAAGTATAACTAAAGTCAAAATTTTTGTTTTGGACAGAATGGAGAAGGATTAGAACAGCTATTAGGTTTTTATTGCAGCCTGTGTCCCCATTAGGGAGATTTACTCTCTCTATTTGTTCGATTATTGTTATCATCGAAAGCAAAAGTAAGGAAAATCCCATATTATGGGTTGTCCCCAGAAAAGTAATAGAGGGGAAATCTTCCCATTGGGACACTAGTTTTGGTGACCTGGAAGTCCCAGAGGAATTCCCTCAATTTACAGGGATTTCCTCTTACTTTCTGTTTTGGCTATGGGACAGGAAGTGAAGGTAAATCTCCCATATGGGACACAGATGGCAAAAAAGAAACTAACAGGGTTTATAAACCTCCCCTACTCTATCCAAAATGGAAAAAAAAGTTTTGCGTATAGTTTTACCCCCTTAATGACCAGGTCATTTTTGATACAGCACTGCGTTACTTTTGCCCCGTACACACGGTCGGACTTTGTTCGGACATTCTGACAACAAAATCCTAGGATTTTTTCAGACGGATGTTGGCTCAAACTTGTCTTGCATACACACGGTCACACAAAGTTGTCGGAAAATCTGATCATTCTAAACGCAGTGACGTAAAACACGTACATCGGGACTATAAACGGGGCAGTGGCCAATAGCTTTCATCTCTTTATTTATTCTGAGCATGCGTGGCACTTTGTCCGTTGGATTTGTGTACACACGATCGGAATTTCCGACAACGGATTTTGTTGTCGGAAAATTTTATATCCTGCTCTCAAACTTTGTGTGTCGGAAAATTCGATGGAAAATGTGTGATGGAGCCTACACACGGAAGTTGAAATTTCCGACAACAAGGTCCTATCACACATTTTCCGTCGGAAAATCCGACCGTGTGTACGGGGCATTTAACTGAGAATTGCGTGGTTGTACCCAAAAAAAAATTGATGTCCTTTTTCTCCCACAAATAGAGCTTTCCTTTGGTGGTATTTGATCACCTATTTTTTGGCGCTATAAACAAAAAAAGAGCGACAATTTTGAAAAAGAAACTATATTTTTTTCTTTCTGCTATAAACCATACCCAATAAAAATATGTAAAAAAATCAAATTGCTTCATCAATTTAGGCCAATATGTATTCTGCTACATCTTTTTGGTAAAAAGAATACCAATAAGCATATATTGATTGGTTTGCGCAAACGTTATCGCATCTACAAACTATGGGGTGTTTATATGGCATTTCTGTCAGAAACCATGAATCAGACTGAGACAGAAGTACAGTTAAATCACACTTGTTTAATAATAAAAGCAAATAGAACAAATGTATTCAAAACATAGCCAAAGTTCGGTAACCGGAGAGGATAGTCAGACAAGCCAGAAAGTCAGGAAGCCAGGGAACAGCGTAGTGGAACAGCAAGCAAGATCTGGAGCCAGAAGGAATGTCAGCCAACCAAGTCTTTAACAGGAGCTCAGGAGATAGTCTCTGTAATGTTGACCAAGGCGAAGGCAGACATCATCCGGGCTGGATGGCTTAAGTAGGCAAGAGTGACAAGCAGGATATCATTAACAGGTGAGTCCCTGTGGAGAGATAGAAGCTGGCAATTAGCCGACAGCTAAGTGCCCAGCTCAGAGAAGGAAGGGCTGAGCCCAGCCCTGACAATATGTTATTTTTATTTTTACTAGTAATGGTGGTGATTAGAGATTTTTAGTGGGACTGCGGCGGACAAATTGGACACTAAGTGACATTTTTTGGTAACCAGTGACACCAGAACAGTGATCAGTGCTAAAAAAATGCACTGTCACTGTATAAATGACACTGGCAGGGAAGGGGTTAACACCAGGGGCAATCAAAGGGTTAAGTGTGTTGTTGGGTGTGCTTTCTTACTGTGTGGGGGATGGACTGACTGCAGGAAGAGAGACATCTGTGTTCCTGTTTAGTAGGAACATAAGATCTCTCTCTCCCTGTCTGACAGAACGACAGTCTGCCTTGTTTACAGTTCGTTTTGCACTCCTGTGACCCTACACAGAAATCAGTCCAAGCACCGCATCATCCTGACAATGGAAGTCTGGATCCGCCTGGTGCCTGGACTGACACCCCTCTCAGCCTCTCAGGAAGCAGCCGAGGAGCCTGCACAGATGTCTTTGAAACCGCAGCCGAAATCGGGACTGACATGCGGGAGTGAAATCGTGCAAGCTGAACTCGCACGGCTTCATTCCTGCAGCTCAGTGTGAACATAGCCTAAGGGTCCATTCACACGGGCATTCGGTTTTTTAGTTCAGTTCAGTCACTTTTTTGTTGTTGTAAAAAAAACGGATCAAAAAACGGATATGGATGTAAATTTTTACATTCAAATTTTGAACTTCAAACACTGTATATAGTTGGTTGCTAAGGGGGGGGCCTGGAAGCCGGCCACCTTGTCCTTAACAACCGAGGAGTCATTAGCTGTCAGCAGGTTACCCGCTGACAGCTGAATGTAAAAAAAAAAGTTGTCGGCAAAAAAAAAACGAGAACAAAACGGCATAGGGTCTCCCCCCAGGTCCATACCAGGCCCTTCGGGTCTAGTATAGATTCGAAGGGGAGCTCCCCACGCCAAGTTTAAAAAAAAATGGTGTGGGGTCCTCCCCAAAATTCATACCAGACCCTTATCTGAGCATGCTGCCCAGCAGGTCAGAAAAGGGAGGGGACGAGCGAGCGCCCCCCCCTCCTGAACCATACCAGGCCGCATGCCCATAACATAGGGGGATGGGAGCTTTGGGGAGGGGGCCTTTTCCTGACAACCCTGGCTGGTAGTTGTCGGGGTCCGCGGGTGGGGGGCTTATCGGAACCTGGAATCCCCTTTAACAAGGGAGCCCCCAGATCCCGCCCCCCTCTTATGTGAATGGGTATCAGGTACATCGTACCCCTAACCATTCACCCCAAAAAGCAGTCAAATGTTGAAAAAAAACAAGAAGCGGTTTTTGACAAGTCCTATATTAAAAAAATAGCTCTGAGCCGTCTTCTCCCCAAACCGTCTTCGCCTGGTGCCATCTCCTCC
This sequence comes from Lithobates clamitans, assembly GCA_037952925.1. Taxonomy (NCBI): domain Eukaryota; kingdom Metazoa; phylum Chordata; class Amphibia; order Anura; family Ranidae; genus Lithobates; species Lithobates clamitans. The sequence continues at coordinate 3,306,524 of JBBGZY010001129.1, read as the reverse complement.
TGGTGCCATCTTCCCCCGGTGCCGTTTTCCCTTAGTGCCATCTTCTTCCTCGCCGCCGGTTACCCGCAAAAAAAAGATGCTCTTCTGCTTTGGCTGTCTTCCTCTGTTGTGTTGTCGCCTGCTGTCTGACATCTCTTATATAGCCATGGGGTGTGGCCATCCGAAGACATCACCAGAGAGCCTGTCCCTTGTGACGTCATAAGAGGGCGGGCTCTCCTGGTAACGTCATCACAGATGGCCATGCCCCATGGCTATATAAGAGATGTCAGACAGTGGGCGACAACAGAATGGAGAAAAACAGCCACAGAAGAAGAGCAAATTTTTTTCTTTTTTTTCGGGTAACTGGCAGTGAGCAAGAAGACAGCAGTGGGAGAAGACAGCAGTAGAAGACAGCATTGGGGGAAGACAGCACCGGGAGATGACAGCAGCGGGAAAAGACAGCAGCGGGAGATGACGGCACTGGGAGAAGACGGCAGTGGGAGAAGACGGCTCGGGGAAAAGACAGCTCAGTGAGAAGGCAGCTCAGAGCTTTTTTTTAAATAAAGAACTTGTAAAAAACCGGCGGGTTTTTTTTACATTTCACTGCTTTTTGGGGTGAATGGGGAGGGGTACACTGTACGCGATACCCATCCACATGGGTGGGCGGGATCTGGGGGCCCCCTTGTTAAAGGGGGTTTCCAGATTCCGATAAGCCCACCGCCCACAGACCCCGAGAACCACCGGCCAGGGTTGTCGAGGAGAGGCCCTTGTCCCCATTAACATGGGGGCAGGGTGCTTTGGGGGGGGGGCAGAGCCACCCAAAGCACCCATCCCACCATGTTGAGGGCATGCGGCCTGGTTTGGTTCAGGAGGGGAGGGGGCGCTCGCTCATCCCCTCCCTTTCCTGACCTACCGGGCTGCATGCTCGGATAAGGGTCTGGTATGGATTTTGGGGGGACCCCGTGCCATTTTTTTTTATTTTGGTGTGGGGGGGTCCCCTCCGAATCCATATTAGACCCGAAGGGCCTGCCATGGACCTGGGAGGGGACCCCACGCCGTTTTTTTCGCAATTTTTTGCTGACAGCTGATGACTGATCGGTTGTTAAGGGCACGGCAGCCGGCTTCCTGGCCCTCTCCTTAGCAAACAGCAATACAGTGTGTTTAAAGAGGGGCAATGTCTGCTAGCCCATACACATACAGTCAGGTCCATAAATATTGGTACATCGACACAATTCTAATCTTTTTGGCTCTATACACCACCACAATGGATTTGAAATGAAACAAAAAAGATGTGCTTTAACTGCAGACTTTCAGCTTTAATTTGAGGGTATTTACATCCAAATCAGGTGAACGGTGTAGGAATTACAACAGTTTGTATATGTGCCTCCCACTTTTTAAGGGACCAAAAGTAATGGGACAATTGGCTGCTCAGCTGTTCCATGGCCAGGTGTGTGTTATTCCCTCATTATCCCATTTACAAGGAGCAGATAAAAGGTCCAGAGTTCATTTCAAATGTGACTGCTGACAAAAGCAGCAGGATGAATTCTGAAGTGTTTTGGACAATATTATCTGCTCATATTCAGCAAAATGCTTCAGAACTCATTGGACGGCGCTTCACAGTGCAGATGGACAATGACCCGAAGCATACTGCTAAAGCTACCAAAGAGTTTTTTAAGGGAAAGAAGTGGAATGTTATGCAATGGCCAAGTCAATCACCTGACTTGAATCCGATTGAGCATGCATTTCACTTGCTGAAGACAAAACTGAAGGGAAAATGCCCCAAGAACAAGCAGGAACTGAAGACAGTTGCAGTAGAGGCCTGGCAGAGCATCACCAGGGGTGAAACCCAGTGTCTAGTGATGTCTATGCGTTCCAGACTTCAGGCTGTAATTGACTGCAAAGGATTTGCAACCAAGTATTAAAAAGTGAACATTTGATGGATGATTGTTATTCTGTCCCATTACTCTTGGTCCCTTAACCCTTTCATGACTAAGCCTATTTTTGAAATTTGGTGTTTACAAGTTAAAATCCGTATTTTTTGCTAGAAAATTACTTAGAACTCCCAAACATTATATATATATATTTTTTAGCAGAGAATCTAGAGAATAAAGTTGAGATTGTTGCAATATTTTATATCACACGGTATTTGTGCAGTGGTGTTTTAAACGCAAATTTTTGGAAAAAGGGACACTTTCATGAATTTTAAAAAATCCAAACACTAAAGTTACCCCAATTTTTCTATAATGTGAAAGAAGATGTTACGCCGAGTAAATAGTTACCAAACATGTCATGCTTTATAATTGCACGCACTCGTGGAATGGCGACAAACTACGGTACCTAAGAATTTCCATAGGCGATGCTTTAATTTTTTTTTATGGTTACCAGGTTAGAGTTACAGAGGAGGTCTAGTGCTAGAATTATTGCTCTCACTCTGACGATCACGGCAATACCTCACATGTGTGATTTGAACACCGTTTACATATGCGGGTGCGACTTCCGTATGCGTTTTCTTTGCTGCGCAAGCTCGCGGGGACAGGGGCGCTTTAAAAATTTTTTTTTTTCTTATTTATTTTATTTATTTTTATATTTAAAAATTGTGTTTAAAAAAAAAAAAAAAATTGTTGACTTTTCTTGCTGTCACAAGGAATGTAAACATCCCTTGTGACAATAATAGGTGGTGACAGGTACTCTTTATGGAGGACCCCCGATCCCTCTTTTGCACTTCAAAGTATTCCTATCGCCGAAAACGGCGATTCTGAATACTGTGTATTTTTTTTTAAACTGGCGCCATTGGCAGCAGAGTAAACTGGAAGTGACATCATGACGTTGCTTCCGTGTTTACGATTAGGAGGCTGGAACGAAGCCACCCACGGCTTCGTTCCAGCCTGCCCCCAGCCGCCGGAGGCAGCCGATTGGTCACCGGGCCTCCCGATGGCACGGGAGGCCCAGTAAGAGCGGCAAGAGGTGGCGGGTATAACAGCTTTTAGCCGCATTGGTTGATATACTTGGGCAGCCGATCGCCCGCTGTAAAAAACGGTACCGGGAAGATGCCTGCAGCTCTGCGTACTCGGAGGGAAGGGGTTAAAAAGTGGGGGGCACATATACAAACTGTTGTAATTCCTACACCGTTCACCTGATTTAGATGTAAATAACCTCAAATTAAAGCTGAAAGTCTGCAGTTAATTTTATCACATAATCCTTGGTTCATACAGGAGGTTATCTGATTGATTCTTAGAATATTTATAGGTGGTTTGGGTTCTTGGTCTTCAGTTTGGTTGTTATGAGCAGGAATAGGAAAATGTTTGTCAAATGAAATGGCATTCCATATGTATCTATTAGACAGTTCATAAGTGTATAATCCTCAGCTTGTATTCTCTCTCTCCACGTTTCCAATCAGCATATGCCTTACTTTTATCTTGTTGATTTTTACCAGGCTTAATAACTGATGATTTCAGAGACACCTGGCTTTATGGGATTTGCATTTTTGCAACATGTAGTTTTGTGTGTACAGTTAGGTCCATATATATTTGGACACAGACACAATTTTCATACTTTTGGCTCTGTATGCCACCAGAATAAAATTAAAATGGAACAATCCAAATGAATATGAAGTGCAGACTTTCAGCTTTAATTCAAGGAGTTGAACATAAATATCAAGTACAAATTTTAGGAACTGCGACCGTTTTTATACACAGTCCCCCCATTTTCAGGGACTCAAATGTAATTGGACAAATGAATATAATCATAAATAGAATGTTCAATTTTTATATTTTGTTGAGAATCCTTCACTGGCAATGACTGCCTGAAGTTGGGAATGAACATTACCAAAGACTGGGTTTTTTCCTTTCTGATGCTTTCAAGGCTCTAACTGCAGCTGTCTTCAGTTGTTTTTTGTTAATGGGTCTTTCTGCCTTTAGTTTTGCCTTCAGCAAGTGAAATGCATGCTCAATGTTGTTAAGATCAAGTGATTGACTCAGCCATTGCAGAATATTTCACTTCTTTTCCTTCAAAAGCTCCTGGGTTGCTTTTGCAGTGTGTTTTGGATCATTGTCCATCTGTACTGTGAAGCGCCATCCAATCAACTTTGAATCTGGGCTGACAGCATATCTCCAAACACTGCAGAATTCATCCGACTGCTTCTGTCTTCTGTCACATCATTATTATTATTATTATTATTATTATACAGGATTTATATAGCGCCAACAGTTTGCGCAGCGCTTTACAACATGGGGCAGACAGTACAATTACAATACAAAATACAGGAGGGATCAGAGGGCCCTGCTCGTTAGAGCTTACAATCTAGAAGGGAGGGTCAAGTGGAGACGAAAGGTAATAACTGTGGGGGATGAACTGATGGGGAAAAAAAAATAAATAAATAAACATCAATAAACATCAATGACCCAGTGCCACTAGAAGCCATGCATGCCCATGCCATCACACTGCAAGCTCCACCATGTTTTACAGATGACATTGTGTGCTTTGGAGCATGAGCTGTTCCAAGCCTTCTCCACATTTTTTCTTCCCGTCATTCTGGTACATATTAATCTTAGTTTCATCCATCCAAATAATGCTTTTCCAGGACTTGTCTGGCTTTTTTAGATGTTTTTGGCAAAGTCTAATCTGGCTTTTCTATTCTTCAGGCTTATAAATGGTTTGCACCTTGTGGTGAATCCTCTGTATTTGCTCTTGTGACGTCTTCTCTTGATTGTATACTTTGACAATGATGCACTCACCTCCTGGAGAGTCCCCTTCACTTGTCTGGATGTTGTGAATGGTTTTTCCTTTACCATAGAGAGGATCCTGCGATCTTCCACCACTGTTGTCTTCTGTGGACGTCCAGGCCTTTTTTGCTGAGCTCACCAGTGGGTTCTTCTTTCCTTAGAATGTACCAAACTGTTGCTTTGGCCACTCCTAATGTTGCTGCCATCTCTCTGATGAATTTGTTTAGTTTTTGAAGCCTTACCATGGCCTGTTGCACTTGCATGGACAGTTCCTTTGAAAGCATGATGTAGGTCCAAGCAATAGATTCCAAATGCAAATACCACACTTATGCCCCGTACACACGGTCGGATTTTCCGATGGAAAATGTCCGATCGGAGCGTGTTGTCGGAAATTCCGACCGTGTGTGGGCTCCATCGGACATTTTCCATCGGATTTTCCGACACACAAAGTTGGAGAGCAGGAGATAAAATTTTCCGACAACAAAATCCGTTGTCAGAAATTCCGATCGTGTGTACACAAATCCGACGGACAAAGTGCCACGCATGCTCAGAATAAATAAAGAGATGAAAGCTATTGGCCACTGCCCCGTTTATAGTCCCGACGTACGTGTTTTACGTCACCGCGTTTAGAACGATCGGATTTTCCGACAACTTTGTGCGACCGTGTGTAGACAAAACAAGTATGAGTCAACATCCGTCGGAAAAAATCCTAGGATTTTGTTGTCGGAATGTCCGAACAAAGTTCGACCGTGTGTACGCCCTATTAGAATAAACTCCAGACCTTTTATCTGCTTAATTGATGAAGAAATTATGAAGGAGTACCCCACACCTGGCCATGAAACAGCTTTTGGTTCAACTGTCCAATTACTTTTGGTCCCTTGAAAAAGGGGGGATGGCTCTTAAGAATTTAAGAGCTGTAATTCCTAAACTCTTCCTCTGATTTGGATGTACATACCCTCAAATTAAACCTGAGAGTGTGCACGTTCAGCTCATATCCATTATATAACCATAGCTTGAATATGTTTTGTTAAATAACTGAAAAATCTAAAATTGTGCCTGTGTCCAAATATATATAGACCTAACTGTATTTGTCTGCTATGTAGTAGCTCAGCTTGTGATGATGTAGTTGCATGTCTAATCACACTGTAGACATGTAAGAACTCTGTAGTAAACTTTCCAAAATGTCCTTGTAAAATCTGCAGTCTGAAGAACCTTTTTTATGGCTTCTGTTGAATCCCTCAATCTCTCCATTTGTTTGGAGGTAATAAATAGGGATGAGCTTCGTGTTCGAGTCGAACCCATGTTCGACTCGAACATCGGCTGTTCGGTCGTTCGCCGAATTGCGAACGATATGGGCCGTTCGCGCCAAATTCGTGTGGCGCGTCACGGCCCATAATTCACTGCGGCATCGCAGTGCATTGCTGGCTGATGATTGGCCAAGCATGCACTATGACCCGCATGCTTGGCCAATCACAGCGCCGCCTGAACAGAGAGCCGTAATTGGCCAAAGCCAAGGAGGCTTTGGCCAATTATGGCTCAGGGGATTTAGTACACGCCCCACACTATATAAGGCCGCCTGCACGGCGGCCCTGTGTAGTGTGTGTTCCGGCGTTGAAAGAGATAGACAGAGAGACAGTGTTTGATTTGAGTTAGATAGATTAGGCAGAACAGTCAGTCAGTTAGCTGCACTTACAGTGTATTGTGTATATATATGCATCCCAGGTGTTGCATATATATATATACACTGTATTCAGTTTAGCTAGATCCGTTCCTGTTATCTTCTATCTAGACTATTTACATTCAGTGCAGTGTGTCCTGCTCACAGTGTTCAGCTAGATCCGTTCCTGCTATTTACATTCAGTACAGTGCTTCCTGCTCACAGTGTTCAGCTAGATCCGTTCCTGCTATTTACATTCAGTGCAGTGCGTGCTGCTCACAGTGTTCAGCTAGATCCGTTCCTGCTATTTACATTCAGTGCAGTGCGTGCTGCTCACAGTGTTCAGCTAGATCCGTTCCTGCTATTTACATTCAGTGCAGTGCGTCCTGCTCACAGTGTTCAGCTAGATCCGTTCCTGTTATCTTTCTACTGACAGGCAGGCTTGTCTGGTTACAGTATATAAAGCTACCTAAAGAAAATTACAGGTGTTCTTTTTGATCCTATTAGTACCACGGTCAGGCAGCTAGACTATTTACATTTAGTACAGTGTGTCCTGCTCACAGTGTTCAGCTAGATCCGTTCCTGTTATTTACATTCAGTGCAGTGTGTCCTGCTCACAGTGTTCAGCTAGATCCGTTCCTGCTATTTACATTCAGTACAGTGCTTCCTGCTCACAGTGTTCAGCTAGATCCGTTCCTGCTATTTACATTCAGTGCAGTGCGTGCTGCTCACAGTGTTCAGCTAGATCCGTTCCTGCTATTTACATTCAGTGCAGTGCGTCCTGCTCACAGTGTTCAGCTAGATCCGTTCCTGCTATATACATTTAGTGCAGTACGTCCTGCTCACAGTGTTCAGCTAGATCCGTTCCTGTTATCTTCCTACTGACAGGCAGGCTTGTCTGGTTACAGTATATAAAGCTACCTGAATAAAATTACAGGTGTTCTTTTTGATCCTATTAGTACCACGGTCAGGCAGCTAGACTATTTACATTTAGTACAGTGTGTCCTGCTCACAGTGTTCAGCTAGATCCGTTCCTGTTATTTACATTCAGTGCAGTGCGTCCTGCTCACAGTGTTCAGCTAGATCCGTTCCTGCTATTTACATTCAGTGCAGTGCGTCCTGCTCACAGTGTTCAGCTAGATCCGTTCCTGCTATTTACATTCAGTGCAGTGCGTGCTGCTCACAGTGTTCAGCTAGATCCGTTCCTGCTATATACATTTAGTGCAGTACGTCCTGCTCACAGTGTTCAGCTAGATCCGTTCCTGTTATCTTCCTACTGACAGGCAGGCTTGTCTGGTTACAGTATATAAAGCTACCTGAAGAAAATTACAGGTGTTCTTTTTGATCCTATTAGTACCACGGTCAGGCAGCTAGACTATTTACATTTAGTACAGTGTGTCCTGCTCACAGTGTTCAGCTAGATCCGTTCCTGTTATTTACATTCAGTGCAGTGCGTCCTGCTCACAGTGTTCAGCTAGATCCGTTCCTGCTATTTACATTCAGTGCAGTGCGTCCTGCTCACAGTGTTCAGCTAGATCCGTTCCTGCTATTTACATTCAGTGCAGTGCGTGCTGCTCACAGTGTTCAGCTAGATCCGTTCCTGCTATTTACATTCAGTGCAGTGCGTCCTGCTCACAGTGTTCAGCTAGATCCGTTCCTGTTATCTTTCTACTGACAGGCAGGCTTGTCTGGTTACAGTATATAAAGCTACCTAAAGAAAATTACAGGTGTTCTTTTTGATCCTATTAGTACCACGGTCAGGCAGCTAGACTATTTACATTTAGTACAGTGTGTCCTGCTCACAGTGTTCAGCTAGATCCGTTCCTGTTATTTACATTCAGTGCAGTGTGTCCTGCTCACAGTGTTCAGCTAGATCCGTTCCTGCTATTTACATTCAGTACAGTGCTTCCTGCTCACAGTGTTCAGCTAGATCCGTTCCTGCTATTTACATTCAGTGCAGTGCGTGCTGCTCACAGTGTTCAGCTAGATCCGTTCCTGCTATTTACATTCAGTGCAGTGCGTCCTGCTCACAGTGTTCAGCTAGATCCGTTCCTGCTATATACATTTAGTGCAGTACGTCCTGCTCACAGTGTTCAGCTAGATCCGTTCCTGTTATCTTCCTACTGACAGGCAGGCTTGTCTGGTTACAGTATATAAAGCTACCTGAATAAAATTACAGGTGTTCTTTTTGATCCTATTAGTACCACGGTCAGGCAGCTAGACTATTTACATTTAGTACAGTGTGTCCTGCTCACAGTGTTCAGCTAGATCCGTTCCTGCTATTTACATTCAGTGCAGTGCGTGCTGCTCACAGTGTTCAGCTAGATCCGTTCCTGCTATTTACATTCAGTGCAGTGCGTCCTGCTCACAGTGTTCAGCTAGATCCGTTCCTGCTATTTACATTCAGTGCAGTGCGTGCTGCTCACAGTGTTCAGCTAGATCCGTTCCTGCTATATACATTTAGTGCAGTACGTCCTGCTCACAGTGTTCAGCTAGATCCGTTCCTGTTATCTTCCTACTGACAGGCAGGCTTGTCTGGTTACAGTATATAAAGCTACCTGAAGAAAATTACAGGTGTTCTATCCCAGCTTAGTGCAGCTACAGGCCATTAGTATGTCTGGAAGGCCAAGAAGGAGAGGCAGACAGTCACAAGCCAATAAGAGAGGGCAAGCAGGCTCTGTGTCTAGTGCTGGTCGTGGAGACGGTGCATCCTCATCAGCACGTGGCCATGGGACACGCTTGGCCTTTTTTTCGGCAGCTGGCCGTGTTGAGCCGCAACATGCGGAAGACTTGGTCGAGTGGATGACCAAGCCGTCCTCATCCTCCTCATCCTCTCTCACCCATGCCCAGGGTGCTTTGTCTGGCAAAGCAGCGGCCTCTTCCCTCAGCTCAATGTCATCAGTGACTCCTTCCCTAGCCCCACCATGTCCTCCTGAGGATTCCCTCGAACTGTTTGACCACAGTGTTGGGTACATGCTCCAGGAGGATGCCCAGCGTTTGGAAGGCTCTGATGATGATACTGAGCTCAATGAAGGCAGTAACATGAGCACGGACAGAGGGGGTGCCCAAGAAGGACAGCAATCTGGCAGTCATGCTCCCCCTGCTGCAGCATACTGCCAGGTTTGCTCCAGTGATGAGGAGGGAGGGGATGATGAGGTCACTGACTCAACGTGGGTGCCTGATAGGAGAGAGGAGGAGGAGGAGGAGGAGGAGGAGGAGGAGGAGGAGGTGGCACATCACCAACTAGGCAGGATGCCCTCCAGGGGCCAGCCTAAGGGCAGCACATTGACTGCATCACACCCCAAAGCTCCACATGTGCAGGGCGCTGCAGTCTCTGCGCGTTATTCAAAAAGTTCTTTGGTGTGGGCCTTTTTTGAGACGAGTGCATCAGATCGCACCGCTGCTATTTGCAATATATGTCTCAAGCGTATCTCGCGTGGCCAAAACATCTCCCGCTTGGGTACCACATGCTTGACCAGACATATGTTGACCTGCCATGCAGTTCGTTGGCAAGCGTATCTAAAAGACCCACACCAAAGAACAAAGACGATCTCTCCTTGCTCCTCATCAGCTGAGATTTCCAACCCCACTAGACCTTCAGTCCTCTCTGCGACCTGCAGTGAGAGGAATGAAGGTGTAGAATTAGGTGTGTCACAGCCAAGTACTTATGGGCAATCTGCTTTTGGTACACCGACGTCAGATTGTACCAGGCAAATTTCCCTGCCCCAGCTGCTGCACCGCCGAAAGAAGTTTGCTCCCAGCCATCCACATGCCCAGCGGTTGAATGCTAGCTTGGCAAAATTGCTAGCACTTCAACTGCTGCCTTTTCAGTTGGTAGACTCTGCCCCCTTCCGTGAGTTTGTGGAATGTGCGGTTCCTCAGTGGCAGGTACCCAAACGCCACTTTTTCTCACGGAAGGCGATTCCGGCTCTCTACCGGCATGTGGAAGGCAATGTCCATGCCTCGCTGGACAGGGCGGTCAGCGGTAAGGTGCATATTACCGCTGACTCATGGTCCAGCAGGCATGGACAGGGACGTTACTTAAGTTTCACGGCGCATTGGGTGACTCTGCTGGCAGCTGGGAAGGATGCAGGACAAGGTGCAGTAGTGTTGGAGGTTGTTCCGCCACCACGCCTCCAAAATGCTGATTGTGACACACCTCTCTCCTCCACCCCCTCCTCTTCTTCTTCCTCCATGGCCTCTTCCTCGGAACCAGCGGTGCTCCGTAGGCGTTCAAGGGGCTACGCAAGTACGCAGGCCAAAAGATGCCATGCGGTGCTTGAGCTGGTGTGCTTGGGGGACAGGAGCCACACTGGGGCAGAGGTTCTGTCAGCTCTGCAGGGGCAGGTTCAGAGGTGGTTGACGCCACGCCAACTTAAGGCAGGAATGGTGGTTTGCGACAATGGCACCAACCTCCTCTCTGCCCTCCGACAGGGACAACTGACCCATGTGCCCTGTTTGGCTCACGTCCTTAACTTGGTGGTGCAGCGGTTCTTGGGCAGGTACCCGGGCTTACAGGATGTCCTGAGGCAGGCCAGGAAAGTCTGTGTGCATTTCCGCCGGTCATATAATGCCAGTGCTCGGCTGACGGACCTCCAAAAGGAGTTTAACCTGCCCAAGAACCGCCTAATCTGTGACATGCCCACCAGGTGGAACTCGACGTTGGCCATGCTGCAGCGGCTGCACACGCAGCAGAGGGCCATCAATGAGTACCTGTGCGACTATGGCACCAGGACAGGGTCAGGGGACCTTGGTTTTTTTTCCCCACGCCAGTGGGCCATGATCAGGGATGCATGCACTGTCCTGTCACCATTCGAGGAGGCCACGAGGATGGTGAGCACTGACAGTGCATGCATCAGTGACACTGTCCCCCTTGTCCACCTGTTGGAGCACACGCTGCGTGGGATAATGGACAGGGCACTTGAGGCAGAACAGAGGCAGGAAGAGGAGGACTTCCTTAGCTCTCAAGGCCCCCTTTATCCAGACAGTGTTCCTGCGTGCCCGCCGATCACACAGGAAGAGGACGAGGAGGAGGAGGAGGAGGAGGAGGAAGATTGTGTCAGTATGGAGGTGGAGCCTGGCACTCAGCATCAGCAGTCTTTAAGGGATCAGTCCCAAGGAACACATGGACTTGTACGTGGCTGGGAGGAGGTGGCTGCGGACGTTGTTGTCCTTAGTGACCCAGAGGACTCCGGACCGAATGCCTCAGCAAACCTACGCTGCATGGCCTCCCTGATCCTGCAAAGCCTGCGTAAGGATCCTCGTATTCGTGGTATCAAGGAGAAGGACCAATACTGGCTGGCAACCCTCCTTGATCCACGTTACAAGGGTAAGGTTGCAGACCTTATCTTGCCATCGCAGAGGGAGCAGAGGATGAAACATCTTCGGGAGGCCTTGCAGAAAGGTCTGTGCAACGCGTTCCCAGAGACTGGGAGGTTACAAACTCCTGTTTCTGGACAACGTGTTGCTGAGGCTTCGGTCAGTCAAAGAAGGAGCGGTGGAGAAGGTGGCCGTCTGACCGATGCGTTCAGACAATTTTTTGGTCCGCAGCCCCAAGGTATGATCGGTTCCAGCAACCATCGCCAGCGTCTGTTTTACATGGTGCAGGAATACCTAGGGGCAAGATCAGACTTGGACACCTTTCCCACCGAAAATCCTCTGGGTTACTGGGTCTTGAGGATGGATCACTGGCCAGAGCTTGCACAGTATGCAATTGAGCTACTGGCCTGTCCTGCATCCAGCGTTCTTTCGGAACGCACATTCAGTGCTGCTGGAGGCGTGGTAACCGATCACAGGGTGCGTCTGTCCACCGACTCGGTCGATCGGCTGACCTTCATAAAAATGAATCAGTCTTGGATCACCACCAGCTACCAAGCACCTGATGCAGATGTAACCGAATAATTTTTTTTGAAATCTCAGATCCCTTCAAAGACTGCCTATGCTGATGCTGAGTGACTATCCCTGAGTAATTATCCTCTTCCTCCTCAATCATCACGCTGATAGCTTGTAAGAACATTTTTGGTTCTGGGCGCCACCACCAGTGCCTAAGGCACAATTTTTCAGCCCCTGTTTAACAGGGGCGTGTAATTACAATTTTTGATGTAATACTTTGCAGCAGGGCTCGTTCCTGCATTCCAACTAGAGTGTCTGTGAGGGGTTGCAGTGTTGTGGCACCAGCACCAGTGCCTAAGACCCAATTTTTCAGCCCCTGTCTAACAGGGGCGTGTAATTACAATTTTTGATGCAATACTTTGCAGCAGGGCTTGTTCCTGCATTCCAACTAGAGTGTCTGTGAGGGGTTGCAGTGTTGTGGCACCAGCACCAGTGCCTAAGACCCAATTTTTCTGCCCCTGTCTAACAGGGGCGTGTAATTACAATTTTTGATGCAATACTTTGCAGCAGGGCTTGTTCCTGCGTTTCAACTAGAGTGTCTGTGAGGGGTTGCAGTGTTGTGGCACCAGCACCAGTGCCTAAGACCCAATTTTTCAGCCCCTGTCTAACAGGGGCGTGTAATTACAATTTTTGATGCAATACTTTGCAGCAGGGCTTGTTCCTGCGTTTCAACTAGAGTGTCTGTGAGGGGTTGCAGTGTTGTGGCACCAGCACCAGTGCCTAAGGCCTAATTTTTCAGCTCCTGTTCAACAGGGGCATGTAATTACAATTCTTGATCTAATATTTCACAGCAGGGCCCTGTGAGGGCTTACAGTGTTTTGGCCACAGCAACACCTAAGGCCCAAATTTCTGCTGAGTATATAGGGCAGGACCCTACTTTCAAACATCTAACTTACAAACGACTCCTACTTGCAAACGGAAGGAGACAACAGGAAGTGAGATGAAATCTAATAATTAATATGGGAAAACAATTTTTCCTTTCCACTGATGCTTTCCAATCCTTGTTCCACAAAAAAACACAAATTTTCAAAAAACATTTTTCATTGGGACAAAAAAGTGAGGTGAAATCTTCTGAAGAGGAGGAAAGACGCAAAACAAATGTCACAGGGGTGATAACCCTTCCCTATGTTTTCCAAAAAGCTTAGAAAAGATTTTTTGGCTGGAGCTAAACACATTAAAAATGTTCAAAATTACAAACAGATTCTACTTAACAACAAACCTACAGTCCCTGTCTTGTTTGCACCGCCTGTATACTGCTGTTCAGAGTATATAGGGACCTTTCCTTATTTTAATTTGGGTGCGGGGTTCCCCTTAATATCCATACAAGACCCAAAGGGCCTGGTAATGGACTGGGGGGTACCCATGCCGTTTGTCTCACTGATTTTCATCCATATTGCCATGACCCGACATGACATTAAACCCGCAAGCAGTTTTAAATGAGATTTTTTCCTTTAAAAATGACTTTTGGTGCAGGGACTGTTCTAAACATGGGAAACACGCGTCACTTTACAGGCATACTATAGACACCCCCCAGGTACGATATTTAAAGGAATATTTCACTTTTTTTTTTTTACTTTAAGCATCATTAAAATCACTGCTCCCGAAAAAACGGCCGTTTTTAAAAGTTTTTTTTGCATTGATACATGTCCCCTGGGGTAGGACCCGGGTCCCCAAACCCTTTTTAGGACAATACCATGCAAATTAGCCTTTAAAATGAGCACTTTTGATTTCGAACGTTCGAGTCCCATAGACGTCAATGGGGTTCTAACGTTCGTGCGAACTTGCGGTCCGTTCGCGGGTTCTGGTGCGAACCGAACCGGGGGGTGTTCGGCTCATCCCTAGTAATAAACTGAGGATTTCCTAAGCACAATATTTCTCTATTTCAGGAATGATTCATACTCATATGAACCAATTGTTTTCAGTCATTTTCAGACACTAGTTTCTTTGGGTTACCTTCCCCACTGAAGGCTTTGAAAAGAAATGTAATTGCAATAGTAAATATTGTATTTGAGACAAATGCATTTTTTGACAATTTACTATATTAATCAAATGCCTTGACATCCTAGGCTAGGGGATTGTTTGTTTCTATTAATGCACACAGTGTAGGGAGACACAACTCCACAAGAGTGGATCTATAGAATGCTGCAAGAAAAAGGAGACATCCAGAAACAGGAAACTTAGGTCAGCGGTCATAATACCAGCTTAAACAGGAACATAGGCAAGGATAGTAAAAAAAAAAAAAAAAAAGACGCTGCATACATGCAGTCCTGTCCATAAATATTGGGACATCGACACAATTCTAATCTTTTTGGCTCTATAAATCACCACAATGGATTTGAAATGAAATGAACAATATGTGCTTTAACTGAAGACTTTCAGCTTTAATTTGAGGGTATTACAACAGTTTGTATATGTGCCTCACACTTTTTTAAGAGACCAAAAGTAATGGGACAGATTAACAATCATCCATCAAACTTTCACTTTTTAATACTTGGTTGCAAATCCTTTGCAGTCAATTACAGCCTGAAGTCTGGAACGCATAGACATCACCAGACGCTGGGTTTCATCCCTGGTGATGCTCTGACAGGCCTCTACTGCAACTGTCTTCAGTTCCTGCTTGTTCTTGGGGCATTTTCCCTTCAGTTTTGTCTTCAGCAAGTGAAATGTATGCTCAATCGGATTCAGGTCAGGTGATTGACTTGGCCATTGCATAACATTCCACTTCTTTCCCCTAAAAAACTCTTTGGTTGCTTTCGCAGTATGCTTCGGGTCATTGTCCATCTGTACTGTGAAGCGCCGTTCAATGAGTTCTGAAGAATTTTGCTGAATATTAGACATGTGCGGTTGGTTTCGTACGAATCGAAAATTCGGAAGTCATCACAGCACAGGGATGCTGGGAGCCCCCTCATAATGAGCACAGCAGGGGTACAAACCCAGGAAGTCATCACAGCACAGGGATGGTGGGAGCCCCTCATAATGAGCACAGCAGGGGTACAAACCCAGGAAGTCAGAACAACACAGGGATGGTGGGAGCCCCTCATAATGAGCACAGCAGGGGTACAAACCCAGGAAGTCATCACAGCACAGGGATGGTGGGAGCCCCTCATAATGAGCACAGCAGGGGTACAAACCCAGGAAGTCAGCACAGCACAGGGATGGTGGGAGCCCCTCATAATGAGCACAGCAGGGGTACAAACCCAGGAAGTCATCACAGCACAGGGATGCTGGGAGCCCCCTCATAATGAGCACAGCAGGGGTACAAACCCAGGAAGTCAGCACAGCACAGGGATGGTGGGAGCCCCTCATAATGAGCACAGCAGGGGTACAAACCCAGGAAGTCAGAACAACACAGGGATGGTGGGAGCCCCTCATAATGAGCACAGCAGGGGTACAAACCCAGGAAGTCAGAACAGCACAGGGATGGTGGGAGCCCCTCATAATGAGCACAGCAGGGGTACAAACCCAGGAAGTCAGCACAGCACAGGGATGGTGGGAGCCCCCTCATAATGAGCACAGCAGGGGTACAAACCCAGGAAGTCAGAACAGCACAGGGATGGTGGGAGCCCCTCATAATGAGCACAGCAGGGGTACAAACCCAGGAAGTCAGAACAACACAGGGATGGTGGGAGCCCCTCATAATGAGCACAGCAGGGGTACAAACCCAGGAAGTCAGCACAGCACAGGGATGGTGGGAGCCCCTCATCATGAGCACAGCAGGGGTACAAACCCAGGAAGTCAGAACAGCACAGGGATGGTGGGAGCCCCCTCAAAATGAGCACAGCAGGGGTACAAACCCAGGAAGTCAGAACAACACAGGGATGGTGGGAGCCCCTCATAATGAGCACAGCAGGGGTACAAACCCAGGAAGTCATCACAGCACAGGGATGGTGGGAGCCCCTCATAATGAGCACAGCAGGGGTACAAACCCAGGAAGTCAGCACAACACAGGGATGGTGGGAGCCCCTCATAATGAGCACAGCAGGGGTGCAAACCCAAGAAGTCAGCACAGCACAGGGATGGTGGGAGCCCCTCATAATGAGCACAGCAGGGGTACAAACCCAGGAAGTCAGCACAGCACAGGGATGGTGGGAGCCCCCTCATAATGAGCACAGCAGGGGTACAAACCCAGGAAGTCAGCACAGCACTGGGATGGTGGGAGCCCCTCATAATGAGCATGAGTCCGACGACTGCCATATTGAGAAAGGTATTTTTTGCTTTTTAAATTCATCATAACAAACGTTCGTAATTTTTACGAAAAGTTAACGAACCTAACGAAAATTCATATTCCATACAAATCCAAATTGAATTTTGGACACAAATTACGAAATACGAATTAACAGCTAATACGAAACGGAACAAAACAAAACAAATTTATTGACAGCGCACATCTCTACTGAATATGAGCAGATAATATTGCCGGAAACACTTCAGAATTCATCCTGCTGCTTTTGTCAGCAGTCACATCATCAATAAATAGAAGAGAACCAGTTCCATTGGCAACCATACATGCCCACTCCATGACACTACCACCACCATGCTTCACTGATGAGGTGGTATGCTTCGGATCATGAGCAATTCCTTTCCTTCTCCATACTCTTCTCTTCCCATCACTCTGGTACAAGTTGATCTTGGTCTCATCTGTCCATAGGATGTTGTTCCAGAACTGTGAAGGCTTTTTTAGATGTTGTTTGGCAAACTCTAATCTGGCTTTCCTGTTTTTCAGGCTCACCAATGGTTTACATCTTGTGGTGAACCCTCTGGATTCACTCTGGTGAAGTCTTCTCTTGGTTGTTGACTTTGACACACATACACCTACCTCCTGGAGAGTGTTCTTGATCTGGCCAACTGTTGTGAAGGGTGTTTTCTTCACCAGGGAAAGAATTCTTCAGTCATCCACCACAGTTGTTTTCCATGGTCTTCCGGGTCTTTTGGTGTTGCTGAACTCACCGGTGCGTCCTTTCTTTTAAAGGATGTTCCAAACAGTTGATTTGGCCACACCTAATGTTTTTGCTATCTCTCTGATGGGTTTGTTTTGTTTTTTCAGCAGAATGATGGCTTGCTTCACTGATAGTGACAGCTCTTTGGATCTTATATTGAGAGATGACAGCAACAGATTCCAAATGCAAATAGCACACTTGAAATTAACTCTGGACCTTTTATCTGCTCCTTGTAAACTGTTGTAATTCCTACACCGTTCACCTGATTTGGATGTAAATACCCTCAAATTAAAGCTGAAAGTCTGCAGTTATAGCACATCTTGTTTGTTTCATTTCAAATCAATTGTGGTGATGTATAGAGCCAAAAAGATTAAAATTGTGTCGATGTCCCAATATTTATGGACCTGACTGTAGTAATGGATTAAATCAGCTGCTGAAAGCGCTTATAAAACTGAGAGTTTAATACCACTTTAAGTGTTCCGTTTCAGTGCGTTAATGCACATGCATTATGAGCACATAGGCTATATATGAGTCATTTGAAGTGGTTAAACTGCGTTAACGTCATAACCTGCATCCTTTGTGCTGAGCTCCACTGTACAATGTATTGGGGTACCATTACCAATGAATGGCACTGAAATACAAAGCACATAGAGCAGGTGCATTGCCATATGTTGTGCCAATACATAACAGCAAAGGGGGTCCCCTAGTGGTGGACTTTTCAGGCACATGTAGCAATCATAAAAGAGATATACTTGGTACAAATATAATTTATTGAATTAACATAATAAAATATGACAACAACTGTAACATCTATTGTTAGGAATGTAAATCCATCAGTATTACAATCGCGTATAAACAGAGTTTTGAAGCAGTACTTTTTCACCCGACGCATTTCGTTGTCAATTAAACTCCTTCCTCAGGGGTAGTGTACTCTTTAAATGGTTATTAAACACTGTATTGGCTGATTTGACATTCCATAAAATTTGCGATTAAAAGCAGCGACAGTGACAAAGTCTGTCTGCCCAGTATGCTCTTGATTCCAATATGAACAAACATCTATGTGTTGGAGATGATATAAACAGGTAGAAGTAGGTTTTTTTACTCCACCAAGAGTATATATATGTTGTTCTCTTCAAAAAGAAAAGCCCAAGAAATATGGGCGTAAACTAAATGCTTGAGGCTCCACTGAGGCCGAGAGGCAAATCCTGAAGGTGGCTCAAAAGTTGATGTTCATAGGTGTATCTATTGATAGATGACATGAGAGTGAATTGGATCAAGTAGCTGTTCAGGCCAGTAACATCCCACAGCGTGTTACATCCACACGAGGATTGTAAATACCTATTTAGGGCGATCTTCAGGCCGGTCACGTGACTTGTGGCCGCTTTACAGCTCCGATACTTGGATACAGGAGGAGCAGGAGGGGCTGAGATCTCCCTCAGCGTCAGCCAGAGAGGTCACATGGCCGCTCAGCCCCTCCCGCAGAAGCCTTGTCTCGGAGATGTAAAGCGGCCGCGAGTCACGTGACCGGCCTGAAGATAGCACTAAAAATGTATTTACAATCCTTGTTTTTAGAAAAAAATTACACAGTGTGGTATGCCTGCCTATAATAGAGGGGCTGGCAGTAACCATTGTAAGTTTTTTATTTTTAATAAAAGCGGCGGGGGGGGGGGGGGCAGAGAAACAGACACAGCACAGGACACAGGCAGGGAGGAGGGGGTGAGGGGGAGAGAGGAAAGCAGAGAGGACAGCTGTGTATGATGTAGGGATGTACTCTGGCCACAGTGGTCAGGGCTCAGCAGCCCGTATTATTGTGGTCAGCGCAGAGAGGGGAATACAGGAAGTGGCAGGATCAGCCAGGTTTTTTACAGTTTAGAGGGGGGCAGATTACACAGCACAATCACTGTGCTGTTTAATCTGCTTTAAGGGACCAGCATCTGATTTTTTTTTGGGGGGGGGGTTAACAAACACTTTACCCCCAATAAAAAAGCAAATCAATGTTGTATGCAGCTCTTCATGCTGATATTAAATCACGTTTTCTATGTTAAAAAAAAGACATTTGATTGTTAAATACATTTTGTTACATTACACTTCATGGTTTTTAGGGGCACTGGTGATGTAGCCAGGTCCTTGCAAATTCATCCTGGGAAGGCTATTTCACCCACTGACTTCCTGAGCGCTCAAAAATTTCTGGCAAAGACATTTTTTGTTTACTTAGATAATGTCTAGTGTCACATGGGTAAGGGAGGCGGGTTAGGCCCCTTTCACACCGATTGGGTCAGTTTCTCCATTTTTCAGACAGGCCTGATCCAACCACCCATTGTTCTCTATGGGGCGGCGGATGTCAGTGAACATGTGTCTGCTGTCACCTGCCGGCATCTTGTCCGGTCCGCTAAAAACATTCGGGGTGGCACAGTGGTGTAGTGGGTAGCACTTTCGCCTAGCAGTAAGAAGGAAGGCTGGTTCGAATCCCAACCATGACACTACCTGCCTGGAGTGTGCATGTTCTCCCTGTGCCTGCGTGGCTTTCCTCCGGGTACTCCGGTTTCCTCCCACACTCCAAAGACATGCTGGTAGGTTAATTGGATCCTGTCTAAATTGTCCCTAGTATGTATAAATGTGAGATAGGGACCTTAGATTGTAAGCTCCTTGAGGGTAGGGACTGATGTGAATGTACAATGTATATGTAAAGCGCTGCTTAAATTGACGACACTATATAAGTAACTGAAATAAATAAAATAATATAAAAATAAAATGGGTATACGTTCGCCATCCGTCCGGCGGATCAGATGACAATCAAATGGAAGAGGACATGCAGTCCATTTCCATCTCACCGCTCCATAGATAGCAGTCCGTTGTGTCCATGTCTGCTCTGTATAGCAGCGGACACTGGACCTGTCATCCGACTGCTCAGTGGGGATCAGCGGAGAGATTCCCTGCTGAGCAGGCAGATACGTTTGGATGGATTCCGCCCCATGTGAAAGTGGCCTTAGAACTAAAGGATGTAAAAGGGAAATTAAATCATCTGCTCTTTCTTAAAATGGCGGCCGGTAGGAGAGTGTTGGAGAGAAGAAAAATTTGAAAATTATCAGAAGGAAAAGCCTGCAAGGAAAAGTAAATATATCTTATTTGTTATGTCTTTTTGCAACCATTTGCATGATGATTTTACTTTCTTTATGATAGTCTGGGGGAAGGTACTGAACACTTTAAAGTGTAACTGCATTTTTTAGTGCAGTTAAACTTAACTAACTAACCCTCCATCACCCACAGCCTCCACTCCCACTCTTATAATCACCTGTCCCTGATGCAGCATTATTGCTGTCTGGCCTGGTTGGCGCCTAAGGAACTAACAAGGTAAGTCAAAAACAATGTAACTGCACTTACGAACATGGTCTACTGTGACACACCTATTTATGTATAGTATATGTGCTAAAAAAAGGTGGATTGTAAAGGATGCAAGTATTTTTTTTCCTAGGCATGTTGACTGCTGCTCTGTGAAAATGAAATAGATTTACCTAAGTAAAATACTAAGTAAAATCCCATGCCATTATCACAAAAATCTGTATTATTCAGCTTCCAAAAAAAAAATGGGCACAACAGATCTCCCAGTTTTGTCAGTTGTATAGTTGCAAAACCTTTAACCTACGTAGAAGCAAAACATGCCAATAACAAGTCTCTCTCTAAGGAGAATACCTATACAGAACAAGGAGTAAATGGGTTATTTGTTAAATTTTATAATACGTTTATAATATTTAAAGGGTAAGTTCACCTTTACAGAAAACTCTGTAAGGTGAACTTACACAGGTCCCCCTCCTCATCACCCGCCACCCCCCCCCCCTCTGGTGTCCCGCTGACCTGTACCACTGCAATGAGCCCCGGTAAATCTTGGTGTTTGCTAATGATACAAAGCTAAGCAGGGCAATAACTTCACAACAGGATATGGCAACTGTAAGGTGTGAGCAGTTGAGGTTCAATGTAGGAAAATGTAAAGTAATGATCTTGGGGGATAAAAATACGAATGCAAGTTACTCACTAGGGGGAGAAACTCTGGAGGAATCGAGGATGAAAAAGGACCTGGGGGTCCTAGTAGATGACAGACTTAGCAATACCATGCAATGCCAAGCTGCAGCAAGCAAGGCTAGCAGACTATTAGCATACATTAAAAGGTGGATCTACTCAAGAGATAAACTATAATTCTACCACTTTACAAAACCCGGTTTGGCCACATCTTATTCTGACTAGTTCTGGTCACAAGTCCTCAGGAAGGATGAAGCTTGAACTGAAAAGAGTCCAGAGAAGGGCACCAATGCTAATAGGGGGGCTGGAGGACCTCAGTTGTAAGGAGCGACTACAAACATTAAACCTATTCTCCAAGAGACACTTTAGAGGGGATATGATCACAATATAAAAATCTTGAAGTGATGACTCCAGCACTGGCAGAAAACAATTCTAACCTAAGATCTCTAAAGAAGAAACACAGCCACACAATGAAGTTGGACGAAAACCAGTTGAATCTTAAACTGCGCAAGAGGTTCTGTACTGTTAGAGCAGTAAGGATGTGGAACTCCACAGTTGATGGTGTCAGCAGGTATGGATAAATTCAAAAAAACTTTTAGATATGTTTTTTACCAAGTACAATGTACATAGATATGGAAAACTGTAGTCTCACACACACACACATGCACACTCCGATTCAACTGAATGGACTGGTATCTCAAAGAAGTCAAAAATGCTTCATCTGTCCTAGAGTGGGGTCCCCTGAAATCTCAGCAGCTGTTGGTTCAATTACTGCAGCCTCTGTTTGCCATGGCAATAGACCAAACCTGTGTAGGGCAGAAGTTCTGACTTGCTACCTGCACCTGAACACAGGACTGTGAAAGGGCGAGGGCCCATTCACACTTAAGTGTGCCACTGTGGTGAATTAATGCATTTATGTGTGCTATGGCTGTGTTGAGAGAGGTTGAGAAAATGTGCATGGCACTTTTTTTTACAATTCAGCGCACCTCAACTCAGGGTATATGCGTTGTGATGCGCTGTGCATTTGACATTGTATGTTGGGCATTAGGATGTCATTCACAATGAATGGCGCTGCAAGGCACTGCCCAAAGAACTGGTGCTTTGCCATGTGTCGTGTTAGCGCACGTTGCCACAATACACAAGTACGAATAGGCCTTGGGAGAGAGAAGGTGGTGGGTATGACTAGTAGAAGGGGGTTAGAGAAGACTTCCTTTGCAGATATTGGCATTTGTTCTCCTGACATCTCACACCAAAGGAAGATGGTGCTAGAAGATTTCCCTCTGCCAGGTGTTATCTTTTTAAAATGTTACTAAACCCCGGACCCTGCATTTACTATATCTGGTCTCCTACAGTACACATTGAAAAGGCAGGGATTGGCGGTGTGTGCAGTAACCTGGTCTGTCTAACACAATGTATCAGACAAAAGAAAAGACCTAGTGCTCAAGGTATGGTATGACCCCTCTGGATTTTTAAAGGCAGACCAGGTGTTGAGTAAAAGATATATTTATTGACAACATAGAATACAATTTGCAGTGACAAAAGATTAGCATATAAAAATACAATATTAATAACAAGTAAGCTCAGTACGGAAACATAGGCATGAAACGTAGCTGCCTTAAGGCCGTAGATAGGCTAGCGAGAATACATGCTGGAAAATGACGCCTAACATGTTTCAAACTGTGTCGTCCTTCCTCAGAGGCTTAATGTCATTTGAGAACAATGGTATGGTATTCTATAAATAGAAATGTAGTAAACATTAGTATAGATATAAATAACAAAGTAAATCTCTATAGATATCTAATTAGTATCATACTTTTAAAGAGAGACTGCATATCTGAATACATGGTAGTTTGATGATATTTGGAATTTGTACTTACACAGGTGAGCTCATCACTAATGTATAGCCAGGGAGTTGGAGATAGCTGGACTCTCCTGGAGTCGCAGAGAGAGCCAAGGCAGGATCCAAAAGGCGACGGCCATGGAACAGGACCACCATGAGAGGCAAGACACGGGAGGCAAGGCGGTTGACCCAACTGCAAGAGCTCCCAGCTGGTGGGAGTAATGAACTCGCACCAAAACTGGCCAGCCACTGGGTAATGCAATGTAATATATAGCAGGAGATGATGGTATTTATGTCTCTGGAAATAAACAAGAGATAACAGGGAACGGTAAAGGTACTGGGAGAAAATCTTATGTCTGTCTAACACAGGACCAGCCAAAAATGGCTGGTCACTGTGTGAGCAAAAAAAGTATACAAAGGTAGAGAACTAATCCAGTATAAGAGAGTATATATACAAAAATCTAGAGAGGTAATGCTACTAGGTTGTACTCATAATATACCTACAGTACACAGAACATTAAAATGCAATTATTTTAGTAAATATAAACTGCTAAATACCTTTTCTCATCAGCAGTATATAGCAGTCTTGTGACTTCTATTAGTGTCTGGTTAAAGCTTGCAGGAGGAGTTTTCATTCTCCACTAACTGTCTTATGAGGCTGCAGGACCCCTGACCCTCTGTCTGGACAGTGCTAATTGGCCCTGTGCTGATGACATGCACCCTCCCAAGAAAAAAAACTGACTGCTGGTCTCGCTCTGATCAAGGTCTGAATGGAGGTGTATTTCTACTTCTGACCATCAGCTGAACATATCTAATTTCTACGTAAACAAAATCCTGACAGAGGTTCTAAACTTTCCTCATTTTATCCGACACTAGAAAAGAATTTCTGGCTGACGTTTTACTTTTTTTTTTTTTTAAAGTCTTTTTATTGATTTTCAAAGAGAAAAAACAAAGAGAGAACAAACACTCAAACATACATTGGTCTTATATGTAGGAGTCACGCTATCACTGCATCATACGTAAATATCTGGCATGAAATACATTAGTATGATAATGGTTATACCGGCACAGTTCACTGGGTCACTAGATGATGCTATGCATATTTGTACATGATATGGTATCATATTATAGATTCATTGTGTACACCTGGCACCCGCTTGGGGGTTATTTCGTGATTGGGATCTACTGAGAGGTCTCCGAAGCAGTGGAGGGATCTGCCAGCCATTTAGGCCAGACTTTGCTGTATTTGTTGTTACAGCCTCTGTTGTCATATGTGTCTTTATACAGAGGTAAGCTATTGTTAATTAATTGTTTCCACAGAGAAAGAGGAGGGGGGGTTGATTTGCGCCAACTAAAGGCGATGGCTTTACGGGCATAGAATAGGAGCAATCCCACCAGTGTGCGTCCTGCCATCGTAGGAATTAGTTGTTCAGTCAGGCCTAGTATGCAGATTGACATTGATGGTTGTAGTGGCACAGAGGTGATTTGTGTGATAAAGTCTAATATCTCTCGCCAGTAGCTGACAATTGCCGGACAGGTTCAGAAGATGTGGGTGAAGTCCCCAGGAGTCCCACCGCATCTCCAACATTCGGGAGGGGAGTCAGGGTTCATTTTGTGTAGTCTATGAGGAGTGAAATATGCCCGATGGACTATTTTGAATTGGATCAGGCGATCTCTCAGAGAGACCAGGGAGCTAAATGGGAAATCCCATACATCATCCCAGTCATCACTGTCAAAATCGGGGATGTCACGGGACCATTTAGATCTTAGCTTTTCCGACGTTTTACTTTAACCCATTTACAACCACGGTGCGCATATTGAGTGGTGAAGCAGGTGGGCCTTAATGCCCAGCTGTCACATTTGTGCATCTTTGTGTTGTTTTGGGGCATAGCGTCCCCAGGACTGAACTGTTACTGACTGCTCGTGTTGCTCATGTTGACTTACTAATGACTGAGAACTGGTAGTATGGGCTCCCAATATCATCACTGTGCATCCACTAATAGTGCAGAAAGATCAGGATCCCCTACTACCAGCCACAGGCCAAAGGCAAAGTTTTTTTTTTTTTTTTTTTGTTTTTTGTTTTTTCATTTGTATCAATGTTATTGAATAGACAAAACGATAACTATGTGGTGACAATACAGTCAAGGTTGTCATGCAGGGCCACATAGCAAAATCACTCCCACAATGAGACGTACTAGAAAAACATAGATCTGCTATCTACAAAAAAATGCAGGTATCCCAACCCATACACCCCCCCACCCTCATCTCCGTCTCCCCACCCACTTTGTGGCTCCAGGGGGCTGGATGTATTAAGATATGCAGAGGTATATATTTTCAGTATTATAAGAGCGCTTGAGCCTTCCAAAACCATTAGTACCATGTCAGTACGCTGATGAAGGATATCAAGTATGCTAGAGGTTCAACTGATTAATCTAGGGTAGTACACAGTTTAACCACTATCTGTAGTGTATAATCCCCATTGTATCAATACCACACTATATAGTATCATCCCACATTGGAGGAGGAATCCAACCAGGCCTGCCAAACCATAGTAGATTTCTTTTCACATCCCCTAGATATATATGTGGCCTTGTAGTATGGGATAATGGAGTTAACCAAGCCCTACCAATAGGACAGTATACGCCTATGAAAGATTTTTAAAGCACACATGAATACATTCAGCACATGATATTTATAAGTATATATTTATATGTCAGCGTAGATGCATTATAAAATTCTGAGGCTTAGCCTGTCTGTAAACATTTAACCTATGCGTTTTGAGAATGGGCAAAGTCTTATTTATTTAAATTTAATAAAGTTAAAATTAAATAAAGAAAAATAGTGAGGTTTTAAATGTTTCTAAAAAAACAACAGAAAAAACTATACCATCTGCCAAGCTTGGTGATGACTTTGCAGTGGATCTTGGAAGTGTTGGTACCATGCAGCATACATAGACTCTATTTCTGTTTTCTATCAGATAATTCAGCAGAAGACCCTCAGGCAAATGTCCGCTGAGGTCCAATAAAAATTGTATGAAGCTATGAGATTGTGTTTCCTAATTACAAGCAGATGTGTTCATATTCCTGAATAGCCAATTTGAAGTTCTTTATTAAACCTTTCCCCCATTGTTATCAACCAAGAGGAAATAGTCTGTCCTGCCTAAGCTATTGAAAGCAGACATTTGACTAGTTGCTATCACTGATTTTATTATTATTATTATTATTATTATTATTATTATGTAACTGCTTGTAACTGCTTTAGAAAGTGTTAGCTGGAGCTAGACTTTAACCACTTAAGGATTTACCCCCTTAATAACAGGCCATTTTTTGCTATACGGCACTGCGTTACTTTAACTGACAATTGCGCGAATGTGCGACGCTGTACCCAAATTTCCCCCCCACAAATAGAGCTTTCTTTTGGTGGTATTTGATCACCTCTGCGGTCTTTATTTTTTGCGCTATAAACAAAAAAAGACTGTCAATTTTGAAAAAAAACAATATTCTTTATTTTCTGCTATAAAACATACCCAATAAAAAAATGTAAAAATCTAATTTCTTGATCAGTTTAGGCTAATATATATTCTGCTACATATTTTTGGTAAAAAAAATCCCAATAAGCGTATATTGATTGGTTTACGCAAAAGTTATCACGTCTACAAAATACATTTATGGCATTTTTATTATTTTTTTTTTTTTTTGGTAAATGGTTTTGTAATGGAGGTGATCAGTGACACAGTGGGAATGCTACATTGCGGCAGACAGATCGGACACCTAACTGACATTTTTGACACTTTTTTGGGAACCAGTGACATTATTACAGTGATCAGTGCTAAAAATATACACTGACATTGTACTAATGACACTGGCAGAGAAGGGAGTTAACATCAGGGGCGGTCAAGGGGTTAACTTTGTTCCCTGGGTGTGTTTATGAACTGTATGGGGGATGGGCTGCCTGGGATAACACAGACAGGGATCTGTGTGATCCCTGTCAGAACGGAGATCTGCCTTGTTTACTTTGGCAGATCCCCGTTCTGTCTCTGCAGGGAACAATTGCTGGCGGCTGGCGGACATCGAGCAACGAGCCCAATGCACAGCTACGGCGATTCACGCAGGCGAGCCAATCTGCTGCATATAACTGTGGCGGCTGGTCGGCAAGCGGTTAATTATGTGAAGTCTATCTAAATCTACTAGTACATGCCCTCCAATGGACTTCCATAAAGCTCATGATATCTGTGTTAGCCCCAAATTTGCAACTACATATAATCAATGTCTAGAGGGTGATTCTCTTCTACCCTCAGTGTGGGAAGCGCACATTATCCTAATACATAAAAGTCCCAAGAATCCCTCTCTTTGTACCTTATATTGGCCTATAGCATCCTTGAACCGTGAACTTAAAATTCTTAGTGCTAGACTCAGTGAGATCATCCATATTCTGATAGACCCAGACCAAATGGGTTTCATCCCCCATAAATCCACTGACATAAATATTTGTAGATTGTTTATAAACATTCATGCTCACCACACAAACACGGGTGCTAGAACAATAGTCTCCTTAGACTTTGAGAAGGCTTTTGATACGGTGGAATGGCCTTGCTGAAAATGGGAAGTGTTGAAAAGAATGGCTTTTCTGATTCATTTTAACCACTTGCCGACCGCCTAACGCAGATATACTGCGGCAGAATGTCCCGGGCAGGCAAAACCACGTACCTGGTACGTGATCTGCCTCTCGCGGGCTGGGGGCGCATCGCCCCCCCCCGGTGCCCGAGGCGGTCGGCATCGTTGGGGAAGTGATACAGGCTAAGGGGGAGGCCACTTATTTGTGGCCACCCCCTCGTGATCGCTCCCCACGAATGAAAATCTTCCTCTGCTGCTGTAATGTAAACAGCGGCAGAGGAAGTGATGTCAGCACTCCTCGAGCCGGTCTTTTCATTCCGGCGCAGAGGAGAGAAGACATCAATGTGAGTTGCACCAACACTACACTAACAGTAGAACACACTAGGCACACTTTTCACCCCCCATCACCCCGATCACCCCCCTGTACCCCCTGTCACAGTGACACCAATAGCAGTTTTTTTTTGCATAGGTGTCAGTTTGTGACAGTTATAAGTGGTAGGGCAGTTAGGGTTAGCCCCCTTTAGGTCTAGGGTACCCCCCTAACCCCCCCAATAAAGTTTTAACCCTGTGATCACCCCCCATCGCCAGTGTCACTAAGCGATCGTTTTTCTGATCGCTGTATTAGTGACACAGGTGACGCTAGTTAGGGAGGTAAGTATATAGGCTCGCCATCAGCGTTTTATAGTGACAGGGACCTCCATATACTACCTAATAAAGGTTTTAACCCCCTGGTTTCCCTCCTAGTTAACCTTTTCACCAGTGATCACCGTATAACTGTTACGGGTGATGCTGGTTAGTTAGTTTGTTTATTATAGTTTCAGGGCACCCGCCGTTTATTACCTTATAAAGGTTTAACCCCCTAATTATATCGGTGATATAAGTTAAGTTTTTAGGGTCACATAAGGTCTGCGTCGCCCCAGGCACCGTTAGGTTAGTGCCAGTACCGCTAACACCCACGCACGCAGCATACACCTCCCTTAGTGGTATAGTATCTGAACGGATCAATATCTGATCCGATCAGATCTATACTAGCGTCCCCAGCAGTTTAGGGTTCCCAAAAACGCAGTGTTAGCGGGATCAGCCCAGATACCTGCTAGCACCTGCGTTTTGCCCCTCAGCCCAGCCCAGCCCACCCAAGTGCAGTATCGATCAATCACTGTCACTTAAAAAACACTAAACACACATAACTGCAGCGTTCGCAGAGTCAGGCCTGATCCCTGCGATCGCTAACAGTTTTTGTAGGTAGCGTTTTGATACAGTCGCTAACAGTCAGGAGCTTTTTTGCCTGTGAGTCTCACTAGTGTACCACTAAATTTAGAGCCCAAAATGGCAAATCGAAGGTACACTAGTGAAGAGGCCTACACGTTTCTG